>QANY01004000.1:0-33624 GCA_003255025.1 Datisca glomerata | reverse complement strand
CCTTCCCCCCCCCCCCCCCCCCCCCCCAAAAAAAAAAAAACTTACCTTTGGTATGTCAAGGACACGTCCCTCAACCTGAGTCAGTTGCTTCTCTATAACAATACCACACTCAGTAAGAACTGGGTCATCATCATAGCAATAGTTTCTCATAGCCTGCCACATTACATGCCATTAGCAAGTATAATGCAATATCAACTTCTAACAAGATACTTATTTTGGTAACCAGAAACACTTACAGCAGTCACAATTCTTATCCTTTCTTGAGGCTTTTGCCTAGATTTTTCCACTAGAGATGTCCTTTGCATCGAAGATAATGCTTTGGTGTAGCGTTGCAGGGAGACGAGTGAACATAGCTAAGTACCAAAATAACAAGATCAAATATCGTGGAGTAGGAGGATGTTTGAAAGAGATTACAAAGTGAAAAGAAAACGATAGAACGTATCAGGCATGCTACAAACCTCCAATGGCAGATAGTTAGGTCGTTTTGGCTTGCCAACATCAATACATGGAAGATATGCAGAATAAGTTAATTTTATATGACAATGTTCTGTGAAGTATTCATACACAGTAATATCCATTGTCTGCCCTTCATCAGTGCCATTGCTATTCCTCACTTTCATGGAAAAACTGGGACAAGAACAATTTAAAAAAGTTGATCACCGAGGAAGGTATTGGAGTTCGGTAATCATTTTGTAATACCAAAAAGAACATACAATTGCTGATTGCAGGGCTTCTCACTCAGGCCTATTATTTTAGACTCTGTATTGCGGTGTATTGTCTTAACTCTCATATTTTTCAGCATTTTCTTTGCCTAGAGATGACAAAGTATTAATGTCAGAAAAAATATTGGCTCACTGGTCCAGAAATTAAGTTTGAGACTTCACTTAGCATTTCCTACCTTGACCCAGTCGATGTAGCGTGGTTCACGGACATTCTGATTCTCTACCAGGAAATCAATCACAGGTCCAGGCTTCAGGATCATTGTGGTAGACACGTCTGCACTTGGAATAGCATATGCAATTTATTTAACAAGCGTGTTAAAAATATTATACTACATATATTACCAGTAGAATTCCAATCATAGATTTTTTACCCATATTCAGAGACAAGCCACCCTGAGTCGGGCGAAAGCTAGAATGGAAACCCCGAACCCCAGTTACTCCCCCTCCCACATCGACAAAGTTCTTCGAGTCGTCTTGAAAAAATGATTGTCTCACCAAAAGACACCCCCTACATAATTAGCAGCCATAGATCAAGAAAAAAGACCCAAGAACATGAATAAAGTTCATGATACCATAACCAGAATTTTAAATGCAAGTTAGAACGCAAAGACCAACCTCTTTGCTGCCCGCTGCCTCAGTACAATATCCAGCACTCTCAAGGCATCCTGAGTGTTCTTATCTTCCTCTGCTCCTTTAAGAGCAAGAGCATTGGACTTCAATGGTATTTTGGCAGCATAACTTATCTCCACTTTGAAAGCCTTTGATTGGAAGGAATGCTTCGATCTTTTACCCAGCCTGCAAGGGCTACCATAACCACCAGGACTTCCAGTTTCTCTACAAGGGAAAAGAGTTTTAAAAAATAAAATCTAAGACAAATATATAATGAAGAACAGCAATCAGATATACCGTTTTGCAAATCCATCCTCAAGCACTACTGTTAATTCCAATTTGTTCTGTGGCAGAGGACCCACCGTGTATAGACTCTTCTCTCCATCGTAAGCAAAACTTTTACCCGAAAATTCAGAATAGTATGTTTGGTGAAGCCGCTCAATCAATTTTCTCCCTATTCCTTTGCCTTCGATAGATCTATTATCTTCAGCACTAATTGCGACCTGAAAATTGTATGCCACACTAGTTTAATTGGGTGAAAATTAATTACAAGTTTAATTTTGATTTCATTATCACCGGTAGACATAAGAACATAAAGAAGCTTACACTGTATTGGTAGAAAACTGCATCTGGAACATTGACGGATACCTTAAAGTGGTTGGCAAGTAGAGAAATGCGACGGCCTGTGCTTCCAATCCCAGGTCTACTTACTATAGAATAATCACGAGATGCCACAACTTCTGGGTTTGCGTCAGCTGGAAGGACTGAATGTGGTGAGGGCAAAGGCAAGGCCTCACCAGCATCCCCAGTACCAGCTTCATACTCCATTTTCTAACTGGACAATAAGCCTATGCTGATTGATAAAAAGTTAGAGACCAATGCAGCAAAATATATGAAGAAAAAATCACATATGATGCATGAGTCGATCATAATCTGAAAAAATCCAAGGCAAAAAAAACAAAAGCAACCACAGTTCAATAAGTATCTGAAAAAAAAAACGCAACGGTGAGTGAAGCAAGAAGTAGAGCAGAAAGAAACAGCCGATAACAGAGAGAAAACAAGAACAACACCACAGAATGTACCGAAGTAGATGTTGATATACCGCAAGAGTGACCAACGGGGCTCCTAATTCTAGGGTTTTGAGCTGTAGAAAACCAGGATTTCCCGCTTCTCGCTCACTCCTTTGCCTTCAAGAAGAGGGAGAGAATGGAGGGAAAGCGTCTTCCATTTAGGAAAACTAAATCAATGCATCCGTAATTGTGTTATTTCTGATTTGTATTAATGTTATTTTATGACTATAAATTTTTTAATTTATGGTATCATCATATACAGTAAATTATTATAGAAAAAACATATTATTATATGAGTACTTCTTTATACACAATAGTTTTTGTATAATGTCAATCCTCCGATTTCACTAAAATCTTTGTCGTCTCTATTAAAATTCCTCTTGAAAGCGCTAGATATAATTGTCCACGAGATAACAAATGTTGAGAGAGATACACTCCAATATAAAGGATTGTCTGTCCTTGTTCCTTAATACCCTTCATCACTTACAGGACTTAGTGGGATCCGTGAAAGGAAAGCGTGTTTACCGGCATGCTGTCCAATAGTTATTTTTACATGAATGACATGATTTTTAAATTCACGACAAACCATTAGAGTTTTGTTACAAAGACCGTTGGATGGGTCTAAGTTCTTTAATAGCATAATTGGACAATCTTTTTAAGACTAATCTATGAGGAGGTACTCCATTTGGCAACAATGTGATGAGAAATTATTTGTATCATCAATAACTTCATCGTAGCTCATGAGTTCTTTGGTTTCTCCAAGAAAAAGACCAATCATTCTTTCATTGATTTGATCAACATATTCATTCGTTGTTGAGATGATTGCTCATTCAGTCATGTATTCTGATGAAGTAGCATGAGTTTCTAGGGTTGGAAATACTGAATTTGTTAAATTCAGCATTGAAGATGCTTCATTATCTCATGTAATCACTATCTCTTATGGGAGGCAAATAAAGTCCTTTTATTGTTGTGTTCCACTCCATTTCCAATACGCAAAAGAAATTCGACAAAACGTTCGTCATTTTGTATTCTCATATTTCCTTTTAGTTGTAATTTTTTCATTTTCTCCCAGAGGTATGATTGTACTAAACTTTCTTCGATAGTTTGTTGCCTTGTGACTCTTGGAACTACTGGGAGAACTTGACAAAAATCTCCTCCGAAAATAAAAACTTTTCCTCCAAACGGTTCTTTGTTATCCATTATATCCCTCAAAGTTCTATCAACGATTTTGGTGGTGAATTTTTTTGCCATTGGTGCTTCATCCCATATAATTATTTTTGCATGTCGAAATAATTCTGCCCTTCCACTTTGCTTTGATATGCTACAAATTGTTGATTAATTTGTCTATAATGGGATGTTGAACCGAGAATGAGTTGTTCGTCCTCCTAGCATTATAGATGTTGTTACGCCTGAGGTTGTCGTTGCTAGTGATATCATTCCACTTGATCTTATATGAGCAAGTAATGCACGATATAAAATGTTTTGCCAGTACCCCTTGGACCATCAACAAAAAATACACCGATCTTGTTGATATGAACTCGTTTGAGTATGACATCATATGCATGCTTCTAGTCATCATTTAGTCGTGAAATTGCCTGGATATCTTCATCTGGGATCTCAATTGATACTTCATCTCGTATATCCGTCGTGTCCATTGAGTTTGCATTTGAAGATAAGGAACTTAACTTTGGCAAGTCATAACTATCCAATCTTTTTTCTCATAAAATGGATGAAAATGGTATGTCTTTCAAAGTGTGTTATATTTGAAACTCTAGAGAATCTACATTTTCTCTCCTATAGTCTTTAGACAACGTGTCAACGTAATGATCCCATAATTTCCTAACATCAGCAGGCTCACAATGAACCAACAATGTACATAATAATTTTCAAAATGCAAACAACATCTCAAACGTAGCAGCTTCATCAAGACATTCAATGACACTTAGATCAGATTCGAGAAGCCCTCCTTTTTGTGCGGCTTCGTTGAATGCGGAAAAATTATGCCGTTAACATTCAACAACAAAAATCAAAGGACTTAGGCCCCTTATGTAATTCTACAATAAACGTAACTAATACCTTTCACCTTCACTTGGCTTTGCTCCTGCAATACGTGATATAACTTCATCTATTTTTCAAATTGTCCATAAACGCATTTATTTATCCCATACATAATGTTATGGAAATTCGTTATACAGATGAGCGCTTACTTTTTCATGCTTCTTACACATCTCAAATTATTCCGTCAACATTGTTCTTGATGTATGGTCCCAATGAAAAACTCGCTCTAAATTTTGATTCTCCCAATAAGAAACCATTGTTGATGTGGAAGATGAAGTTGGAGGTTAATCACAGATGGAGACATTTCATTTAACCTGAAATCATAGATCCCCCCTAATGCTTCTTGTGCAGATACCCATCTTGAATCATGAAAATCTTTAATTTCATTCACTGTGAGGTTGTTCTCATCATTTGATACGTACACGACTGCTCTATCATGACCTTTGTAGATATACTTATACAAATATTTCACAGATTTCGAACCTGAGCAAATTTCAACGTTTATATGACAATTGTATCTTAAAAGTAGATACGGACTGTAAGGTTACCCATCTGTTATCAAAAGTCTTATTCCTGACTGATAGCTACAATTGTGGATGTTATGATGATTAGAGAATCAATGAATATTGTCTAAATATGACTGGATTTTATTGGAAACTAAAATTTTAGTATTTTAATAAATATTTGTTGTGATCAAGTTTTTTAATATGCATGGTTAGAAATGAGCCAATAGAGCGGTTAAATTTAAATGTATGATTTAATTTCAATCACGGATCATCATATAACATGCCATATAGATTAGGGATATGCCAATACAAATTATCATGTAGCATGTACATGCATCATTGTAAATTAATTTATAATGATTATGATTTTAAAATTGAGATTTAAAATTATTAAAGGTTTTATAAATTTTATCACATTTTTCAAATTAATAAAAGTTATGTTTTTTTGAAAAACAACCAAAAATCTTTTTTTTTTTTAAATCTAAGTGGGAGGGTCGTTTACGTTGAAACATTCTCAATGTTTCCAACGCAAACTTGATCGTGCCACGAGGAAGGGTTAGAACCACTCATGGTGGTCCTCACTTGAATGTGAGAAACTTTAAAATCATGTCTCTTTCAATCATGGAGTTGGTTCAAAAGCTAAGACTTCTAAAGAGAGTGGTGGAGCATGGTCATTCCATAGACGGACTGTTAGTCCATAGTAACCTTTAAAAGTCAATTTGTTGGTTAAACACTTAGACTGAAGCACATTGAAACCCCCCATAGGGGCTAGTCAATGGGGCCCAGGTGACCAAAGCCATTGGTGATTGGTTAAGCTAGATGTGAAGACATTTGAGCGTTAACCAAATGAGAGGACTCTCAATGTGATAAGAGATAGTTTGGACTTCATCACTCGATGAGACAAGTTATCATTTTTTTTGTAACATCATGGAAGAAATATGTTTAATGGATTTTAAAATATTTAGTAGTTGCATCATACATCATACTTTCTTAAATAATTGAGCATTTATTTACACCGCTTTATTATTATTTTCAATAATCATGTCGTTATCGCCTCTCTAAACTATTCTTAACGCGAACAAATTCAACCTTGAAAATTATATGGATTGGAAACGAAATCTTGATATCGTACTTATGGTAGAAAAATACAAGTTCGTGCTCACTACCCCTTGTCCTCTAGAGCCTATTGCTGAATCGACTCAAAAGGAAAAATGATGCTTACACTTCTTGGCATCTATGGGCAATGTGTTGCAATAGTAGCATCAAAACTTTGAGACCACCGATAGTATGATATTAAACATCACCAAAAATTTTGGGGATCATAGTTGTGAAGCCAGCTAGACAGTTGTGCGTAACTTCATGAACTCCAGGATGGAACCTGGAACTCCTGTCAGAGAACATATGATGTTGATCATTATTCGAACGAGGTGGAGATCATGGGTGCTCAGGTCGATGGCGAGACTCAAACGGATATGATCCTAGAGACTTTTCCTAGTACTTTTAAGAACTTCAAGCTTAATTATTCGATGAATAAGCTAAACTACTCACTTCCTGAGCATTTGAAGAAGATGCAAGTTGCTGAGACCCTATTTTTGAAGGGAAAGAGGAAATTTAGAGAGGCTAACTTTACTGAAAGTAGGCCTTAAACCTCTAGCTCTAAGAAGAAACAGAGAAGCGGTCCAAGGAAAGAGAAGAAGCAGAAGCTGAGAGGTGCCAATGGTAAGAGCACCGCGAGAGTTGACAAGTCAAAAGACGAGTGTCATCACGAGCTGTTAGTCATTGGAAACACAACTGCCCAGAGTATCTCAAAGGGTTGAGATCTAAATGTATAGTAATGGTTATTGAGGCCTGTTAAGTAGTTGATTCTACTTTTTCTTGGATTGTAGACTCTGTAGCTACTAACCACATTTGTTGCTCCCTGTAAAAGTTTAGGGAAATTATAAGGCTTGATGAGGGCGAGTTCAACTTCTGCTAGGAAAATGAAGCACTAGTATCAGCCGCATCAGTGGAAACTTTTAAATTATGTTTTGAGAAAAAATTTATTATTTTGCGTGATGTTTATTATGTATTGAGTTTTGGGAAGAATTTGATTTTCATTGGTGCATTAATTGGGCAAGGATTTGATCTAAAATTCATTAATAAAGATATTGGTATTGTTAGAAATGAATGTTTAATTACTATCGCACAAATGATTAATAAATTGTATCACGTAAAACTTGTAGTACTCATGATTTGTGACACTAAAGTGAATATCAATTCACATAGGATAGTAAAAGGTTAAAGTATGACTCAACCGATCTAACTTATCTGTGGCACTTACGTCTTCAACATATTAGCCTGGACAGGATTAAAAGAGTTGTGAAGGATGGTCCTTTGCAATCTTTAAGTATGATTTCACTACCCCACACGTGAATCCTGTATAGAAGGTAAAATGACCATGAGACATTTTTCATCAAAAGATGAAAGAGCCACTCAATGCCTTGAACTCATACACAGTGATATATGTGGGCCATTGAACATCTAAGCAAGATGAGGTTATGAATACTTCATAATCTTCACCGATGACTATCCAAGTTTTGCTCATGTTTATCTAATGCAACAAAAGTCTGAAACTTTTGAAAAGTTCAATGAGTATACGGCCTTGGTTGAAAAACAATTAGAAAATCAAATCAAAACACTATGATCGGATCGTGGTGGAGAGTACTTACTAAGAGAGTTCGAAGACTTTCTTAAGGAAGAAAGTATTATTTCTCAGCTTACAACACTTGGTATGCCACAACAAAATGGTGTGTCAAAGAAAAGAAATTGATCTCTGATGAATATGGTTAGACCCATGATGAGTTACTCATCCCTCCTAGATCTTTTATGGGATATGCCTTACTAGCAGCGGCATATATTCTGAATCATCCGTCAAAGACGGTGCCTGATACACCATATGAAAGATGATATGGGCGAAAGTCGTCCGTTCATCATTTTAGAATGGGGTTGCCCAGCACGTAGCGAAAGAGAGGTTGATTTCATTTCATCTCTCTATTTGAATCAAACTCATAGTTTTTGGGTTTTATTGTTTCCCAAAATAACCCAATAACATGTTGAAAAACAACTAACCCTGTAGCCTTATCTTTTCCAGAAAAAATAAAAAACTCAAACAAAATCTTCAACTTAACCTATTTCAAAACTCAAACCAAATCTTTATGTTTTACCCATTCTCACATAAATCGTTCCCTAAAAGTTACTCCTCAATTCTCTCACAACACAAATTGTTATCTTCTTCCATCAACACAAATCTTCATTTCAATTAGAGAATGCGTGGAGAATTTATTCTAAAAAATTACAGGAAACTCTAGCCATTAACACAAGAATTTAATTTTCATCTTCAATTTTCAGTTAATATTAACACTACGTGAAGATTTAAAAAATAGAGTAAGCTTGATTGAGTCTTGATGTCACGCATTTGAATAAAAAAATGAAATCATAAAAATGCCATACCCCTTTGTCGTCAATGGCTTCTCCCGACGTTAATGATGAAATGAAATCGACCTCTCTCTATTTGTTTCATGTAGCGAAAGTCATCCGTTCACCATTTTAGAACAGGCAAGTTGGCTAGTCGTTCAAAATTGTGCATGTTTGTAGGATTCCTATGGGAATGAAGAGGTATATCTTCTACTGTATGATTGACAAGAAAATATTCGTTAGCACGAATGCTCATTTTCCGGAAGAAGATTATATTAAAGGTGTACAGCCGAGAAGCACAGTTGTGCTAGAGGAATTATTGAGTGGGAGAACACCGACTCCCCATTCAGAAATTATTCCTGCTTCAATAATGAAAGAACCGCGACAGGAGCCAGAAACTATGGAGCCTCAACGTAGTGGGAAAGTTGTGAGACAAGCTGAAAGGCACATATCCTATAGAGAATCTTTGACAGTTGTCTCAGACAAGGACTTAGAAGAACCAATCTCTTACTCGGAGGCCATGGCCGATCCTGAAGCAAACTTATGGCAGGAAGTCATGAATGTTGAGATGTACTCGAATGAAGTCTAGAAACTTGTAGATCCTCCTAAAGGGATAAAACTCGTAGGATGCAAATGGATCTATAAGAAGAAAAGATGTTCAGATGAGAATGTAGAGACATTCAAAGCTAGGCTAGTAGCCAAGGGCTACACCCAAAAGGAAGGTATAGACTACGAGAATACCTTATCACCAGTAGCCATGCTTAAATCCATCTGAATCCTTTGTCCATTGCTTCTACCCTTAATTATGAAATCTGACAAATGAACGTCAAGACTGCCTTTTTGAATGGCAATCTTGGAGTGCGCATTTATATGACTCAACCAGATGGGTTCATAGAGAAAGGCCAAGAGGGCAAAGTTTACGAACAACAAAAGTCCATTTATGGACTTAAGCAAACTTCATGGTCGTGGAATGTTAGATTCGATGAAACTATTAAGAACTGTGATTTTGAATAGTTGGTGGATGGACCCTGTGTGTATAAGTTGACACACGAAGGGAATGTGGTTTTTCTAGTCTTGTACATAGGTGATTTTCAACTTATTGGGAATGATGTAGAAAACTTGTCTTATGTCAAGTTTTGGCTTGCAAAGTAATTTGACATGAAGAATCTTGGAGAAGTTGCATTTATCTTAGGTATTCAGATCTTTCGAGATCGGAAGGACAGACAATTGGCACTCTCTTAAGCATCTTATATTGATAAGGTGTTGGATCACTTCAGTATGTAAAACTCCAAGAAGGGATTTCTTCCCTTTAGACATGGAGTCAGCCTCTCCAACGAGCAGTCTCCTAAGACTCCTCAAGAAGAGGAAGACATGAGAAAGATACACTATGTCTCAACCGTAGGAAGCCTCATGTATGCGATGCTTTGCACTAGAACTGATATTTGCTATGTTGTGGGTGTAGTAAGTCATTCCGTGGTAGCTCTCTTGGTGGAATATTCTGCTCCATTAACAACGTTGCTTCAACCACCACTGCGTAAGTGGTATGCTTGTGGAGTGACACAGAACCCTTTATCTCTGGACGAAGTCCTCTTTCAAATGTCTGAGCCTTCTTAATCTCACTATCAACGTAATGTGTGGTGAAGTGAGATAATTCCTCAAACTTCCTTTCATAATCAGCAACCGTCATATTGCATTGCACCAGCCTAAGAAATTTGGCCTTCTTACTTGTCCTGACAGTGATCATAAAATATTTCTCAAAGAACAGCTCCTTAAATCGATCCCAAGTCACCGGATTATGCACAACATCATGAGCTCTTTGTGTGAGCTCCCAACATTTTTGAGCTTTTCGCGTCAGCATAAAACTTGCACAAATAACATTTTAAATCTCAAAACACATCATAAACTGGAAGATCTGCTCCAATCTCGCAAAGGGTCAGACAAGTGACCGTCAAATTTAGGCGGGTTCAGCCTCCTGAATGTATGGATCAGCTGCATCTCAACCGTTGTCATCTGTTGCAATTATTGTTGTTGAGCTGGGCGAGCCATCGCCGTCTGCCTTAACAACTTCAAAAATTCTTGAAACATAGTGATCATGGTTGCCGGAGGGTTTGCAGCATGATCGACCAGTGTATGATTGTTTCTCGTAAGAGGAGCCATTACTCATCTATCCACAAAAAGTCAAGACTTGCCAAAAACCTAATCTTATCATGTAAATATAACATAAACATAAACAAACATGCCATAATGAAACTAGCACATCATACTGAATCAATAATTAAAACATACATATCAAACGTATCTGACTTGTAAGGTGATGGAGGAGCCGAGTGAACGACATGCCACATTTTTCATTAAGAAATGTCTACAGAATCTAAAATCATTGCTCTAATACCAAACTCTAACGCCCCGAACCCCGTTGGTTAAACATATGTGTAATTTCACAATTTTGAAATCCCTAATTCAAAATAAACCCTAATTTTGAGAAAATTTTCAAATTGAAATTCTTAATTTACCCATGACAGAAAAACCTCGACCTTAAATAGCAAGAACATTAAATTTATCCATGATCACAATCTTAATCATTAAATAACGGAAGCGATAAAGTGTCTTTAATGCATAATTAATAAAACCTCGATAAATCAAATTAAACTCTGAAAATAAGTCAAAACTTGAAATTCAGAATTCATGAAGTTTTCACTCATCCTAATTCGTAGAAAAACATAACGTAAAATAAACTACTTAAATAACTGAGTTAAAAAGAAAGTGTTTTCCCAAGTTTTAAATCAAATCATAAACTAAAAACATAAATTCTTCTAATCCAACTAGTTATGACAGTCTCCCACTCATACTGATCACCATGACAATCTGCATCATATACAACTATAGGGGGATGAATATTTTAAAATACTCGATAAGCATACTCACATAATAACATGCATCCACATGTCATAAATGTAATCATGATATAACATAACTGAACTTGACATATATCATAAATAAAATAAAGTAACATACTTGATCATGACTTGGCTTAACATAGCACGTAGATAACACGTGTCTCAAACAGAATCATATAACAAACTTATTCATATATTGTCTTGGCATATCCTCTAGTTAACAATCTAATCAGAACTGATCACACGTTAACTGAAACATAACATGACGATTTGGGCGACTAAACAGATGTCACCCATTGGGCAATGCAATAGATGACACACATTAAGCGATGCAACAAATGACACACATTGGGTGACAGAACAGACGACACTCATAGGTGACGGAAAATGTGAAAAGATGACACATCATGAGTGACGGAAAATATTTACAGATGACACCAATATATGACTAAAACATGAACAGATGACACCCTATATGTGACGAAAGCATGAACAGATGAAACTCCATTTGTATAATAGAACAAAATGTGAACTACTCTGATTTCTTGTTAACTAAGGGTCATGCTTAAGTTCATATCTTCTTTAATTACCACTTGATTGAATTAACTTCATAACTTATAGAGTCCAACACATGATAATAATTGATCATATGGTTCACAAGTAAACATATAATGCACACTGATACATGTAACATGATCAAACATGATAACATACTAACATTAAATCAGTCATACTCAAAATTTATCCCATGATAATCAAATTAATAACTGAATAGAAAATAATTATCAAAGAGTTCATGAATATAAACATTATCGAAAAACAATTGAACAAATATTAAATATAAATACATGATACACTTATAACATCGGGAGTCACACCATCATGTAAGCCCACTTACAGAAAATATATATATGGATAGAACAAGCTTACATCATTAAAACTGATGAGGATAACACATCTTACATTTATCACACGTGCGTCACATTACGATATAAATTCACTTATACAAAACATATACATTTTTCGCACGTGGGTCACATTACGATGTAAATTCACTTATGCAAAACATATACGTTTATCACACGTGGGTCACACTATTATGTAAATTCACTACATAAAACATATACATATACAACACTTGGGTCACATTACGATGTAAATTCACTTACACAAAGCATATACATTTATCACATGTGGGTCACATTACGATGTAAATTCACTTACCTAAACCGAAGGAATGAACTAAACAAGTAATGACCTAGAATCCAAAAAAAATACAATCACTAAATTGTTTTGAAATAAATTAATGTTAAATAAATATATTTTCAAAATTATTTAAAGAACAACTTCACCATTGGAATAAAACTCCTTCCATTGAACAATATCTCCATCGGATGAAATCCATCAAAATAAAATGGTTAACCAATTGTTTAAAGAATGAAAAATTACTCAATTTAATCAAATAGAAAATAACTTCTTTAATTATTGTGTAAGAAAATCACACACTCCACTCATTGCCCAAAATCTACTTGGTTGAGTATTGAATGGCCACGTAGAGAAAAGCACAAAAACAAAATAAATGAGAAGAAGCCATATAGTGATCAAGTATTGATCAAACACCGAATAAAACTTTTAAATTTAAGCTTATAAAAAACAGATTTAACAAAATGGTTTTAAACACCCATTTATTTAGTTGGTTAAAATCAAGTTTAAGAGGGGTAGAGAGGGAGATGAAGACAAAAGTTTTTCTGCTGCCAGTAAAGAGCTAGAGGCAAGGAGAGTGAGATCGTGAGAGAAAGAGAAGGCACAGAGAGAAGAAATGGAGATGAAGTAGCTTACCAAAAATTCAACGAGCAGGGTGAACAGGAAAAAAATCACCCGGGACACGTGTACAGAAAGAACGAATCCTGAGAGGACACGTGAGTCACGAACATGACATGATTGGGGGCTAAGCGGAAAGAGCGCATAAGCCGGTGGACTCGTCAGAGCAGGAAAGAACGCTGAAGCGGGAGGCCTTGTCAGAGTCGGAAAAGCCCAGAATGAGGAGACCCCGTCAGAACGGAGAAGAAAACGTTGAAGCGGGAGATCTCGTCAAAGCGGAAAAGAACGCAGAAGTGGGCGACCTCATCAGAACGGGAAAGAATGTTGAAGCGGGAGGCATCATCAAAGTGGGAAGAGCCCAAAAGAGGGAGACCCCATCAAAACAGGAAAGAAATGTTAAAGCGAGAGACCTCGTTAGAAAAGGAAAGAACGCTGAAGCGGGAGGCCTCACCAGAATGAGAAAGGAAGGAAGAGAAGAAGAACAGAGACAAGAGAAAAGATCCGAGATGACAGACAAGCGACAATGATTGATTTAGTAAAAGTTGAAAATACTCTGATGATACAGATTGATAGACCATCAAGTGACTGTGACTGATTGGCTCGAAGCCAAAAAAAATCACCAAGTGGCCGTGATTGATTGATGATTGAGCGAGACAGAAAGGAAAAATGGGACCATACCTAGCAGAATAACCCCCACGAACGAGTGTGATCCTTGAAAATAATGAGTGTTTCCTTTTATATTGTTCTTTTAATTTACACATGGGATTTGAAAATTCTATATAAAGGCCAATGTCCTAGAGGAAAGGGGATTCATGACAACTAAAAGAGTAAACCCTGAGATTCTCTAAAAACTCCTCTTACTCTTAATTCCCCTCCCATTCTTTCTGATTAACACCTATGTAAAATTAGTCTTTATCATTTTTCTCCCGCCTAAACAGAAAAAATCATTTACATTTTGGTGCTTTCATTGAGAGAAGAAAACAACCTCAAAGATACCTTCTAGAAAACTAAACCATGCCTCGAACTAGGTCAAACACCACCCTCAATAAAGGAAACAAGAACGAGGATGAACAAGCTAATCACTCTGCTCCCCCAGCCGAGATGCTTCGGACCATCCATCCGAAGGAAAAATTCGATGAAGTTGAATCCAAAAAATACACCTTCGGAGTAGTGATCAAAAAATTCCTCGGCCACTAGGTTACGTAGGAAGGAATTGAGGTCAACCCAAATCAAGTAAAAGTCATAATGGAGATGAAATGCCCACGAAACCATAAGGAAATACAAGGCTTAACGGGAAGGATGGCGGCTTTGAATAGATTCATTTCAAGATCAACCGACAAGTGTAAGCCATTCTTCGCGAAGCTGAGGAAGAACTCAACAGACGGATGAGATGGCGAGTGTGAGGAAGCTCTCAGCAAAATAAAAGAATACATGACAACTCCACTATTATTGTCAAAACCAAAGCCGTGGGAACCTTTGTACTTATATGTAGCCGTCTCACAGATCGCTGTTAGCGCCAATCTGATCAGAGAAGAAGAAAGGAAGCCGAAACCGATTTACTTTATCAGTAAAAGTCTGGTGGCAGCCGAGACCCGTTACAAAAGGATGGAAAAACTAATACTGGCTATTGTAGTAGTCGCAAGGAAAATAAGACCCTACTTTCAGGCGAGGTACTGTGGATTCTCCAATTAGAAGTATCCTTCATCCACCTAAAATAAGCGGAAGAACGACAAAGTGAGAAATCAAGTTAAGCCAATCGAGATCCACTATGAACTGAGAACATCGATCAAAGGGTAGACCCTAACCGATTTTGTGGCAGACTTTATGTTTGATGCCAAGAAGGAATCAGGAAGCGAAAAATAAGTAATTGAAAATGGAACGTGGGAATTATATGTTGACGAAGTCTAAAACAATAAAGGAGATCGGAGCAGGAGTGGTACTACGAACTCAATTTAGAGAAACACTCGAACACTCCATCTCATTTGGATTCAACGGCTCAAACAATGAAGCCGAATGCGAAGCCTTAATAGCGGTAATCACTCTGTTACGAGAATTAGATACAAATGAAATAAAAATCTTTTGTGATTCAATGTTGGTAGTAAAACAGGTAAAAGGGATTGCTCGAGCAACTAAATAGTTTCAAAATCCACCATGTCCTGAGAGAGAAAAATGGGCACGCGAACGCGTTGGCTAATTTAGGGCCCTCACTATAAATCCCACGAAAAAGAAGTGTACCAGTTGAGTTTCTAGAAAAGCCAAGCATCATAGCCGAAGAGGTAGCAGAAGTGAAAACTGGGCTGGAACCTAGCTAGCAGGATGATGTAATACATTGCCTAAAAGAAGAGATCCTATCCCGAGACAAGCTTCATGCTAGGAAGGTTCAACAACAAAGTGCTAGGTACTGCATAATCAACGATTTATTGTATAAACGGTCTTTTTCAGGACCATATCTGAAGTGCCTAAAAGAAAAGAAGGCTGAATACATGTTACCAGAAGTTTCACGGATGCGTGTGCAGGAATCATATAAGGGCCAGATCTCTAGCCCACAAAATATTGGATGAGTGGTATTACTGACCGAAAATGCACCGGGATGCCAAGAAATATGTAAAGAAGTGCAACAAGTGTCAGCGATTTACTCGTGTAATAAAATTGGCCACGGGAGTACTCAACACCGTGAAAAGTCCCTAACCATTCATGTAGTGGGCTCTGGACATCGTCGGACACTCCCCATGGAACCCACTCAGAAATGATTCCTACTAGTTTCCACGGACTACTTCACCAAGTGGATTGATGCGCAAGCTTTTGCTAGGATTCGTGAGGAAGAAGTAAGAGGATTCTTGTGGAAAAATCTAGTGTGCAGATATAGAATCCCTCAGGTATTAGTATCTGACAACGAACTTCAATTCATCGGAAGGTGATGACCTTTTACGAAGACCTGTAAATTATCAACTGATTCTCTACACCCTACTACCCACAAGGAAACGAGCAGGCTGAAAGATCAAACTGAATCATACTTGACAACATGAAGAAACTCCTAGAATCAACGAAGGGAAAATAGGTAGAAGAACTACCAGCAGTACTATGGGCATATCGAACAACTCCCAGAAATGCGACACGTGAAACACCGTTTGCTTTGGTCTACGGAACAGAAGCGGTTATACCAGTACAAATAGGAAACCCAACTCTCAGATCAGAACTGACTAAACTACAGAATGAAGAACTCATGAAAGAACATCTTGATTTGTTAGAAGAAAAAAGGGAACGACACTCGTGCAAATAGGTAATTACAAGTAGAAAAGGATATCCTACTTCTGGAAGAAAATTAGAAAGCGCGAATTTCAGGAGGGAGATTTGGTTTTGAAAAAAATATTCCAAATAGAAGAAAAGTTTGGTTTGTCTTGGAGAGATCCTTTCATCGTCAAAACAGTAGGTGGAAGCGGCTACTATCACCTCATGACAGAGAAAGGAAGCAGAATTGGCAAAACTCTAGAATGCCAGCTACCTTAAGAAATACTTCATTTAAATTATTAGTTGGTATTGCAATATAATTTTTCAGTGATTTTTTTCCTGTTTGTTTTTTTTACATAAAAAACTGATCTCAATTCTTTCCTTCTCTCTGATACTTAAAAAAAGGTCGGTGGCTCAGAAGCCTAATCCTTGAGAGTGGGAGAAACCTTCTCTTTGAAATGTAAAAAAAGGTCAGCGGCTCAGAAGCCTAATATAATATCCCGACCTTTCGTAAATGGGCATTTTCGTGAAATTGATTTAAAAGATAATTTAATTTTAAAAATGGATTATTTGTAAAACTGTTTTTATATAGATAAGATTTATTCAAAGTTTGATTTTTTCTTTTAAATTTTTAAAAGTGTTTTAGTATATAATTTTAAAACTCACTCATATCATATGCTTATGTATACCCTAATATTACCCTAACCCTATTTTTATCCTTCATTCGGCAATCTCACCTCTCGATTGAAACACACTCACACTACATGCATGTACACACTAAGCTAGCCCTAACCTAATATATATCCCAAATCTTCATCTCTCCCTATTGATCTCTCTCACGCAGCCTCTCTTTCTTCTAGCCCATCCTCTGTTTTTCTTCTTCTTCAATTCGTTGTTCATTGGTCCATTGTCAAGTTCAGGTAAATCTTATTCTTCATCTTTTTCCTTATTCTTTCTCCATTTTTTTCGTTACCCCCTCTCTTGACCCAGATTTTCTACTTCAGAATTGTTTTTGCTGATTCTAAAAATTATCTCCAATTTCCACCAATTGCTTCCTTTCTGTTTCTGTTTGGGTGCCTTCATCGTGCCCCCACTTCTTCTTCATCTTCATCATTCTCTATGTTTTCCATTGAAGCATCTCGGTGAGTTCTCTCCTTTTTCTATTTCTATTTAGTTTGTTTTCCTATTATCTCTCTTTGTTTTTCTCTCGTCCGCCTTTGTTTCTCTCTCTATAATTCGTGCATCTGTTCTTTGGTCTCTCTCTCTCTCTTTCATCTTCATCTATGTTCCTTCCCCCTCTATTTCATTTTCCATCTCTTTCTCTAATTTTCTTTCTTAATGACTGCTCTCTCTCGGTCTTTCCCCTTCCCCCTTTCTCCTTCTGTTTCTCTCTCCCAATTTCTTTCTTCTTCTCTTCTTTCTCTATCTTTTCTCTCTCCCTTTGTTTCCCTCTCTCTCGCCCTATGTCTCTCTCTATCATCTGTCCCTCCCACTTTTTGTTTCTTTCTCTCCCTCATTTTGATTTTCTCTATATATATCTCTCTCTGCTTCTCTCTATATCCTTCTCTCTCTTCCCCTCTCAGATTCTCTCACTATTTTTCTTCCCCTCTTTATTTCTTTCTCCTTCTCATTTTCTCTCTCTCTCTTCCCCCATGTTTTCTCGTTTTCTTGTTCTGCAACTGGGTCTTGCACCCAGTTTGTTCTATCCTGGACCGGTTCATCCCGAACCGAACCGGTTCAGTTTAAAAAGGTCGGTCTGAACCGGCCTAGTCGATAAAATCGAATCGGACTATTCTGAACCAGCCCGGTCTTAACCATTTGACCCAAAGCTTTATCATTTGACTCTGGACCCGATATATTATTTTCCGATCTCGCTCAGACCCCTTTGCACCATTTTAATTAATTCTCTTTTATTTGATGATATTAAAAATGTGTTTATATTGTTTTATTTCAAAATAATTTAGTGATTAATTTTTTTTTGGATTCCAGGTCATTAATTGTTTAATTCATTCTTCCGCTTCAGGTAAGTGGGCTTACATGATGGTGTGGTTCCCGTTGTTATAAATGTATATGCTCGGTGTAAGTGAATTTATATCGTAATGCGACCCATGTGTGATAAATATATATGCTTGTGTAAGTGAATTTACATTGTAATGTGACCCACGAATGATAAATGTAATATGTGTTATTCTCATAAACTTTAATTGTCTATCAGCATGTCACTTTCATACATATGTTTGTGTAAATTGACTTATATAACGATGTGACTCTGATGTTATAATAGTATCATATATTTATTATCTGTTTAACCATTTTCAATAATTATTATATTTCGTTAACACTTTGGTAATTGATTACTGTTTGATTACTGTTCAGTTATTAATGTGATTATCATGAGATAAATGTCTGAGTATGACTGATTTTGCGTAGTATATTATGATGTTTGATTCTGTTATATGTATCAGTATGCATTATATGATTAATTTTTATCATACGTTGGATTCTGCAAGTTATGAGGTTAATTCATTCAAGTGGTAATTAAGCAAAATATGAACTTAAGCATGACCTTTAGTTAACAAGAAATCAGGATTGTTCACGTTGTGTTCTGTTAAACGAATGGGGTGTCATCTGTTCATGCTTTCGTCACACATATGGTGTCATCTGTTCATGTTTTGGTCATACATTGGGTGTCATCTATAAATGTTTTCCATCACTCATGAGGTGACATCTGTTCACATTTTTCATCACCTATGAGTGTCATCTGTTCTGTCGCCTAATGAGTGTCATCTGTTTCATCGCCCGATGTGTGCCATTTGTTTTGTCGCCCAATTCGTCATGATGTGTTTCAATTAACGTGCGGTCAGTCCTGATTAGGTTGTTAACTAGAGGATATGTCAAGCCAAGATATGATTAAGATTGTTAAATGATTATGTTTCAGACACGTGTTATCTGCTTGCTATGTTAAGCCATGTCATGATCAAGTACGTTACTTTATTTCATTTATGTTATATGTCAAGTTTAGTTATGTTATGTCATGATTGAAATTATGACATGTGGATGCATGTTGTTATGTGAGTTTGCTTACTGAGTATTTCAAAATATTCATTCCCCCACAGTTATTTATGATGCAGGTGGTGATGGCGAGTAACATGAGTGAGAGACTGTCATAACCAGTAGATCAGAGGAATTTATGTTTTCAGTTTATGATTTGATTTAAAACTTAGGAAAATGATTTCTATTAGACTTGGTTATTTAAGTAGTTTATTTTACGTTATGATTTTTTACGAATTATGATGAGTGAAAGTTTCATGAATTATGGATTTCAAGTTTTGACTTTATTTCAGAAATTAATTCCGTTCTTCGAGGTTTTATTAATTATACATTTAAGACACATTATCGCTTCCGCTATTTATTGATTAAGATTCTGATCATGGATAAGTTTAATGCTTCCGCTATTTAAGGTCAGGGGTTTTCATCATGGGTAAATTAAGAATTTTCAATTTGGGAGTTTTCTCATAATCAGAGTTTGTTTCGAATTGGAGATTTCAAAATTGTGAAATTACACATATGTTTAACCTTCGGGGATTGGGACGTTACACCTAAGCCTTTGAGAGCGGGAGAAACCCTTTCTCTAAAATGTGAATAAAGGTCGGCGGCCTAGAAGCCTAAGCCCTTGAGAGGGGGAAAATCTTCTCTTTAAAATGTGGAAAAAATGAGTAATGACCATGGCCTAAAAGCCTAAGTCACCGAACGCAGAACAAAAACAACTCTAAAACAGAAAGCGGGTCAATGGTTTGAAAGCCTAAAATCTTGAGAATGGGGACACCTACTCTCTAAAAAGAAAATCGAAACTGAAAAAAGGTCAGTGACCTAGAAGCCTAAGCCTTTGAGAGCGGGAGAAACATTCTCTCTAAAATGTGGAAAAAAGTTCGAAAGCCCAGAAGCCTAAAGCCCTTGAGAGCGAAAAAAACCTTCTATTTGAGATGTAGAAAGCAAGGAAATGAAACGCAATGGAAGCAGGAAAGGCTCGTCCGCTCTAAACGGGTTAGTACTTTGAATAAATGAAGTCTGAACTTAAATTGATGTTTAGGATAACTTGAAATAGTGCTTCGAATTACTGAAATCTTAACTTAGATTGCTGCGTAGAAAAACTTGGAAACTTAGAAATTGTTATGTGCTGAGTTACTTAATTTGAAAAAATTTATTGGTTGAAAAGTGTTGAAAGTATGAGATTCCTAAGTTCTACTCACTCAAATCTCGCTAAATATAAAATACTAAACTAATGAAACACGCCTAGAAGAAAAAGACATTTCATTACTAAAAAGTGAAGGTACAAAAAAAGAAGAAAAAGAGAGAAAAGAAAATTGTAGAAGGAAAGCTAAGACTCATCGATACAAGCAACCTCAACAGTAGGAGGGTTGGCAGCATCGTCATCAGCAACCAGAATGGTGGTCTTTAGCAGCAGGAATGACATAATCTTCAACGACGGGTACTGAGGCAACATCAGCAGCGGGATCATCCTCAAGAGAAAATGTTGGAGGGAGGTTTTCCGTTCCATCCTTATAGCCCGCCAGATAGATTTTCTTCTCAGCCTTGTCTTACAAAGCATGATAGATGTCCTCGGTCTATCCCTCTCTCCGCTCAGCTTCCTCCCGAGCCACCTCAACAGTAGTCAACCTATCTTCCACGATCTTCAGGTTCTCGTAGGAAGTAGCCTAACACCTCTCAGACTCTTCAAGTGCTTCATTGGTGGCCTTCAAGGAATCCTTAAGCTTGGAGAATTCCGCTGCCCCAGCCGCCTCCCCTTGGGGTAAATCCTCAACTGTGTCTTGAAGTTCAGTTTCCCGCTTCGTAAGCCGTTCAATTTCAGCCCTCTGAGTCTCAAGGACCCCACAACAACTCCAACCTCTATCTTCCATTGGGCAACTGTCTGCTCACTAACAAGAAAGTGCTCCTGGAGGTTGTTATGATGGCCTGCCAAAAAGAACAAGAGAAACCAAGATGTTTAACCAGCAAAAGAAGAATAATAAGTAAAGAAAATTAGAAAGTAAAGGAGTATACCTTCATTAAACCATGACTGAGCGAGCAGAGCTGATTCCCGACTGGCATGTCACGAGTAGTTGCCATGTTCGTATCAGACTGAACCCCACGAAGAACAATATGTGCAGAACGGGGGTCATTGAGGAAGTTGACAGAAGCGGGAACTTGTGGAACCCCACAGAAGTTTCTCCAACTCCACAAAGAGGGGGTCCTCCCTTCCGCCCTGAGTGCCGGATGAGTGGACAAGAGCCGAATCCGACTGAGGAGGGGGAGGACTAGAAAAAGACCGTTGCTGGGGAGCATCTGCTGGAACAACATGAGTGAGGGGAATATTTGAAGAGGAAGTAGGAGCAGCAGGAAGAAGACTCAAAATCGCCCGAGAAGAAATTTGAGCCTCACGTCTCGGACTGAAGTTCCTTTCTTCCTCGGACACGTCCCTAATAATGGTACTCCCCAAATGAGCGTGCCTCAACATAACGCTCACTGCAGGGTGTTGAAACAGACGCTCTCGTTCTGCATCTTCCCGTTTAGACCCAGAAGAAATAGATGTACTAGAAATAAAAATCAAAGATTGCGAAGTGTGAATACCTAGTGGGATGGCTGCGCTGAAGGCAGAAGCATTGCACTGATGAGTGAAGCTTGGTTATCTTCCTGGACGAAGGCGACGTTGATTTCCCTTCTCGGATCTAAGAGATCATCCCAATCCCTTCCACGAATTTTGACCGCAACTATGATTTTTCTCTCTTGACTCCTGGGAAAGATAAGGGGGGTTTGTTCCTTTTTATTTTCTACGAAGACAAATGAGTAGAAACAAAGTCAGATAAAAAACTAACAAAACAAAACTAACAGAAATCAAAGAAGTATGAACCCGAGCTCCGACAACTTATCGTAGACTCCCCATCTATGGGGAATCGTCTATCGGCCATCACCGCCCCAGTTCCCTCATGTCTGAAAAACATCCATTTCCCAGGCTTTGTCCTCTTTTGGGATCACAGTGATCATTTTCCTTTTTTTCAACACCAGGGCGAGGGGCCAGATGGTAACAATCAGAATCGACATGGTACTTAATGATATGACACGCCCTAAGTTCATTACTCCTAAATCTAAGCCATACCTTCTATTCAAGGATTGAAAACCAAGTAAAATCCTATACGAGCTAGGGGTAAACTGTGATGGATCTAATTTACAGGTGTGGAAGAATTCCTGAAAGAAAGGGGAGAAAGGAAGCTTAAGCCCCAAAGCTATGTACATAGAGCTTAAGGTTATCTGGTATGAAGACTAAAGGGATGGCCTGCTACCCCACTTTCACCTAGACCGCACACTATGTCGACGGGAAAGGCGTCGCGGTGGCAATCTAGGAAATGTCCTAGCTTAGCCTAGTTTTTGACCAAAGGTACCGAAGGCCTAAACTTAGAAGCATCTCCTCACGCCATATATGAAGAGGAAGGGATTTCAAATAAGAAAATGAAAAAGAAGAAGATAGCAGGGGAAAATGTCTTACCACAAACGAAGATAGGAAGAGGTAAAACAAGAGAGTCCTTAAATAGGCTCCGGGTTACAAAATGAAGAAGAAAATGAAAAGAGGTTCCATAAATTTCTTTGAAAACAGGAATTCAAAAGGACCCTTTTTGAAAAGACACGACTGACAAGACATAACCATCACTAACATTGATGAATGGCACGACGACAGTTGGAAAAAGGAGCGGAGACAAAGCACGCGTCATCCAAAATAATTAGAAATGAAGTGCCATCGCAGGCAAAATGTGCGCCTCCCTTGACTTAATTAACTGTTATATATATAAATATTTGTTTATTATCTCCAAAAAAGTGCAAGTTCCCGAGAGAAGATAAGACATCTTTGAAAAAATACATGCGAATCAAGGAGTCCTCATCATTACACCTCAATAAAATTTATTGAGTGTAATGGGGGGAATGAACAGGAAAAAACCACCCAGGAGAAGTGTACAGAAAGAACGAATCTTGAGAGGACACGTGGGCCACGAACATGGCAAGATTGGGGGCTAAGAGGGAAAGAACGCAGAAGCCGATGAACTCGTCAGAGCGGGAAAGAACGCTGAAGCTGGAGGCCTCGTCAGAGCGGGAAGAGCCTAGAGGGAGGAGACCCCGTTAGAACGGCGAAGAAAATGTTGAGGCGGGAGATTGCGTTAAAGTGGGAAAGAACGCAGAAGTGGGCGACCTCATCAGAGTGGGAAAGAATGCTGAAGCGGGGGGCATCGTCAAAGCGGGAAGAGCCCAAAAGAGGGAGACCCTATCAGAACGGGGAAGAAACGTTGAAGCGGGAGAGCTCATCATAACGGGAAAGAACGCTGAAGCCGGAGTCCCCACCAGAACGAGAATGGAAGGAATAGAAGAAGAACGGAGACAGGCGAAAGACCCGAGATGACAGACAAGCGGCAATGATGGATATAGTAAAAGATGAAAATACTTTGATGATACAGACTAATAGACCACCAAGTGACTATAAATGATTGGCTCGAAGCTATAAGAAATCATCAAGTGGCGGTAATTGATTGATGACTGAGCGAGCAGAAAGGAAAAATGGGGCCATACCCAGCAGAATAACTCCCACGAATGAGTGTGAACTTTGAGATAATGAGTGCTTCCTTTTATATTGTTATTTTAATTTACACATGGGATTTAGAAAATCTATATAAAGACCATTCTTTCTGATAAACACCTATGAAAAATTAGGCTTTATCATTATTCTCCCGGCTAAATAGAAAAAATCATTTGCACGCGGAACGCTTGCAGGATGTAAGAGAAAGCATATGAGAGTTTACAATTCGATGAAATTGAAGAACAATATTTCAGAGAGTATTTTATTTACATTAATTGAAAATCTAGGTTAAAGAGTGAGAAAATAAGAAAAGAAATAAGAAAAGAGCATGAAGAAGAAGAAATGGCTTACCATAGATCATCGTTAGTGAGTTGCCAAAAATGAAACAAAGAAGGAGATGAAGTATAGAGGCTTGGCATGATGAAGAAGATGGTGCTTCGATTCTGCCATGGAGTGGAACAAAGAAGAAGAGAAAGGAAGAAGCAAATTAGAGAGAATCATAGCCCAAAGGGAAACAAAATAAAAAGGAATAATTGAAAGGAAGAAAAATTGCAAGAGAGAGAGAATAGAAATTACATTGGGGAGGGGTTCGTGAAATAGCAATGGAAAATGAGGGAAAACATGGAGGTTTCGATGATTACAAGGGGTTTGCTTGAGACAAAAAAGTGAGAGAGTGGGGTAGATAGTTGAGAGATAACACGTGGGTGTGAGGGAGACAAATGGGGTTGGATTAGGGTGTATAGACATTTATGGTGTGAGTGAGATGTAATTAGAGGGGTGAGCTTGCCAGATCAAGGATAAATATAGGGTTAAGGTAATACTAGAGTATACATAAGCATATGGTGTGAATGACTTAAGCAAAAACAAATCATCCTTTTAAATTTTAAAAATCAAATTTAGAATAAATCATATCTCATTAAAATATATAACAAAAATCAACTCTTATTTTGTAAATGAAATAATCTTATTAATTAAAATAAGTTTTTACAAAAATACCCTTAAGAATGATTGGGTTACACCTCCATTGCCAGATGATAATTACGGCACTTGGCATCGTGCCATGACCATGGCCTTGCGTGCCAAAAATAAGATTGGTTTCGTTAATGGTAGCTTGGAGAAATCGAAAAAACCTGTGGAGCTTTGTTCAAGGGAAAGATGCAATGATTTTGTTTGCTCATGGATTCTTAATTCTATTTCCATTAAGATTTGTACTAGCTTATTGTATAATGATACTGCAAGGGAGATTTGGCTGGATCTCTCGGAATGCTTTGCTCAATCAAATGCCCCACTTATTTATCAGTTGAAGTCGTTGATCAATGAGACAACATAGGATGATATGTTTGTTTCAGCATATTTCACTAAACTCAAATCACTTTTAAATGAACTTAGTTCACTTATCTCAGTGCAACCATGTACTTGTGGACATGGTAAGGTAGTTGTGATCAAATCCAACAAGACAGGGCTATGGAATTTTTACAAGGTCTTCATGATCGATATGCGGTACTTCAAAGTCAAATACTTCTTATTGACCATTTTTCCGTCTACAACCAATATTTATTCTCTTGTGCGTCAAGAAGAGAAACAACAAGAGATGCATTCATTATCATCACTTATTCCAAATGCTGCAGCTCTTGCTGTCAAACCTACCACCCATGGAAGCAATTACAACAGTGGTAGTAATTCGAATCGCAAGCCTCATTTTCATTGTGATCATCGTGGTGGTGACAACCACACTAAAGATCGTTGCTACAAACTCGTTGGCTACCCTCCACGGAAATATGAAACTGCTTGAGAGACATAAAAATCCAAAGACAATGCACTGGTATCAATTACTCAAGTGCAATATAATAAATATTTGGCCCTATTCTCTACAGGTAGCAATGAATCTAATGTTAATTTAACAGGTATAACATTAACCGTGCCTATAAATTAAATTTGGATTATTGACACAGGAGCAACTAATCACATGTGCCACACTTTACATACTTTTCTTCTTACAAGCCTTGCCCAAACCCATCATATGTCCAACTTCCTGATGGTTCACATGTTAGCATTACTCATATTGGAATAATTGATGTTAAACCCACTACTAAGCTTGACAATGTGTTTTTATTCCATCATTCAAGTTTAATCTCATATATGTTAGTCAACTAGCATGGACTAATAACTGCTTTGTAACTTTCTTTTATAATCAATGTGTTTTTCAGAACCTGTCAACGAGGAGGACGATTGGGCATGGTAACATTCATGAAGGGTTATACTACTTTCGAATGGCCAATTTGACAGACACTAAACCTCCTTCAATTGACCTTTGGCATTGGCGACTTTGACACCCATCTTATGGGACTGTGCAAAATTTAGTTAAGGATCTTCGTTCAATTTCTTGTTTTGAAAATAAAACTTGTGATGTTTGTCCACAAGCTAAGCAAACATGTTAACCATTTCCTCCTAGTTCTATTAATGCAAGAAAACCATTTGAATTAATCCATTGTGATGTATGAGACCCTTTTTCTATATCTTCTTTTAATGGCTCTGAATATTTTTTGATAATTATGGATGATTATAGTTGTTGTACTTGAATTTATCTCCTGCACCTTAAGTCTAAGATTAAAATTATTTTACCATCTTTTATTTACCATGATTAAGACTCAATTTTATTCTCGTATATATAACATATTTTCTAGTAATGGTGCAATTGTTTTTCTAACCATTCAAATGGTACGTTCTGATAATGGTACTGAATTTCTTTCTAAAGATACGTAAAAATTCTTTTTGGATCATGGCATTATCCACCAACGTAGTTGTGTTGGAAGTCCCCAACAACGTTGAGCGTAAGCATCGTCACCTTCTCGAGGGTGCCCAAGCTCTTCATTTTCAAGCACATCTTCCCTTAAAAATTTGGGGTGAGTATTAGAATTATGTCCATAAAGTAGGGTGTAATTAACTATTTATGAGTATTTGATTTTTTCTCAGACATTTTGCATTACTTAATTTAATGAATGAATGAATGAAAGTTTTTCTATTAGTTAAAGAGTGTTTATGATTTACTCAAGTCCTGAAACTATTGTCAATGTAAGAAGAGTAAATACTGAGGGGTCTTCCAGATAAGCTCTTTTGAAATAATTCAGAATGTTATTCGCAGTCTTATGATCGACTGGACAATCGATTTCGATTACGACTGTTAGGTTGAACCAAAGGATGCCGACATTGGGGTATGGGAGTGGAGACTCTAATGGTCGACCTAGACATGTTATGGAACATGTTGAATAGACCAGTAACAAATTAGTTTGGAGTAAAGCAGTTTATCTAACTCTAAATCTAATTGTTACACCTTAAGGATATTTTGTAATTAATTTAATTCTGAGGTAAATATGAAACTTGACCTAATTAGTTACGATCTTTGATATGCCAAAGGAGTGAGTTCGAATTGCTGGACAATACTCGGATGCTGGGATCATGATTAAACTATGTTGAAGTTACGTGATTCACAAATATGAAATTCATGGTTAGATTGCAATATGCAACAATATCACCTTATGATTTATTAACGAGTGTTTGAATAAATCAACCTAACCAGGTACTCGATGAACTGAATCGTTGAATAAGACATGAGGAATTGTACGAGATAATTCATTATTATGTCTTTCTTATTCACGGTCAATAAAGGAGTTAAGAAAATAATAACAAGATGGGTAAAACAATAACTTTATATCCTCGCTCTTCTTACTGATATTCACGAAGGGTAATAAGTTAAATATTAGGTAGATCGTGAAATCAAGTATTTATTTGCACCAACAGAAAATGCAGCGCGCAAGAATCGAAAGTTGATTCAACATCGGACTTATAGTGGAGTCGTACGATGTCAGGATTAAATAGGTCAGGAATTTATGGAGATAAATTCGTCGAGTATTTGAGTCATATAATTTTATTCATGTGGGTCCATGCTGTCTCAAGAGTAGCTCATAAAGACAAGAATGAAAAACAACACCAGTTGGACCAAAAATGTGTTTTGGACCAATGTATGTGATGGGTGTTGTCACTTAATAAGTGACAATTAAGTAATTAATGTTCAAATTAATTAATTGGTTTTTTTAATTATTGGATAATTAGTAAATAAAAGAACTTAATTAATTAATTGATGGAGATCAATTTAATTTATCAAATTTAGATTGATGAATTTGGACACAATATTGACTTTAATGGGAGATGCAATTTTCACCAATTATAGATTATGAGGGTGAATTTCAGAAATAACACACACACACACATATGATATGTGTGAAAATTCCAAAATTTTATATATTTAGGTGACGACATTAGGGTTGCCTCACTAATTGTATTTTGATACAAATCCTAACACAATGTGTGATTACATAGAGCAGAAAATAGTTTCTCTCCCTCCCTGCTTCTCGCCGAAATACATCAGACAAAG
Organism: Datisca glomerata; assembly: GCA_003255025.1. Classification (NCBI taxonomy): domain Eukaryota; kingdom Viridiplantae; phylum Streptophyta; class Magnoliopsida; order Cucurbitales; family Datiscaceae; genus Datisca; species Datisca glomerata. The sequence goes on along the minus strand of QANY01004000.1, from coordinate 5,210 downwards.
AGAAAATTTTTATTTTTCTTCCTAAATTATTTTGAGAGATCACACTCAATTCTTGATCCACATCCTATTGAAATATACTTCTGAATCCTACGAGTGGTTGTTGGTGTGAAAACTGATTCGAGTTCTATGAAGAATGAAGAAAGCGAGACGACTAATAGAATTCCACCAAATCAGAATTTCTCCAATACAAGAAAGATATAAAATTATTTTTACCTCTTTTGAATACGTTTAACTTTGTATGCATAATCAGATATATGGTTTGAATATTTAATATGAATAAATTGGTTGATGTAAAAAATTTTGATATTCCACCCACGAACCGTTCGTGATTCAATGATTGTTCCTCAAATTTTAAAACCCGGTTCAACTATTGGTATCTGAGCCTAGGTTTCTTGATTATACATATTTTGTGATTAAACGTATGTATCGTTGGATGTTGTGGTATTGTCATATTTTTGTATGGTAGATTCAAAATAATTTTGAATGTGTTTTATAAATGGATCCCGATCTATTAGCTCTAGAAATTTTCTTTTTCAATTTTAGAATTGATGTACGTCGAAATTGAGGCATAGGGTTTTATGTAATTTATTTCATCGCAAAAGTTATGTTTTTTTTTAAAATTTCATGTAATCCGTCGCCACCTGGGAAAACCACCGTCGTTGTCGTTACTGCCGCCATCACCGAACGTCACTACCTCCCGCCGTTGTGCAGCGTCGCCTCTTGTTGTTTACAGTTGTGCCCTGCATGGTGATTAGGGTTTGTGAAACTCTAGGCGATAACAATTAGGATTTAGACAAACCTGTGATGTTTCGTAAAAACTCCAATCTCATCTTTTATCTTTTAAATTTTGATTTTTGATTTTTAATTTTTAAAGAGATAAAAGATAATTATCAATTTTTATCTTTTAGATTTTAAATTCAAATAATAATTATCTATTTCATCTTTAAGATTTTGAATTCAAAGGATTATTATCCACTTATCATTTTATCTATTTTATCTTTCAAATTTTGAATTTGAAAGATAATTATCCATTTATCCTTTTATCTTTTAAATTTTAAATTTTAAAAGGATATTAAAGGGAATATGTAATTAGGAAAATAGTTTTCTTAATTAAAGAGTTTTGATCAAAATTTTAAGTTTTGAAAATGGGACTGCACTATTGTAAAGAGTAACAAAATTGGTGGAATTTTCTGAAGGAGAAGGAGGCAATTACAGACTTCATGAAGGCTGGTATTTAAATTAATTGTAATTTATGTAATATTCCTTTATGGGTTGTAATTAGAAATAAGTCAATAGGGAGGTTAATTTTGAATGGATAATTTATTATTAATTAGGGGTGTTCACGGTTTGTTTCGCTTGATTTTTTGGTGAAAAATCAAACTGAGCTGGAACTTCTGTTCGGTAATAGAATCGAATCGTTCATACTAAAAGAACCGAACCAAACTGTGAGTTTCGGTTCGGTTTTTCAGTTCAGTATTATTAATTAAAAATAATTTTTAAATAATATTATTGGAAAAAATATAAAATTAAAGTTTTGTTTTAGTTCGATTTTATAAGAAATTATATATAAAAATAAATAATATATCAATTTAATGTTTTGATTCGGTTCGAAAATCATAAATATTCAAACCGAACCGAAACTTTGATTCTCTCATTTTTCCCAAAATGAACCGAACTGAACACATATAAAGAACTGATCGAACCGGTCATTTTTAGTTCGGTTGGTTTAGGACAATTTTGAACACCCCTATTATTACTATCGCATTATACGATCACATGCCATATAGAAATAGGGACATGCCAATATCAAAATGCCATGTAGCATGTACATGCATCATTGTAGTTTAATTTATAATGGGTTATAATTTAAATACAATGCGAATTTTATAAAAGTTATAAAATTTAAATGGGGATTTAAATTTTATAAAAGTTTATAATTTTTGAAACTTATTTTTTCTAACTTAATAAAGAGTTATAAATTTTGAAAAAAATAAGGGAAAATCTATTTTCTAAAAACTAAGTGGGAGTGTCGTTTACGTTGAAACATTCCCAAGGTCCCTAACGCAAAGTTGGTCGTGGCATGAGGACTGGTTTGAGCAACCCTAGCGGTCTCCTCTTCAGTGGGAGAAACTTAAGAATCGTGTTACTTTGAGTAATCGAGTTACTTAAGAAACTAAAAGTGGTGAGGCAAGACCGTTCCTAGACGGACTATTAGTTCATAGTTAAACACTTAGATCGAAGTACATTGGAATCCCTCATAGGGGCTAGTCAATGGGACAGAGGTGACCAAAACTATTGGTGATTGGTTAAGCTAGATGTAGTGACATCTTGAGAAGCGTTAACCAAACGAGAGGAGTCTCGATGCGATAGGAAGTGGCTTAGACGTTGTCTTTAGATCAGATAAGCTATCGTTGTTGATCGTAGCATCATGGAAGAAATATTTTTTTATTGGATTTTTAAATATTTAAGTATTTGCATCATGCATCATACTTCCTTGATGATTGAGTATTTACTTACACCATTGTATTTATTCTTTTAAGTAATCATGTCGTTATCCCCACTCTCAACTATCTTAAAAGTGAACAAATTTATGGGTGAAAATTACGTGGATTATAAAAGTAATCTCGATATCATGCTGACGGTAGAAAAGCACAAGTTCGTGATCACCACCCCTTGTCCCCTTGAGCCTATTGCTGAATCGACTCAAGAGGAAAATGATGCTTATGCTTTTTGGCTGCGTTCTGGTGAGATCGCCAAGTTACATCTTGGCTTCTGTTAGCAATGTGTTGCAACAACAGCATCAAAACATGAAAGCTGCTGCAGATATGATATTGAACATCACTTAAATGTTCGAAGATCAGGGTCGTCAAGCCAAATAGGCAGTTATGTGAAACTTCATGAACTGCAAGATGAAACTTAGAACTCATATAAGAAAATATATGATGTTGATAATTAGTTATCTAAATGAGATGGAGATCATAAGTGCTGAGGTAGATGGCGAGACATAAGTTGATATGATCCTTGAGACTCTTCCTGACACTTTTGATAACTTCAAACTTAATTATTTGATGAATAAGTTGATGTACTCACTTCCTATGCTGATGAAGGAACTGCAAGCTATTGAGACCCTATTTTTGAAGGGTAAGAGGAAGACTAGAGAGGCTAACTTTACTGAAAGCAAGTCTTCCGCCTCTAGCGTAAAAAAGAAACACAAGAGAAGTCTAAAGAATGCTAAGAAGAAGAGCACGAAAGCTGTGAAAGGTAATGACACTATAAAAGTGGACAAGTCAAAAGGTAAGTGTCATCATTGTGGAGCCGCTGGCCATTGGAAACACAGTTCCCTATACTATATCAAGGAGTTGAGATCTAAAGGTATAGTACTTGTTATTGAAGCATGTTATGTAGCTGACTCTACTTTTTCGTGGATTGTAGACTCTGCAGCCACTAATCATGTTTGTTGTTCCATGCAAGGGCTCAGGGAAATCGAAAGGCTTGACTAAGGTGCGTTCAGCTTTCGTTGGGGGAAATGGAGCACTAATATCGGTCGTATATATTGGAACTATTAAATTGTCATTCAATAACAGTTTTCTGGGTTTACATGATGTTTATTATATCCCAGTTTTTTGGAAGAACCTTATTTCAGTAACTAGTTTAATTGAGCAAGGATTCAGTTTGAATTTCATTGATAAATATATTGGTATTTTTAGAAATTATTGTTTAATTACTACTGCACGTATGGTAAATAAATTATTTAACATAAAACTGATAATTCTAATGATATGTGATACTGAACTAAATATTGATTTACAAAAAGATAGTAAAAGGTTGAAGTTTGACTCAATCGATTTAACCTATTGTGGCACTTAAGTCTTGGACACATTAGCCTGGACAGGATTAAAAGACTTGCAAAGGATGGTCCAATGCAAAGTTTAAGTGTGGGATCACTACCCACATATGAATCCTGTACAGAAAGAAAAATGACCGAGAGACCATTTTCAGCGAAGGGTGAAAGAGCCACTCAATGCCTCAAACTCGTACATAGTGATGTATGCGGGCCATTGAATATCCAAGCAAGAGGAGGTGATGAATACTTTGTAATCTTCATTGATGATTACTCACATTTTGGATATGTTTATCTAATACAACAAAAGTTCAAAGAGTACAAGGCTATTGTCAAAAATCTATTACAGATTCAAATCAAAACACTAAGATATGATCGTGGTGGAGAGTACTTGCTAGGAGAGTTCGAAGATTTTCTTAAGGAAGAAGGCATTACTTTTTAGCTTATAGCACATGTCACTCTGGAACAGAATGGTGTCTTGGCCAAAAGGAATCAAACTCTGATGGATATTGTCAGATCCATGATGGGTTACTCATCCATCTTAGTTTCATTCTCGGGATATGCCTTGGAAAACAATAGCACACATTATGACCAAGTTTTATCGAAGACGGTGTCTGGCACGACATACGAAAGATGGAATGGACGAAAGTCATCTGTTTATCACCTTAGAATATGGGGGTGCCCAGCACATGTTCTAAAACAGAAGACAAGCAAGTTGGCCAGTCGATCAGAATTATGTATGTTTGTAGGATATCCCAAAGGAATGAATAGGTATATTTTTTATAGTCTGACTGACAAGAAAATATCCGTAAGCATAAATGCTCTTTTTCTTGAAGAACACTATATAAGAAGTGTGAAATCGAGAAGCACTCTTGTGCTAGGGAAATTATTGAATAGGAGGACTCCAACTCCGCAATTAGGAACTATTTCCGATTCAATAATGGAAGAACCACAGCTAGGACGAGAGCCTATGGAGCCTCGACGTAGTGGGACGGTTGTGAGACATCCTGACAGGTACATGTCTTATGGATATATCTTAATAGCAGTCTTAAATAAGGATCATGATGAACCTATGGCAAGAAGCCATGAACTTTGAGATACATTCGATGTACTCGAACGAAATCTGAAAACTTGTAGATCCTCCTGAAGGGGTAAAATATGTAGGGTATAAATGGATCTATAATAAAAAGAGAGATCTGGATGGAAATGTGGAGACATTTGAAGCTAGGCTAGTAGCCAAAGGCTACACCCAAAAGGAAGGTATAGACTATAAGGATACCTTCTTGCCGGTAGCCATACTTAAATGCATCCGAATCCTCATGTCCATTCTACTGGAGAGAGTTGCTTACCTTGTTCTGAAGTGGGTGGG
>QANY01003995.1:0-31946 GCA_003255025.1 Datisca glomerata | reverse complement strand
GTGGTCTTGGCTTGCATTAGAAATGCCATTAAAGGTAAATTTTTTAGTCTTAAAGGGTTTTCTGAGACTGAAGATAACAAAACCATTCAGCTTGCCTGGGGATTGAATGCCTCTATTTTTGACAATTAAGCTTGGTTTTTCTGTTTCTTTAGGATGTTATCACTTGTAATCTTCTGTTAGTGTTTGGGTGCCTCCAGCTTGTGTGTTGGCTGGTTCCTTTTTATTTGTGTCTTTTTCCTGGGGTATGCCCCTTGTATATTTGTTTGTTTCTTCTTCGGTTTATACAATTTTTATTTTACCGAAAAAAAAAGACTTAAAAGAGTGCTCCCTGATCTTGTTAGTAGCAACCAGACTGCTTTTGTGCCAGGGAGGAGAATCGCTGACAACATCCTCTTATCTCAAGAGCTGGTTAGAGGTTACCATAGGCCTTCTAATAGTCCCAGATGTGCTTTCAAGGTTGATATAAAAAAGGCTTATGATAGCTTGAATTGGGAGAGTATCGGGAGAATCTTTGACTGCTTGGGGTTTCCCGATCATTTCTCTAACTGTGTGATGGAGTGTATCTCCTCTCCTTCTTTCTCTATTGTGGTCAATGGGGAGTTGACTGGCTTCTTCTCTGGTGCTAAAGGGCTTAGACAGGGTGATCCTATCTCTCCCTATCTGTTTGTGTTGGTTATGGAGGTTGTTTCTGGTATTCTCAAGCATGCTTCTCATCAAGCGGACTTTGGCTATCACTGGAGGTGTAAGGAGCTTGGTATTGTTAACTTGTGCTTTGCTGATGATCTCTTTATCTTCTGTAAGGGTGATATTACTTCTGTTCATCTTATTATGGAGAGCTTAAACTTGTTTGAGGCCATGTCTGGTCTTCAACCTAATCTACAAAAAGTTAGATTTTCATGTCTGGGGTCCATCCTTCCACTTCTCAAGCAATTCAGGACTTGTGCAATTTCAGCATTAGGGAGCTTCCTATGAGATACTTGGGGGTTCCTTTGATTTCCTCAAAGCTTAGAAAAACAGATTGTATCACCCTAGTAGACCATATCACAGCTAGGGTGAAGTCTTGGGAGTCTAACTACCTTTCTTATGCTGGAAGATTACAGTTGGTTAAATCCGTGCTCTATGCTATCTTTCAATACTGGGCTGGCTTATTTATTCTTCCCAAGAAAATCTTAAATATGATTAAGGTGGTTATTAGGAATTACTTGTGGAACGCTTCAGCTGTAAAGCATTCTGGTGCTAAAGTGGCTTGGAGTGACTTGTGCCTTGATAAGTCCCAAGGAGGTTTGGGCCTTAGAGATCTCTCTCTAGCTAATGAAGTGGCTGTGGCTAAGCATTTCTGGTTCCTGGTCTCTTTGGATAAAGCTTCCCTTTGGAAGGATTGGTGCAAGTTTTTCTTGATCAAGAAGAGCTCTATCTTCTTGGTTAAGCTTGCCACTAATCCTTCTTGGAGTTGGAGGAAAATTCTGAAAATCAGAGACAAGTTTGCTGGGTATTGCAAAGCTCTTGTGGGAAATGGGGAGCAGATCTCTCTTCTATTGGACCCTTGGCACCCTTTGGGGGCTCTTTCTCAAAGGTTTGGTCCTAGGATTTATTTTGGTACAGGTTGGGATTGGACTACCAAGGTCAGCTCAGTGATCCAGAATGCAGCTTGGAACTGGCCTATTTCTAACTCCCATGAGCTTATCACTATTAGAGAGATCCATCTTCCCCCTCCTAAAGAGTCCTCTTTGGACTCTTGGATTTGGACTCTTTCTCCCTCTGGTCTTTTCTCTGTGGGGCACACTTATAGGAAACTGGCTCCAGCTGGTGAAAAAGTGAGATGGGCTCCTCTTATTTGGTTTAAGAAGCATATCCCCAGATATAGCTTTATTACTTGGCTTGCTGTTCTTAATAGGCTTGCAACTGCGGATAGATTGGCTGCTTGGACCTCCTCTCCTGGGTTTTCCAATGTTAGTAGTTGTGTTCTTTGCTTGCATCCTTCAGAATCCTCTGAACACCTGTTTGTTTCTTGCCCTTATTCTAGCTTTATTTGGCAGAATTTGGTTGGTTTGTGTGGCTTGGTGTCTTCTCCTAGGAACTGGAATCAACTTATCTCCTGGCTCCTTGTGAATGCTAGGAAAGGTTACTTCTTGAGCCTTATGTTGAAGCTTATGTTCAGCTCGTTTGTCTATCATATCTGGAGAGAGAGAAATAATCGAGTCTTTGAGGGCAAAATGAGTGACAAGAAAGTGGTCTTGGCTTGCATTAGAAATGCCATTAAAGGTAGATTTTTGAGTCTCAAAGGGTTTTCTGTGACTGAAGATAACTAAACCATTCAGCTTGCCTGGGGATTGAATGCCTCTATTTTTGACAATTAAGCTTGGTTCTTCTGTTTCTTTAGGCTGTTATCACTTGTAATCTTCTGTTAGTGTTGGGGTGCCTCCAGCTTGTGTGTTGGTTGGTTCCTTGTTATTTGTGTCTTTTTCTTGGGGTATACCCCTTGTATATTTGTATGTTTTCTTCTTCGGTTTATACAATTTTTTAATTTACCGGAAAAAAAAAACTGACTTTAGACACCCAATACATATTTTGGATAAGAATTTGGAGTGTTGTGCTCATTTTAGATGCTTTTAGTTTCATACGGAGTCAAAAGACCCAATGGAACGTGTTTAAGCCCAAACTACATTAACTTGGCTAAACTTGGCTCATTTGGGTGTGGCATGAACTCGAACGGACTTTTTATAGCCAATATATGTTTGGGATAAGTATTTGGAGTGTTGTCGCCGCTTTAGGTGCTTCTAGTGCCCTAAGGAGTCAAAAAGACCCAATGGGACATGTTTATTTCCAAACTAGATGAACATGGGTAAATTTGGGTCTTTTGGGCATGGCGCGAACTGACTTTTGATTTTGGAGTGTTGTAGATGTTTTAGGTGCTTGTAGTGCCAAAAAAGTCCAAAAGACCTAATTGGACGTGTTTAGGCCAAACTAGACGAACTTGGCTAAACTTGGATCTTTTGTGCATGGCATTCACTCGAACTGACTTTTGAAAACCAACACATGTTTGCTAACATTGGATCTTTGGGCATGGCATGCAGTCGAAGTGAGTTTTGATCAGAATGCATGTCATTGTCTGTACTCCATGCACAACTAAGGTTAGCTAGAATTGGTGAGGTGGCAGGAGTTGATTGGCTTTTAAGTACAGCCTCATTGACCAATGGACAAAAGATTTCACCTTGTTCATCTCTCTCCTTCGTGCTCCTCCTTTGGCCAGAGAACCCTTGGTGATTTGCCTGAGTTTTTCAGACAAGGGAAAGCTTGTTTGCTTCTGAACATGCCCTTTGTCCTTAGAAGCACCTGTAAAAGCTTCATTTACAAAACATGGGGCTCCACCAAAGGATGAAGAAACCCTTAAAGTACTAGAATCCAGTAATAACAAGTCATTGTGTACCTGAGAATAAGGGACCAAAGTAATGTGCTCACAAGACATTGAAAGCTCATCCAAACCTTTGATTTGCTCCTCATTAGAGCTAGAAGCAGCCTCATCATTGCCATTAATGGCCATTTGGACCTTTCCTTCCCTATTTGGTGAGTTAAGGTTGTAGCTAAAGGTGCCAAAACAAGTAGCATGCTCCTCGTCATCTCCATTAATACGAGCATCAAGTGCTTCTGCCACTTTTAGTGCACGAACACACACTTTCCTTTCACCAACTTCTTTGTTCTCCATAACTAAAATCTTGTCCAAACATGGAGATTCCTCCAAGGAAGAGCTAGAAGCAACTCTGACTTCTGGGTTTTCCAGCATCACACTCCGATCTCCTTTAAACTTTAGAACAGCTTCATGAGACTGAAAGCTCATCTTACTTGAACTTTACTTACTAATCTTTGAACCTTGCTGAGTCTTGGTTTCAAAATAAGCATTATTCACCATTTTAGATAAGCTCAACTCCTCTCAGAGGAGGCCACAACCTCTAACAATGGTTAATGATGAGTACATTAAGCACGCTGCAGATGTTGGTAAGCAAGTTTCAGGTGGTGTTAAGAAAGATTCAGCTAGTGGGCAAGCTAAGCTTGAAGTGTCTTTCAATGGCCATACTGTTTTGAATGATATGGTTACTAAGGGAGCTAGGGAAGCTAAAACCCATGTTATTGGTTTTAATGCTCTTAAGCAAGGTTCTAATACGAAGAAATTTGGACCAGAGAGTGGTTTTGATGAGCCTGGGAAGTTAGAAGCTCAGTCCAAGGAAGCTTCGAGTTTATTAGTTGCAAAAGAGATTATTTCTGAGCATTCAAAGCTTAGAGACAATTTTATTTCTTCTGATCACAATCAGAGCAATCTACTTGAGCTGACTCTTTCAGACCAACTTCGTTCAAGTCTAAAGAGAAGTAGCATAAGAGGAGGAGCTAGAGGTGGTGCTCGGAGATCAACCAGCTTGCCTAGAGCTCCAAAGGTTGAAGATGATACTCATTACCTCTCTGTCAAAGGTAATGATGAGTGTCCTTTGATAGAAGACAAATCAAGCTTGTCTCAAATCATCTTGCTTGGAGAAGAGGAAAAGCAGCTGCCAAACATATCAAAAGGGAGAAGTGACAGCTCCTTTTTGGCAAGTGGGTGTGATGTGGTCAGCTTGGGGAAGAGTGAGGCTCTAGCTCCCAAGCTTCAACTTGGTCAACAATCTACTACTATCCTTTCAAATAAAGGAAAGGACACTCAAAAAGGTAATTATTTATTAGAGAAGGCTCCTCTCTCCCATCATGACGTGGACAGCCCCTTAGGGCGACAGGTGGCAGCTTCTTTGTCTAAGGGGAAAGAGAAAGTAGATGGTGTTTTGATTGAAGGGAAAGAGAAAGAAGATATTTCTCTTTTCTATGACAATGATGTGAACGTGGGTGGAGTTCCAAAGCTGGTGGCAGATCCTCTCTCCTCCCTTAGCTCAACCTCAGCTTTGATTGTGAGTGACAAGGTGGATTTGACTTCTACCAAAGATGTCAAGGGCTGCCATGGTCGTGGGTTTGAGCTTGGAGAAATCTCTCCCTCTCCTAAACCAGATTCTAATGGAAAACAGAAGGTGAGCTCTTCTCCTCCTTCCCCAACTTCTTCTTCTGAAAAGCTGCATGAGAATAGAGTTTATAAAGACCTTTTAGCTAATAAGAGTGTTGCTCATGAGAAACCGGCTGGTTCATGGGCTGAAAAGGTTAAAGGTAACCTGAAAAAGAAGCTAAGCTTAGGTTATGTGAGCTCTTCCTTTACGGAAAATGGTAATGTCACAGTTAAGCTTCCTGATTATATTACTAAAGAGAATTTTTCTAGGTGGGAAGGCTGCCTTGTTGGCTACTTTGTTGGAAGGGCAGCTCCTTTACACTTAGTTAAGAAAATTGCTTTGCAACTTTGGGCTAAAAGAGGAATTCAGGAGGTCTCGGCTGCCAGAGGCCTTTTCTATTTCAAATTTGGCTCTGTGGAGGATAGAAACTCAGTCTTAGAAGATGGACCTTGGCACCTCTTAGGTAGGCCTGTTGTGCTTCAAGAGTGGCAGCCAAATGTTAAATTCTCAAAGGAGAAACTTTCAACCCTTCCAATTTGGGTTAAATTGTGGAATGTTCCAATTGAATTATGGACTGAAGAAGCTCTAAGTCACATTGCTAGTGCTGTGGGTATCCCTTCTCACTCTGACAATGCTACTGCCTCTGGTTATAGACATGATTATGCTAGAGTTTGTGTGAAAATTTCAGCCTCCTCTGATTTGATTAAGTTTTTCACCATTGACCTTGGCCTTGACGGATGGGATCCAGTGGTGGTGGAGGTGGAGTATGAGTGTCTACCTAAGAGATGTGCTAAATGTTGCCTCTTTGGTCATGATTGTGATGCTAAAGTGGCCCCTAAGAATAATCTAGCTAGTGAGGAAGAAACCGCTAGCAAAGATTCTTCTCCCCAAGATAATAGGGAGCTTATGGTTTATGAGGAGCCAAAGGGTGAAATCTCTCCTCCCTTTCCTCTTAATACCATCCATGTGGAAGACCAAGTCAATGAATGGACTCAGGTGGTTAGCAAAAGGAAGGGTAAGGGTCTCATTGTGCCTTGTGAGGATAAAAATGAGCCTCAAGCCTCTTCTGACTCTACATTGAGTTTGGCTCCCCCCAAAGCTTCCTCAATTGTCAATATCACTATCCAACCTGGTCCTTCTCCCAAGCTCTCTAAATCAGCTTTGAAGAGGTTGAAAAAGAAGCGAAAGGCTGAAGGCTCTTTCTTATTGGCTGATCAAGTTACTCAGGCTCCCCCTGAGAATGGTGACTCTCTCTCCCCCTTTTTATGATTAATTTAGCTTCTTGGAATATAAGAGGGCTTAATGGCCTTCTAAAGCAAGCTGAAGTTAGGAAACTTTGTAAAGACTTTAAATTATCTTTTTGTGCTTTAGTTGAGACTAAGATCAAGTGTAATAATTTTGCTGGACTTTCTAGATCTGTTTTTCCCAATTGGGCTACCTTTGCTAACCATTCTCCTACTAGCAAAGGTAGAATTGTTTTAGCTTGGGATCCCATGATTTTGGATGTTCTTCTAATTGATGCCTTTGATCAAGCTATGTTTTGTAAGCTAACCAATCTCCATGAAAAGACAGATTTCTTTATCTCTGTGGTGTATGCAGCCAATGATGCTATCTCCAGGAAGCCTTTGTGGGAAAAGCTTGGCTCTCATAAGACATTAAGTCAGGGGAAGCCTTGGCTAATTCTTGGTGACTTTAATGTTATTTTGAAGCCTATCGAGCATTGTGGTGGTGGTTTCAAGTGGAATGATAGCTCAATTGACTTTGCTTCATGTCTTGATCATTTGGAGGTTCTCGACCTCCCTTATTGTGGCTGTCAATTCAGCTGGTGTAATGGTCAAGTTGGTGAGGGTAGCAAGATGCGCAAGCTCGATAGAGCCCTGGTTAACGGTGATTGGGCTATGTTGTTTCCTGCTACTTCTTGCCATTTTCACACCCCGGGTATCTCTGATCACTCTCCTATTATTATTCAGCTTAGGGCTAACTCAGCTTAGGGCTAACTCAGTTAGACCTAAGCCGTCTTTTAAGTTCTTTGATTTTTGAATGGATTTTGAAGGCTTCTGGGCTGCTCTTAAGGATGCGTGGGAGATTGAGGTGTTTGGGACAGCCATGTTTTGTCTCTATAAGAATCTTAAATCTGTAAAATTTGCTCTAAAGAAATTTAATGCCTCTTTTTGCTCAGATATTTCTAAAATGGCTCTTATGGCTAGAGAAGCCCTCTCTAAAGTGCAAGTTGATCTTATTGCCTCTCCTAGTGTTGTCTCTCTTCAAGAGGAGGAGAAAATTAGATTAGTTGGTTTCACTAAGCTCAGGAATGCAGAAGAAGATTTTCTGAGGCAAAAAATCAGAGTTGATTGGCTTGCCTTAGGTGATCAGAATTCCTATTTCTTTTTTCAGAAACTAAAGAAGAATAGAGTCAGATCCAGAATTAATCAGTTGGTTAATGAGGAGGGTGGCCTTATTACTGATGACCAGGCTATCAAAGATCAAATTCTTTCTTATTATGGGAATCTTCTTGGGACTTCTCACATTGATCAGGAGGTGGATTGGAGTGTTCTCTCTCAGATTCTCCCTAATAAGCTCTCTCAAGCTCACTTAGCTATCCTCAACCACCCTTATACAAAGGAAGACGTTCACACAACTATGTTTAGTTTGGGGAGTAGTAAAGCCCCTGGTCCAGATGGCTTCTCTGCTGGTTTCTTCAAAAGATGTTGGCATATTGTGGGCAAAGATGTTACTAAGGCTGTTTTGGAGTTTTTTAGCTCCCAATCATTATTGAAACAGGTTAACTCTACTTCCATTGCTCTTATACCTAAGGTCCCCAATCCTTCTAAGGTTGGTGACTTTAGGCCTATATCTTGTTGTAATGTTCTTTGTAAATGCTTTTCTAAAATGCTTGCTGATAGACTTAAGAGAGTGCTCCCTGATCTTATTAGTAGCAACCAGACTGCTTTTGTGCCAGGGAGGAGAATTGCTGACAACATCCTCTTATCTCAAGAGCTGGTTAGAGGTTACCATAGGCCTTCTAATAGTCCCAGATGTGCTTTCAAGGTTGATATCAAAAAGGCTTATGATAGCTTGAATTGGGAGAGTATCGGGAGAATCTTTGACTACTTGGGGTTTCCTGATCATTTCTCTAACTGTTTGATAGAGTGTATCTCCTCTCCTTCTTTCTCTATTGTGGTCAATGGTGAGTTGACTGGCTACTTCTCTGGTGCAAAAGGGCTTAGACAGGGTGATCCTATCTCTCCCTATCTGTTTGTGTTGGTTATGAAGGTTCTATCTGGTATTCTCAAGCATGCTTCTCATAAAGCGGACTTTGGCTATCACTGGAGGTGTAAGGAGCTTGGTATTGTTAACTTGTGCTTTGCTGATGATCTCTTTATCTTCTGTAAGGGTGATATTACTTCTATTCAACTTATTACGGAGAGCTTAAACTTGTTTGAGGCCATGTCTGGTCTTCAACCTAATCTACAAAAAAGTCAGATTTTCATGTCTGGGGTCCATCCATCCACTTCTCAAGCAATTCTGGACTTGTGCAATTTCAGCATTGGGGAGCTTCCTATGAGATACTTGGGGGTTCCTTTGATTTCCTCAAAGCCTAGAAAAACATATTGTATCACCCTACTAGACCATATCACAGCTAGGGTGAAGTCTTGAGAGTCTAACTACCTTTCTTATGCTGGAAGATTACAGTTGGTTAAATCCGTGCTCTATGCTATTTTTCAATACTGGGCTGGCTTATTTATTCTTCCCAAGAAGATCTTAAATATGATTCAGGTGGTTATTAGGAATTACTTGTGGAACGCATCAGATGTAAAGCATTCTGGTGCTAAAGTGGCTTGGAGTGACTTGTGCCTTGATAAGTCCCAAGGAGGTTTGGACCTTAGAGATCTCTCTCTAGCTAATGAAGTGGCTGTGGTTAAGCATTTCTGGTTCCTGGTCTCTTTGGATAAAGCTTCCCTTTGGAAGGATTGGTGCAAGTTTTTCTTGATCAAGAAGAGCTCTATCTTCTTGGTTAAGCTTGCCACTAATCCTACTTGGAGTTGGAGGAAAATTCTGAACATCAGAGACAAGTTTGCTGGGTATTGCAAAGCTCTTGTGGGAAATGGTTAGCAGATCTCTCTTATCTTGGACCCTTAGCACCCTTTGGGGGCTCTTTCTCAAAGGTTTGGACCTATGATTCTTTTTGGTACTGGTTGAGATTGGACTACCAAGGTCAGCTCAGTGATCCAGAATGCAGCTTGGAACTGGCCTATTTCTAACTCCCATGAGCTTATCAAAATTAGAGAGATCCATCTTCCCCCTCCTAAAGAGTCCTCTTTGGACTCTTGGATTTGGATTCTTTCTCCCTCTGGTCTTTTCTCCGTGGGGCACACTTATAGGAAACTGGCTCCAGTTGGTGAAAAAGTGATATGAGCTCCTCTTATTTGGTTTAAGAAGCATATTCCCAGATGTAGCTTTATTACTTGGCTTGCTGTTCTTAATAGGCTTGCAACTGCGGATAGATTGGCTGCTTGGACCTCCTCTCCTGGGTCTTCCAATGTTAGTAGTTGTGTACTTTGCTTGCATCCTTCAGAATCTTCTGAACACCTGTTTGTTTCTTGCCCTTATTCTAGCTTAATATGGCAGAATTTGGTTGGATTATGTGGCTTGGTGTCTTCTCCTAGGAACTAGAATCAACTTATCTCCTGGCTCCTTGTGAAAGTTAAGAAAGGCTACTTCTTGGGCCTTATGTTGAAGCTTATGTTCAGCTCGTTTGTCTACCATATCTGGAGAGAGAGAAATAATCGAGTCTTTGAGGGCAAAATGAGGGACAAGAAAGTGGTCTTGGCTTGCATTGCAAATGCCATTAAAGGTAGATTTTTTAGTCTTAAAGGATTTTCTGTGACTGAAGATAACAAAACCTTTCAGCTTGCCTGGGGATTGAATGCCTCTATTTTTGACAATTAAGCTTGGTTCTTCTGTCTTTAGGCTGTTATCTCTTGTAATCTTCTGTTAGTGTTTGGGTGCCTCCAGCTTGTGTGTTGGCTGGTTCCTTTTTTTGTTTCTTTTGCCTGGGGTATGCCCCTTGTATATTTGTATGTTTCTTCTTCGGTTTATACAATTTTTTAATTTACCAAAAAAAAGGAGCAACGGAAAACCCACACATGGTTTCTAGAGAGCCTTAGAGCTTCTCTCGCTAGCCTTCCCATTGGGTGTTGAGAAAAATAACCTCGCAAGCAACATCGTTGATCCAATGTGATTTGTTTAGGCCAAACTAGATGAACATGGCTACACTTGGATCTTTTGTGCATGGCATGCACTCGAATTGACTTTTGACACCCAACACAATTGGGATAAGAATTTTGAGTGTTTAAGGCCATTTTAGGTGCTTCTAGTGCTATTCAGAGTGAAAAAGACCAATGGAATGTTTTTAGACCAAACTAGACAAACTTGGCTAAACTTCGATCTTTTGGGCATAGCATGAACTTGAACTGACTTTAGACACCCAATACATGTTTGGGATGACTATTTGTATTGTTGTGGTCGTTTGAGGTGCTTCTAGTGCCATACAAAGTCAAAAAGTCCCAATGGGACGTGTTTGGGCCCAAACTAGATTAACTTTACTCTTTTGGGCATGACATGTACTTGAACTAACTTTTGGCTCGAAATACCTATTTGGGATGAGAATTTTGCGTGTTGTGGTTGTTTTAGATGCTTCTACTTCCATACGGAGTCAAACGACCTAATGGGATGTGTTTAGGGTGAAACTAGATGAACTTCACAAAACTTGGCTTGGGCATGGCATGCACTCGAGCTGACTTTTGCCACCCAATACACGTTCGGGATAAGAATTTAGTGTGTTTTGGTCATATTTTTCTTATAGTTTCATACGGAGTCAAAAAGAACCAATGGGACGTGTTTAGGCCCAAACTAGATGAACTTGGCTAAACTTGGCTTTTTTAGACATGGCATGAACTCGACTGACTTTTGTCAACCAATACACATTTGGGATATATGAACTTGGCTAAAGTTGCGCATGAAGTAGTCTCAGTCGGGATGGATGTCGCAGGTCAACTCTCTCATTGCTTTCACTAACTCTACTGCCATACGAGTCAAAAAGTCCCAATGATCTACGTTTGGGCTATTATATATGGAGAGAAAGAAATGCAAGGATTTTTTAAGGCAAAATTAGAGATTCCAAGATCCTAACTGAAGCTATTTCACAATTAGTCAGATTAAGGCTTTGGGATTCGAAATGTTTTGGCACTAATGATACTAATCTACGTTTAGTGGATAGATGGGGTCTTAACCCAAGCATTTTGTAAACCTTGGCTGTCTTATGAAGCATTGATATCTAATTTCAGTACTTTACATATTACAAGTTTAATTTGCGTGCATATCTTAAGCCTCTAATCAGGCTCTAATTTTGTATTTCCTGGGGTATGCCCCTTGTACATGTGTAAGTATCTTTTGGTTTATACAATTTGTTTACCAAAAAAAAAGGGATGTGTTTGGGCCCAAACTAGATGAATTTTTTCTTTTGGGCATGGCATGTACTCAAACTAACTTTTGGCACCCAATACCTATTTGGGATTTGAATTTTGAGTGTTGTGGTTGTTTTAGATCCTACTACTTCCATACGGAGTCGAAAGACCTAATGAGATGTGTTTAGGGGAAGCCTTGGCTAATTCTTGGTGACTTTAATGCTATTTTGAAGCCTATTGAGCATTGTCGTGGTGATTTCAAGTGGAATGATAGCTCAATTGACTTTGCTTCTTGTCTTGATCATTTGGAGGTTCTCGACCTCCCTTATAGTGGCTGTCAATTCACCTGGTGGAATGGTCAAGTTGGTGAGGGTAGCAAGATGCGCAAGCTCGATAGAGCCCTGGTTAACGGTGATTGGGCTATGTTGTTTCCTGCTACTTCTTGCCATTTTCACACCCCGGGTATCTCTGATCACTCTCCTATTATTATTCAGCTTAGGGCTAACTCAGCAAGACCTAAGCCTTCTTTTAAGTTCTTTGATTTTTGGATGGATTTCGAAGGCTTCTGGGCTGTTCTTAAGGATGCGTGGGAGATTGAGGTGTTTGGGACAGCCATGTTTTGTCTCTATAAGAAGCTTAAATCTGTTAAATTTGCTCTTAAGAAATTTAATGCCTCTTTTTGCTCAGATATTTCTAAAAGGGCTCTTATGGCTAGAGAAGCCCTCTCTAAAGTGCAAGCTGACCTTATTGCCTCTCCTAGTGTTGTCTCTCTTCAAGAGGAGGAGAAAATTAGATTAGCTGATTTCACTAAGCTCAGGAATGCAGAAGAAGATTTTCTGAGGCAAAAAAGCAGAGTTGATTGGCTTGCCTTGGGTGATCAGAATTCCTCTTTCTTTTTTCAGAAACTAAAGAAGAATAGAGTCAGATCAAGAATTAATCAGTTGGTTAATGAGGAGGGTGACCTTATTACTGATGACCAGGCTATCAAAGATCAAATCCTTTCTTATTATAGGAATCTTCTTGGGACTTCTCACATTGACCAGGAGGTGGATTGGAGTGTTCTCTCTCAGATTCTCCCTAATAAGCTCTCTCAAGCTCACTTAGCTATCCTCAACCACCCTTATACAGAGGAAGACGTTCACACAACTATCTTTAGTTTGGGGAGTAGTAAAGCCCCTGGTCCAGATGGCTTCTCTGCTGGTTTCTTCAAAAGATGTTGGCATGTTGTGGGCAAAGATGTTACTAAGGCTGTTTTGGAGTTTTTTAGCTCCCAATCTTTATTGAAACAGGTTAACTCTACTGCCATTGCTCTTATTCCTAAGGTCCCCAATCCTTCTAAGGTTGGTGACTTTAGGCCTATATCTTGTTGTAATGTTGTTTATAAATGCATTTCTAAAATGCTTGCTGATAGACTTAAAAGAGTGCTCCCTGATCTTATTAGTAGCAACCAGACTGCTTTTGTGCCAGGGAGGAGAATCGCTGACAACATCCTCTTATCTCAAGAGCTGGTTAGAGGTTACCATAGGCCTTCTAATAGTCCCAGATGTGCTTTCAAGGTTGATATAAAAAAGGCTTATGATAGCTTGAATTGGGAGAGTATCGGGAGAATCTTTGACTGCTTGGGGTTTCCTGATCATTTCTCTAACTGTGTGATGGAGTGTATCTCCTCTCCTTCTTTCTCTATTGTGGTCAATGGGGAGTTGACTGGCTTCTTCTCTGGTGCTAAAGGGCTTAGACAGGGTGATCCTATCTCTCCCTATCTGTTTGTGTTGGTTATGGAGGTTCTTTCTGGTATTCTCAAGCATGCTTCTCATCAAGCGGACTTTGGCTATCACTGGAGGTGTAAGGAGCTTGGTATTGTTAACTTGTGCTTTGCTGATGATCTCTTTATCTTCTGTAAGGGTGATATTACTTCTGTTCATCTTATTATGGAGAGCTTAAACTTGTTTGAGGCCATGTCTGGTCTTCAACCTAATCTACAAAAAAGTCAGATTTTCATGTCTGGGGTCCATCCTTCCACTTCTCAAGCAATTCTGGACTTGTGCAATTTCAGCATTGGGGAGCTACCTATGAGATACTTGGGGGTTCCTTTGATTTCCTCAAAGCTTAGAAAAACAGATTGTATCACCCTAGTAGACCATATCACAGCTAGGGTGAAGTCTTGGGAGTCTAACTACCTTTCTTATGCTGGAAGATTACAGTTGGTTAAATCCGTGCTCTATGCTATCTTTCAATACTGGGCTGGCTTATTTATTCTTCCCAAGAAAATCTTAAATATGATTAAGGTGGTTATTAGGAATTACTTGTGGAACGCTTCAGCTGTAAAGCATTCTGGTGCTAAAGTGGCTTGGAGTGACTTGTGCCTTGATAAGTCCCAAGGAGGTTTGGGCCTTAGAGATCTCTCTCTAGCTAATGAAGTGGCTGTGGCTAAGCATTTCTGGTTCCTGGTCTCTTTGGATAAAGCTTCCCTTTGGAAGGATTGGTGCAAGTTTTTCTTGATCAAGAAGAGCTCTATCTTCTTGGTTAAGCTTGCCACTAATCCTTCTTGGAGTTGGAGGAAAATTCTGAAAATCAGAGACAAGTTTGCTGGGTATTGCAAAGCTCTTGTGGGAAATGGGGAGCAGATCTCTCTTCTATTGGACCCTTGGCACCCTTTGGGGGCTCTTTCTCAAAGGTTTGGTCCTAGGATTTATTTTGGTACAGGTTGGGATTGGACTACCAAGGTCAGCTCAGTGATCCAGAATGCAGCTTGGAACTGGCCTATTTCTAGCTCCCATGAGCTTATCACTATTAGAGAGATCCATCTTCCCCCTCCTAAAGAGTCCTCTTTGGACTCTTGGATTTGGACTCTTTCTCCCTCTGGTCTTTTCTCTGTGGGGCACACTTATAGGAAACTGGCTCCAGCAAGTGAAAAAGTGAGATGGGCTCCTCTTATTTGGTTTAAGAAGCATATTCCCAGATATAGCTTTATTACTTGGCTTGCTGTTCTTAATAGGCTTGCAACTGCGGATAGATTGGCTGCTTGGACCTCCTCTCCTGGGTTTTCCAATGTTAGTAGCTGTGTTCTTTGCTTGCATCCTTCAGAATCTTCTGAACACCTGTTTGCTTCTTGCCCTTATTCTAGCTTTATTTGGCAGAATTTGGTTGGTTTGTGTGGCTTGGTGTCTTCTCCTAGGAACTGGAATCAACTTATCTCCTGGCTCCTTGTGAAAGCTAGGAAAGGTTACTTCTTGAGCCTTATGTTGAAGCTTATGTTCAGCTCGTTTGTCTATCATATCTGGAGAGAGAGAAATAATCGAGTCTTTGAGGGCAAAATGAGGGACAAGAAAGTGGTCTTGGCTTGCATTACAAATGCCATTAAAGGTAGATTTTTGAGTCTTAAAGGGTTTTCTGTGACTGAAGATAACAAAACCATTCAGCTTGCCTGGGGATTGAATGCCTCTATTTTTGACAATTAAGCTTGGTTCTTCTGTTTCTTTAGGATGTTATCACTTGTAATCTTCTGTTAGTGTTTGGGTGCCTCCAGCTTGTGTGTTGGCTGGTTCCTTTTTATTTGTGTCTTTTTCCTAGTGTATGCCCCTTGTATATTTGTATGTTTCTTCTTCGGTTTATACAATTTTTTATTTTACCGAAAAAAAGAGATGTGTTTAGGGTGAAACTAGATGAACTTGGCAAAACTTGGATCTCTTTGGCATGGAATGCATTTGAATTGACTTTTGACACCCAATACACGTTTGGGATAAGAATTTAGAGTGTTTTGGTCATACTTTTCTTCTAGTGTCATACGAAGTCAAAAAGAACCATGGGACGTGTTTAGGTCGAAACTAGATGAACTATGCTAAACTTGGATCTTTTGGGCATGGCGCACTGGAACTGATTTTTGACACTCAGTACACGTTTTGGATAAGAATTAGGATTGTTTTGGTCATTTTAGGTGAACTTGGCTCTCTTGGGCATGACATGCACTCGAACTAACTTTTTGCACCCAATACACGTTTGGGATAAGAATTTGGAGTGTTTTGGTTGTTTTAGATCCTTCTAGTGCCATACGGAGTCAAAAGACCCGATTTAACATGTTTAGGCCCAAACTGGATGAACTTGGCTGAACTTGACTCTTTTGAGCATGACATGAACTCAAACTGACGTTTGACACCCAATACACGTTTGGGATAAGTATTTTGAGTGTTGTGTTGTTTTGGTGCTTCTAGTGCCACACGGAGGTCGAAAGAGCCAAAGGGGCGTGTTTAGGGCCAAGCTAGATGAACTTGGCTAAACTAGAATCTCTCTCTTTCTCTCTCACCCTTTCTCTCTCTCCCTCCCTCACTCTCCCTCTCTCTCTCCCTCTTCCTCTCTCTCTTTCTTTGTGTCTCTCTCTCTCTCTCACTCACTCTCTCTCTATTTCTATCGCTCACCTTCCCTTTCGCTCTCATCCACTCTCACTCCCACTCATTGTCTCTCTCTTCCTCTCTCTCCCACTTTCTCTCTCTCATTCTCTCTCTCTCTCTCTCTCTCTTTCTCTCTCTCTTTCTCTTTGTCTCTCTCCCTCCCTTTCTCTCTCACCCTCTCTCACTCCCTCTCTCTCTCTCTGTCTCTCTTCCTTCCCTCTCTCTCACCCTCTCTCACTCCCTCTCTCTCTCTCTGTCTCTCTCTCCTTCCCTCTCTCACACACACTCTCTCTCTCCTTCCTTTCTCTCACTCCCTCTCTCTCTATCTTATTCTCTCACCCTCTATGTCTCCCACTGTCTCCCTCCCTCCCCCTCCCTCTCCCTCTCTCTCTACCTCTCTCTCTCTCCTTTTCTCTCGCTCCCTCTCTCTCTCCCACTCTCTCTCTATCTCCCTCTCTCACACACTCTCTCTCTTTCTCTTTCCCCCTTTCTCTCTCTCCCTCCCTCACTCTCCCTCACTCTCCCTCTCTCTCTCTCTCTCTCTCTTTCTGTCCCTCTCCCTCCCTTTCTCTCTCAACCTCTCTCTCCCTCTCACTGTCTCTCTCTTCCTCTCCACTTTCTCTCTCTCATTCTCTCTCTCTCTGTTTCTCTCTCTCTTTGTGTCTCTCTCCCTCCCATTCTCTCTCACCCTCTCTCACTCCCTCTCTCTCTATCTCTCTCCCTCTCTTTGGCTAATGAGGTGCTTTTAGTGTCATACATAGTCAAAATGACCCAATGGGACGTGTTTAGATGAAACTATATGAACTTGGCTGAACATGGATCTTTTGTGCATGACATGCACTGGAACATACGTTTGACACCCAATACACGTTTGAGAGAAGAAATTTTGAGTGTTGTGGTCGGTTTAGGTGCTTCTAGTGCCATTTAGAGTGAAAAATACCCAAGGGATGTGTTTAAGCCAGACTCGATGAACTTTACAAAATTTAGACCGGGCATGGCATGCAGTTGAACTGACTTTTGACACCTAATACACGTTTTAGATAAGAATTTGGATTGTTGTGGTCATTTTAGGTGCTTCTACTGTTATATAGAGTCAAAAACTCCCAACGGGACGTGTTTGGGCCCAAACTAGATGAACTTGGCACTTTTGGGTATGACATGCATCCGAACTGACTTTTTCCATGCAATACACGTTTGGGATAAGAATTTGGAGTGTTGTGGTCATTTTATGTGTTTCTACTGCCATAAAGAATCAAAAAGACCCAATGGAATGTGTTTTGGGAGAAACTAAATGAACTTGGCCAAACTTTGATCTTTTGGGTATGGCATGCACTCGAATGGACTTTTGACACCCAATACACTTTTGGGATGAGACTTTGGAGTGTTGTGGATGTTTTATGTGCTCCTAGTGCCATACAGAGTAAACAAAAAGACCCAATTGGACGTGTTTAGGGCCAAACTAGATGAACTACTCTAAACTTTGATCTTTAGGTCCTGACATCCACTCGAATTGATTTTTGACAACCAATACATGTTTGTGATATAAGAATTTGTAGTGTTGTTGTCATTTGAGGTACGGAGCCAAAAAGACACAATGGGACGTGTTTAGGGCCGTACAAAATGAGGTTGGCTAAACTTGGATCTTACAGGCATGGCATACACTCGAACTGATTTTTGACATGGAATACACGTTTGGGTGATAATTTAGATTGCTGTCACCATTTTTGGTGCTTTTAGTGCCAATTGGAGTAAAAAAGAACCAATGGGATCTGTTTAGGTCAAACTAGATGAACTTGGCTAAACTTGGATCTTTTGTGCATGTCATGCACTTGAACAAATTTTTGACACCTAATACACATTTGGGATAAGTGCTTGGAGTTTTTTGGTCATTTTGGGTGCTTCTATTGCCATTCGGAGTCAAAAAGAGCCAATGGGATGTGTTTAGGCCAAACTAGATGAACATCGCTATGCCTTAGAGATTTCTCTTTGGCTAATGAGGTGGCAGTGGCTAAGCATTTTTGGTTCCTTGTCTCCTTGGTTAAAGCTTCCCTTTGGAAGGATTGGTGTAAGGTCTTCTTGAACAAGAAGAGCTCTATATTCTTGGTTAAGCCTACTTCTAACCCTTAATGGAGTTGGAGGAAGATTTTGAAAGTTAAAGACAAGTTTGCTAGGTTTTGCAAAGCTCAGGTGGGGAATGGTGTGCAACTTTCTCTTCTCCAGGACCCTTGGCACCCTTTGGGGACATTGGCACAAAAGTTTGGGCCTAGGATTCATTTTGGTACTGGTTGGGATTGGAATATAGCCTTGTGGGAAATGGGGAGCAGATCTCTCTTCTATTAGACCCTTGGCACCCTTTGGGGGCTCTTTCTCAAAGGTTTGGTCCTAGGATTTATTTTGGTACAGGTTGGGATTGGACTACCAAGGTCAGCTCAGTGATCCAGAATGCAGCTTGGAACTGGCCTATTTCTAGCTCCCATGAGCTTATCACTATTAGAGAGATCCATCTTCCCCCTCCTAAAGAGTCCTCTTTGGACTCTTGGATTTGGACTCTTTCTCCCTCTGGTCTTTTCTCTGTGGGGCACACTTATAGGAAACTGGCTCCAGCAAGTGAAAAAGTGAGATGGGCTCCTCTTATTTGGTTTAAGAAGCATATTCCCAGATATAGCTTTATTACTTGGCTTGCTGTTCTTAATAGGCTTGCAACTGCGGATAGATTGGCTGCTTGGACCTCCTCTCCTGGGTTTTCCAATGTTAGTAGCTGTGTTCTTTGCTTGCATCCTTCAGAATCTTCTGAACACCTGTTTGCTTCTTGCCCTTATTCTAGCTTTATTTGGCAGAATTTGGTTGGTTTGTGTGGCTTGGTGTCTTCTCCTAGGAACTGGAATCAACTTATCTCCTGGCTCCTTGTGAAAGCTAGGAAAGGTTACTTCTTGAGCCTTATGTTGAAGCTTATGTTCAGCTCGTTTGTCTATCATATCTGGAGAGAGAGAAATAATCGAGTCTTTGAGGGCAAAATGAGGGACAAGAAAGTGGTCTTGGCTTGCATTAGAAATGCCATTAAAGGTAGATTTTTGAGTCTTAAAGGGTTTTCTGTGACTGAATGCCTCTATTTTTGACAATTAAGCTTGATTCTTCTGTTTCTTTATGTTATATCACTTGTAATCTTTTGTTAGTGTTTGGGTGCCTCCAGCTTGTGTGTTGGCTGGTTCCTTTTTATTTGTGTCTTTTTCCTGGGGTATGCCCCTTGTATATTTGTATGTTTCTTCTTCGGTTTATACAATTTTTTATTTTACCGAAAAAAAGGGATTGGAATACAAAGGTGAGCTCGGTCATTCGTAATGGTACTTGGAACTGGCCAACCTCTAACTCCCACGAGCTTATCACTATTAGGTAGGTCCCTCTCCCCCCTCCTAGGGAGCACTCTTTGGACTCTTGGCTTTGGACTCCTTCTATTTCTGGTATATTCTCTGTGGGGCATACTTATAGGGCTCTTGCTCCAGATGGAGATAAAGTGAGATGGGCTCCTCTTATTTGATTTAATAAGCACATCCCAAGATATAGCTTCATTACTTGGCTTGCTGCTGTTAATAGGCTTACAACTGGGGATAGATTGGCTGCTTCGACCTCCACTTCTGAGACTCCCAACATCATTCCTTGTGTGCTTTTCTTGCCTCATGTGGAAACTTCTTAGCACCTGCTTCTTTCTTGCCCTTTTTCCAGTCATATCTGGCAGAGTTTGGTTGGTTGGTGTGGATTGATCTCCTCTCCTAGGAATTGGAATTAGTTGATCTCTTAGCTTCTTAGTGGTTTCTCTATGACTAAAAAGAACATAAGCATTCATCTTCCTTGGGGGTTGAATGCTTCTATTTTTATACTTAATGCTTTCTTGTTGTTTCTCTTGTTGCAATCCTTTTGGTGGTTGAGTTGGTTCCAATCTGTGTTTAGATTGTTCTCAACTTAATCTTTGTTTTGTTGTTTTCCTGGGGTTGTTTTGTGGTTTTCCTGGGGTTTGCCTCTTGTATATTCGTTAGTATCTTCTTCGGTTAATACAATCTTTTAATTTACCCAAAAAAAATATGAACATCGCTAAACGTGGATCTTTTGGGCATGACATGCACTTGAACTAGCTTTTGACACTCAATACAAATTTGGGATATAAGAATTTGGAGTGTTGTAATCAATTTAGGTGCTTTCAGTGCCATACGGAGTCGAATAGAGACAACGGGATGTGTTTAGGACCGTGCAAGATGAGGTTGGTTAAACTTTGATCTTTAGGGCATGGCATGCATTGGAACTGACTTTTGACACCCAATACATATTTTGGATAAGAATTACAAGTGTTGTTTTCGTTTTAGGTGTTTCTAGTGCCATACGGATTCAAAACAACCCATTGGAACGTGTTTAGGACCAAACTAGATGAACTTGGTTCTTTTGCGCGTGACATGAACTCAAACGGACTTTTGAAACCCAATACATGCTTGGAATAAGTATTAGGAGTGGTTTGTCCTTTTTGGTGCTTCTAGTGCTACACGGAGTCAAAAAGTCCCAATGGGACATGTTTAGGGCCAAACTAGACAAACTTGGCTAATCTTGATAATACAGAACCTCCAAGAATAAGCTTAAGAACCCCTTTATGCATAGGAACCCACGAAGCATTAGCGTGAAAACCCCAATACCCAATTCGGCAACAACCCTTAAGAAAAGGCTAGAAAAACAGATTTCTTAGATAGATGATCAAGAACTAGAATAAAGAAAACATGTTTCTAAATTCCAGTTTCGAAACACTCCACAAGAAGGTGATCAATCTGCTTGAATGTTTCTTAAAGCTTGTATTCTACTCAAGAACACAAGATAAAAGCAAAACAACATTTTGGTTTTTCTTAAATTAAAATTCTGCACCCTTAAAGCATTCTAGCAAGCCATATTTATAGCCTTTACAATGGTGTCCTAAAATCCTAAAACTTAAGAATAGGAAACTAACCTAATTATATTTTTAAAAAATAATTAAGAATAGACTATATCAAGCTAAATAAAACTAATGGACTCTAAATAAAGTCAAATTTCGTTCAGCCTAAGAGGTAACACAAAAATGGCCCATTACATACTTAATTCAACTCATTAGTAACGTTCACTTGAACCAAGTTGTACTGGACTCGTGCTGCACTTATCCCAAAGCTTTGATGTCCTTGTAGACCTTCACTAGCTGAATTGACTAAGCCTTGAAAATGGTGGATTAAAGCTTGTTGAAGCTTCCTAGACCGTGACCTTGTTATTGGTCCTTGAGGCACGCTAATTGGACTAGAAACCTCATGAACTTGCTCCTTGCCTTCTTGATTATGCTCATCTTTAAGATGTTGAATCCTTGGAACTTGGTGTCTAGGTTGATCCTTAACATTTTCCCTCACCTCAAAAGGATTCGACCTCGAATCTAATGCATCACCTACATCAAAAGGACTTAAATCAGCCACATTAAAAGAAGCACTAACATTATACTCACCTCTTGGGCTCAGCTTGGACTTTCTTTGAAGTGGTAACCTCTCTTTACGAAAATGCACCCAAACCCAATCTCCCGGCTGAAAAATCATTGGTTTTCGCCCCTATTCACACGCGAAGCGACTTTAGCATTTTGCTTTTCAATCCTCTCTTTAACTTGCTTATGTAACTTCTTCACCAAATCTGCCTTAGAATTAGCATCAACACTCACATAATTGTTAGGTGGAAAAGGTAATAAATCATTAGGAGTGAGCGGATTAAATCCATAAACAATCTCAAATGGAAAAAAATGAGTAGTGCTATGAACAACCCTATTATAAGCAAACTCCACAAATGGCAAACAATCCTCCCATGTGCTAATGTTCTTTTCTATGATTGCCCTAAGTAAAATAATCAACGTCCTATTAACTACCTCAGTTTGCCCATCAATTTGAGGGTGACAAGTAGTTGATAACAATAACTTAGTTCCTAACTTTTCCCATAACACACGCCAAAAGTGACTCAAAAACTTAACATCTCTATCACTAACAATCCTCTTAGGTATGCCATGTAATCGCACAACTTCTTTGAAAAATAAATCAGCAATCAACTTAGCATCATCAGTTTTATGACATGGTATAAAATGAACCATCTTATTAAATCTATCAACTACGACAAAAATACTATCACGTCCTTTCCTAGTTCTAGGCAATCCAAGCACAAAATCCATAGACAAATCTGTCCAAGGTTCACTAGGAACAGATAGTGGTGTATACAACCCATGTGGTTTCAACCTAGACTTAGCTTCTCTACATGTAATGTAATGCTTACAAACCTTATGCACATCATGTTTCATACTAGGCCAAAAGAAATATGCTAACAGCATCTCATAGGTCTTATTTACCCCAAAATGCCCCATTAAGCCTCCTCCATGTGCTTCCTTAATCAACAATTCCCTCATAGAACACTTAGGAATGCACAACCTATTTCTCTTAAACAAAAAATCATCAAACAAGTAAAAATCATCCGATACAGCCCCATGATCACAAGATGCGTATATTTCACCAAAATCATCATCATATTTATACAACTCCTTAATATGCTCAAAACCCAACAGTTTAGCACTAAGAGAATTAAGTAGAGTATACCTTCCGGATAATGCATCCGCAACTACATTCTCTTTACCTTGCTTATACTTAACCACATATGGGAATGTTTCAATGAACTCCACCCATTTTAGCATGCCTACGGTTCAGCTTAACTTGACCCTTTAAATGCTTTGGACTTTCATGGTCAGTGTGTATCACAACTCCCTAGGCCATAAATAATGCTGCCATGTTTGCAGAGCTCGAACCAAAGCATATAATTCCTTGTCATATGTTGGATACTTCAAGGCTGCCCCACTTAACTTCTCACTAAAGTACATTAGTGGTCTTTGGTCCTGCATCAAAAAAGCTCCAATTCCTATGCCACTAGCATCACATTCAATCTCAAATTTTTTTTCAAAGTTAGGTAAAGCAAGCAAAGGTGCAACACACAATTTATCCTTAAGATCAATAAATGCATGTTCTTATGCCTCACTCCAAACAAAACCAACATTTTTCTTAACTAACTCATTCAAAGGTGCGGCTATAGTGCTAAAATCCCTAATGATTCTCCTATAGAAACCAGCAAGCCCATGAAAGCCCCTCACCTCACTAGCATTCTTAGGTCTTGTCCATTCCTTAATGGCTCTTACCTTATCCTCATCAACCTCAATACCTTGACTAGACACTACAAAACCAAGAAAATTAACCATTTTCGTGCAAAAACTACACTTCTTAAGGTTAACATACAACTTTTCTAGCCTAAGCATTTCTAGTAATTGACGCACATGCATGATATGATCATCTAAGCACCTAGAGTAAAAGAGAAACATCAAAGTAAACAACAACAGACTTTCCCAAGTACTCACGTAACACATGGTTCATCAATCTCATGAATGTGCTAGGGGCATTAGTAAGACTAAATGGCATAACAAGCCACTTATACAACCCATACTTTGTCTTAAATGCTGTTTTCCATTCATCTCCAATATTCATTCGAATTTGATAATAACCAAATTTCAAGTCTATCTTAGTGAACAAACAAGAATCATATAATTCATCACGCATGTCATCTAACCTAGGAATAGGGTGACGATACTTTACAGTGATTTTATTGATGGCTCGACAGTCCACACACATCCCCCATGTTCCATCCTTCTTTGGCACAAGAATAACAGGAACCGAGCAAGGACTTAGACTCTCCCTCATATACCCCTTAGCTAGCAACTCTTCCACTTGTTTTTGGATCTCCTTTGTCTCACTTGGATTTGTTCTATATGCTGGCCTATTGGGTATGGAAGCTCCAGGAATGAAGTCAATTTGATGTTCTATGCCTCTAATTGGTGGTGAACCACTTGGCATCTCCTCAAGAAACATGTCTTCAAATTCCTGCAAAAGTTCAACAAACACACTAGGCAAAGAGGGGTTAAGTTCATTAGTTACAAAATAACCCCCTTTGTACAAGAGTGAAAATATTGGCCGATTGGAGTACAATGCATGTCTAACCTCACTTGCCTTGGCTACTAAACTCGCACTCTTTGCACTTTTCTCTCCTTTCTCTTTTCGCTCTTTTTTCACACTTTTTGTTTTCACTCTCTAAAGCACTTTTCTTGCTCTCCTTTTCTTTCTTTTCAGCCTCCACTCTCATCCTTTCCATTTTACATTGGTCTTCATACACTTCTTTTGAGGGGAGAGGTATTAGTATGGATACCTATTGAGGTACTCATCATGCATAGCTCTCCTATCAAATTGCCACGGTCTACCAAGCAAAATATCTCCAGCATTCATAGGAACGACATCACACAACACCTCATCATGATATTTACCAATTGAAAATGAGATAATAGATTGCCTATTCACCTTGACCTAACCACAATCATTAAGCCACTTAAGCTTGTATGGTCGTGGGTGTAGTGTAGTAGACAGCCCCAATCTATTTATCAAAATTATACTCACCACATTAGTGCAACTCCCACCATCGATAATCACACTACATGCCTTGCTTTTAACAGGACACCTTGTATGGAACAAGTTCTCTCGCTGCTCCTCATGACAAGCCTCCTTCAATTGGGTGTTAAGAGCACGTCTTGTAACCAACACATCACCCCTAATCGGTTCTTCAATGCTCCCTTCACTACAACACTCCAGCTCAGGCATCTCCTCCTCGGGCATCTCCTCCTCATCGCTTTCATTGTTACCCTCATCTTCATCAGTCACTATCTCACCATTTCGCTGGGTCATAGTTCTCCTATTAGGGCAATCCTTGCTAATATGACCTACACCTTGACACTTCCAACACTTAATGTCTCTATTTCTCCCTTTAGGCTCTTCGAGTTTGGATTTTTCTATGTAGATCGAATCTGTCTTTCCCTTTGAACCATCATAACAGCCTTATTTGCACCCTTAGAATCACTCCTCCCATCCCTTTTCCAAGTAGAATTAGAGTTGGAATAAGGTTTGGAAACATACCTTGCTGCCCCTCTTCCTTGGAGTTGCTTTTCCACCTTGAAGGCAATGTGCACCATCTCTTCTAACTCCACATAAGGTTGCAAATCCACTCGGTCAGCTATCTCCATCTCCTTGTAGTAATCATCCACACCCCTACTGCCTTGTCTAAGAACTTGAAGTTTTTGCACAAGTTCCCTATGAAAATGCCTAGGTACAAATCTCTTCCTTATTGTAGACTTGAGATCATTCCAAGCCTCAATTGTATTATCCAAATTTCTTCTTCTACTTGTCACCAATTGATCCCACCAAGCTATAGCATAATCTGAAAATTGGGTGACCGCCAACTTGACCTTTTTCTCCTCACTAAATTGATGACAATCAAATATGAGTTCCACCTTCTTTTCCCATTGTAAATACGCCTCCGGATCTGAGTTACCTTGAAAATGAGGTATTTTAAGTTTAATGCTTCCCAAATTTCTATCTACAAAATTGTCATTGCCTCGGTTTCGACCATGAAATTGACTTTCTCGCATTCTCCCTCTACCTCTACCAAAACTGTGACCTTCTCTTCCTCCTCTAGGCATGACCCTTCCAACAATTGTATCATCATCATCCTCATTATAATCAAAATATTCATCTTCCAAGTCATCAACTTGAGATATTTGGTTTCTGCCTCCTCGTCGCCTCTTGTGATTTGGTGTTGCTCTATCAACCGCCTGTGAACTTGCATCCATACACTCTAATGCATCCCACATGGCCTTCATATTCTGATTAAAATATGTAAACTCTCCTCATTGAGCCTCACGTAGCATAGCATCAAGAACATGACCAACATCATTATCTCCACTTTGGTTTGACAATTTTTTTCGGTAAATTAAAAAGTTGTATAAACCGAAGAAGAAACATACAAATATACAGGGCATACCCCAGGAAAAAGAAACAAAAAAAGGAATCAGCCACCACACAAGCTGGAGGCACCCAAACACTAATAGAAGATTACAAGAGATAACAGCCTAAAGAAATAGAAGAACCAAGCTTAATTGTAAAAAATAGAGGCATTCAATCCCCAGGCAAGCTGAATGGTTTTGTCATCTTCAGTCACAGAAAATCCTTTAAGACTCAAAAATCTATCTTTAATGGCATTTCTAATGCAAACCAAGACCACTTTCTTGTCCCTCATTTTGCCCTCAAAGACTCGATTATTTCTCTCTCTCCAGATATGGTAGACAAACGAGCTGACATAAGCTTCAACATAAGGCCCAAGAAGTAGCCTTTCTTAACGTTCACAAGGAGCCAGGAGATAAGTTGATTACAGTTCCTAGGAGAAGACACCAAGCCACTCAAACCAACCAAATTATGCCAAATAAAGCTAGAATAAGGGCAAGAAACAAACAGGTGTTCAGAAGATTCTAAAGGATGCAAGCAAAGTACACAACTAGTAACATTGGAAGACCCAGGAGAGGAGGTCCAAGCAGCCAATCTATCCACAGTTGCAAGCCTATTAAGAACAGCAAGCCAAGTAATAAAGTTATATCTGGGAATATGCTTCTTAAACTAAATAAAAGGAGCCCATCTCACTTTTTCACCAGCTGGAGCCAGTTTCCTATAAGTGTGCCCCACAGAGATAAGACCAAAGGGAGAAAGAGTCCAAATCCAAGAGTCCAAAGAGGAATCTTTAGGAGGGGGAAGATGGACCTCTCTAATTGTGATAAGCTCGTGGGAGTTAGAAATAGGCCAGTTCCAAGCTGCATTCTAGATCACTGAGCTGACCTTGTTAGTCCAATCCCAACCAGTACCAAAATGAATCCTAGGACCAAACCTTTGAGAAAGAGCCCCCAAAGGGTGCCAAGGGTCCAATAGAAGAGAGATCTGCTCCCCATTTCCCACAAGAGCTTTGCAATACCCAGCAAACTTGTCTCTGATTTTCAGAATTTTCCTCCAACTCCAAGAAGGATTAGTGGCAAGCTTAACCAAGAAGATAGAGCTCTTCTTGATCAAGAAAAACTTGCACCAATCCTTCCAAAGGGAAGCTTTATCCAAAGAGACCAGGAACCAGAAATGCTTAGCCACAGCCACTTCATTAGCTAGAGAGAGATCTCTAAGGCCCAAACCTCCTTGGGACTTATCAAGGCACAAGTCACTCCAAGCCACTTTAGCACCAGAATGCTTTACAGCTGAAGCGTTCCACAAGTAATTCCTAATAACCACCTGAATCATATTTAAGATCTTCTTGGGAAGAATAAATAAGCCAGCCCAGTATTGAAAGATAGCATAGAGCACGGATTTAACCAACTGTAATCTTCCAGCATAAGAAAGGTAGTTAGACTCCCAAGACTTCACCCTAGCTGTGATATGGTCTACTAGGGTGATACAATCTGTTTTTCTAAGCTTTGAGGAAATCAAAGGAACCCCCAAGTATCTCATAGGTAGCTCCCCAATGCTGAAATTGCACAAGTCCAGAATTGCTTGAGAAGTGGAAGGATGGACCCCAGACATGAAAATCTGACTTTTTTGTAGATTAGGTTGAAGACCAGACATGGCCTCAAACAAGTTTAAGCTCTCCATAATAAGATGAACAGAAGTAATATCACCCTTACAGAAGATAAAGAGATCATCAGCAAAGCACAAGTTAACAATACCAAGCTCCTTACACCTCCAGTGATAGCCAAAGTCCGCTTTATGAGAAGCATGCTTGAGAATACCAGATAGAACCTCCATAACCAACACAAACAGATAGGGAGAGATAGGATCACCCTGTCTAAGCCCTTTAGCACCAGAGAAGTAGCCAGTCAACTCACCATTGACCACAATAGAGAAAGAAGGAGAGGAGATACACTCCATCACACAGTTAGAGAAATGATCAGGAAACCCCAAGCAGTCAAAGATTCTCCCGATACTCTCCCAATTCAAGCTATCATAAGCCTTTTTGATATCAACCTTGAAAGCACATCTGGGACTATTAGAAGGCCTATGGTAACCTCTAACCAGCTCTTGAGATAAGAGGATGTTGTCAGCAATTCTCCTCCCTGGCACAAAAGCAGTCTGGTTGCTACTAATAAGATCAAGGAGCACTCTTTTAAGTCTATCAACAAGCATTTTAGAAATGCATTTATAAACAACATTACAAGCACTCCCTCACGTGTTTACCCTCAAAAGATGTAAGAAACAAAAATAATTCAAGGACCTCACAAGCACTCCTTCACGTGTTTACCCTCAAAAGATGGGGGTCACTCATGTTTAACTCAAAAACAAAAAAAAACAAATTCACTCATGGTTTTCCTCACATCACTCTAGTTTATTCTTTCAGGTTCTTAGGTGAATCACATTTTTAAAACAATACAAATAGCTTGTATTGTGTAGAATTTCAAAACTGAAATTTTCAAAACAAGTTGAACAGGAAACAAATTTAGGAAAGTAATGAATTTAGGAAAGTAATGAATTTAGGAAAGTAACGAATTTAGGAAACTAACAAATTTCAGGAAAGTAATGAAATTACGAAAGTATCTAATTTTAGGAAAGTATTGAAGTTAGGAAAGTAAAGAATTTAGGAAAGTAACTAACTTTAGGAAAGTAATGAAGTTAGGAAAGTAAAGAACTTAGGAAAGTAACTAATTTAGGAAAATGAATTTAGGAAAGAGACTAATCTACGAAAGTAGTGAATTTAAGAAAGTAAAGAATTTAGGAAAGTAAAAAAAAATTAGGAAAGTGACCAATTTAGAAAGTAAGGAATTTAAAAATAAAGAACTTCCTAGAATTAGGAAAGTAACAAATTTAGAAACAAATATATACCTAGAATTAGGAAAATAACTATTTTCGTTCCCTTCTTTTTTTCGAACGAAATTCTCTCTTCTTCTTCATTTTTTATACGTGCTCTCTTTTTGCATGAATTTTCTTCTTTTTTTCCTTGAATCCAAAAGAACAAGAAAAACACAAAAAATCAGAATTAAAGAAACAGAATTTTAAAGAGATACAACCTGATCTAGAAAAGGCTAGAAAAACAGATTTCTTAGATAGATGATCAAGAACTAGAATAAATAAAACTTGTTTCTGAATTTCAGTTTTGAAACACTTCACAAGAAGGTGATCAATCTACTTGAACGTGTTCTTAAAGCATGTATTCTACTCAAGAACATAAAGATAAAAGCAAATCAACCTTTTGGTTTTTCTTAAATTAAAATTATGCACCCTTAAAACATTCTAGCAAGGCATATTTATAGCCTTTACAATGGTTTCCTAAAATCCTAAAACTCAAGAATAGGAAACTAACCTAATTATATTTTAAAAAAAATAATTAAGAATGGACTATATCAAGCTAAATAAAACTAATGGACTCTAAATAAAGTCAAATTTCGTTCAGCCCAAGAGGTAACACAAAAATGGCCCATTACATACTTAATTCAACACATTAGTAACCTTGATTTGAACCAAGTTGTACTGGACTCGTGCTACACTTATCCCTAAGCTTTGATGTCCTTGTAGACCTTCACTAGCTGAATTGACTATGCCTTGAAAATGGTGGATTAAAGCTTGTTGAAGCTTCTTAGACCGTGACCTTGTTATTGGTCCTTGAGGCATGCTAGTTAGACTAGAAACCTCTTGAACTTGCTCCTGCCTTCTTGATTATGCTCATCTTTAAGATGTTGAATCCTTGAAACTTAGTGTGTAGGTTGATCTTTAACATTGGATCTTTTGGGCAAGGCATGCATTCGAACTGATTTTCGACAACAAATACACGTTTGGGATATAATAATTTGGAGTGTCGTCATCCTTTTAGGTGCTTTAACTATCTTACAGAGTCAAGAAGACCCAATTGGACATGTTTAGGCCAATGATAATGCCTACAAGCTAGATCTTCTCAGTGAGTACAATATAAGTGTTACTTTTAATGTGACTGACTTGTCTCTGTTTGATGTAGATGACGATTTGAGGACAAATCTTTCTCAAGAGGGAGGGAATGATGAGGATCCGGTTGCACAAACTCAGAGAAAATAGAATGGCTGAAGCACTCAATAGGAGTATGATGTGGAGCATGACGTGGAGTGTGACAGCCTGCATGGAGCAAGCCATGGCATCCGACATGACAGCCTACATGGAGCATGATGTGGCATCCAACATGACATCCTACATGAACCATGACATAACATCCAACATGGCAGCCGATATGGAGCATGATGTGGTATCCAACATGGCAACCTACATGGAAAGGAATCCTACATGGCATTACACTTGGAGCATAATGTGGCGTTCAATATGGCAGTCCACATGGAGCATGACATGACATTTTAAATGATGACAAGTAATCAAGACACATTGGGTCTTGATTACTCTGAGTGGCATTAGAAGCACCTAAAATAACCACAACACTCGAAATTCTTATCCCAAACGTGTATTGCCTGTCAAAAGTCAGGTCGAGTACACGCTATGCACAAAAGATCCAAGTTTAGCCAAATTCGTCTAGTTTGGCCTAAACACGTCCCATTGGGTCTTTTGGACTCTGTATGGCACTAGAAGCCCATAAAACGACAAACTCATTCCAAATTCTTATACCCCAAATGTGTATTAGTTGTTAAAAGTTAGTTCAAGTGCATGCCATGCCCAAAATATCCATGTTTAGACAAGTTCATCTAGTTTGACCCTAAACTCGTCCAATTGGGTCTTTTTTACTCTTTACAGCACTAGAAGCACCTGAAACGACACCAACACTCGAAATTCTGATACCAATAATGTTTTGGGTGTCAAAAGTTAGTTCAAGTATATGCCATGCCCGAAAGAGCCAAGTTTAACCAAGTTCATCTAGTTTGGGCCCAAAAATGTCCCATTTGGACTTTTTGATTCCGTATGGCAGAAGAAGCACCTAAAACGATGACAACAAACAAAATTATTTTCCCAAACGTGTATTGGGTGTCAAAAGTCAGTTCCAGTGCAGGTCATGCCCAAAAGATCCACGTTCAGCCAAGTTCATCTACTTTGGGCATAAACACGTCATATCGTGACTTTTTGACTCCGTATGGCATTAGAAGCTCCTTAAACGAAAAAAAACACTCCAAATTTTTAACCCAATTGTGTGTTGGGTGTCAAAAGTCAGTACGAGTGCATGTCATGCCCAAAACTACAAAGTTTAGCCCACTTTATCTAGTTTGGGTCTAAACACATGCCATTGGGACTTTTTGACTCCGTATGGTATTAGAAGCACCAAAAACATAAAAAAGCTCCAAGTTCTTATCCCAAACATATATTTGGTGTCAAAAGTCAGTTAATGTGCATTTCATGCCCAAAAGATTCAAGTTTAGCCAACTTCGTCTAGTTTGGCCTAAACACGTCCCATTTGAGGCTTTCTGACTCCGTGTGGCACTAAAAGCACCTAAAACGAACAAAACACTCTAAGCTCTAACCCCCAATAAATATTGCGTTGGGAAAGTCTGTTCGAGTAAATGCCATTCATAAAAGATTCAAGTTTAGCCAACTTCATCAAGTTTTGCCCTAAACACCTCCTTTGTGTTTTCTACCTCCGTATGCCAGTAGAAGCACCTAGAACGACCACAACATTTTAAATTCTTATATCCCAAACATGTATTGGTTGTCAAAACTCAGTTCGAGTTTTCCCAAAAGAGCCAAGTTTAGCCAAGTTCATCTAGTTTGGGCCTAAACACGTCCCATTGGGTCCTTTTGACTCCGTATGTCGCTAGAAGCACCTAAAATGACCACAACACTCCAAATTCTAACCCAAACATGTAATGGGTGTCAAAAGTCAATTCAAGTGTATGCCATGCCCAAAAGGATCCAACTTTAGCCAAGTTTGTCTAGTTTGGCCCAAAACACATCCCATTGGGTCTTTTGACTCTGTATGGCAATAGAAGAACCTAAAACGACTACAACACTCCAAGTTCTTATCCCAAACGTGTATTGGGTGCCAAAAGTCAGTTCGAGTGCATGCCACCCAAAAGAACCAAGTTCATCTAGTTTGGGGCCAAACATGTCCGACTGGGACCTTTTGACTCCGTTTGGCTCTAGAAACACGTAAAACGATCACAACACTCAAAATTCTTATCCCAAACGTGCATTGAGTGTCAA
>QANY01003987.1:646548-841592 GCA_003255025.1 Datisca glomerata | reverse complement strand
AGATTCTTGTCCATTAATTAAATTCTCTATTTTCAAAAGATTTAACTCTTTGGTTATTTCTGTATTAGAATCTCTTAATTCTCTTATTTCAATTTTACTAATTTTAATTTCCTTCTGAAGTTCCTGTAGGGTAACTTCCTTTTCTTTTACCTTAACCTTATTGAATTTTTCTAAGGTTTGTTAAAGGCTTGCAATATTATTATTATTGAACTTAAAATTTTCTTTCTTCTGGATTACTTTCTAAAGTGTTTCAAGATATTCTTGTTTTAATTTTGAATTTTACTAATTAAGTCTAACAAGAGATTTTCTTGTTCCTCATTTTTGTTTAAGACACTAATTTTTTTGACAACAACCATTTCTACACCCCATTGAGATGTTAGGTGAATCACTGTCAGAACTTGAGGATACAGATTCAGAGGATTCAAGGGAATCAAATTCTCCTAAATCTTCACTATCACTTTCATAACAATTTATTGTTTCTAAGATTCTAAACAATTATTGTTTATCTTCTTCATAAATTTTTAACTGATTAATTTTATTTTTAACTAGACAAGTGTTGGAAAAATGAGCATTCTGGCCACATTTAAAACACTTAATTTTACTTTTGTCAAATCTTTTATTGGGTTTTCTTCTAGAATAATTTTTATTTTTAGAGAAACGTTTATTAAAATTTTTATTCTTAGAAAAGTATTGATCAAAACTTTTATTTTTGTGGCTAATTTTCCTATAAGGCTTATGGGTCCTCTTAGGGTTTAAATGAGAATATTTCTTATTTCTTTGGGAAAGAGCAATAGCGGGTAAACTATATTGCTCACAACAATTGCATAATTTATATATGGTAATTTTATTTTCTTTTTTGATTTGTTTCTTGATTTTCATATCAATACACATTTGTAAACCTTCTTTTTATATTGTAGTAATTATTGTACCATAGGTAAGACTATTATAGTCTATATTTCTTTGGTCATTAATAAGGACTGTTCTAATTTTGTGTGTGAATAGATTGGGTAATCCATTAATGAAATTTTCTTTCCAAAATGGTTGATTGCTATCATCCATTGTCACTACCCTGGACAAAAATATATTTTTGTACCAGCCAAAATCACTTAAGGTTGGACACCTAATATTGGTTAATTGATCATGGATACGCGTAATGATATTACTTGATGTTCCAATGAAATGTTCAATTATTGTGTAAAGAAGTGTATTGATGGCATCATGCATTATTTCCTGATCTTCACCAATAATTAAGGTTCCTTCTGCATCAATCTTAACTGCTGAAAGGATGGAATTTTTAGATTCTTCTGTGAGATGTTTTTCCCACTAGGAATGAAGCATTCATGTAAATCTTGTGACTAAGAGTTTGATTACCTCAGTATGAGGCAGATTATGAGTGGTGATGTAGTTGTTGGCTACCATTATCATATATTTTTTTATTGAGAACTTCCTGCTTAGAATGTCCATCAATATTCCATTCGTACAATTTCTCTACAAATACAGAAAATTGATTAACGAAAGAAGATTCAGTAATTTGTATATCTGGTGGCATAGGTTTTTTATGCCATTTTCTTTCTAATTTATTTATTTCTAAATTTTTAAATGTATCTTCAATATTTTTAATTTTTGAAGATTCATAGATTATGGATGATTCATAAAAGGATTATGTCCTATGACTATCTGACTCAGAACTTCTGTTTTAGTTAATAACCTTAACAAAAGAAAATGATTCTATAGATTTATTCTTCAATTCTTGAAGTATTTTATCAATCTGTTTATTAGTGGAAACCATATTCAGAGTGATTTTATCTAAAAGATTTATTAAAGGTTTTTCTTTCAGAGCTTCATTAGTTTTAGGTTCATGAAGATCATAAACCTTATTCTTAGTTTTTTCTAATTGTTTACCTATTGTAATTAGACTTTGATTGGTGTAATTGAGTCGTTCAACTACTTTTTTCTTTGATCTTTC
Organism: Datisca glomerata; assembly: GCA_003255025.1. Taxonomy (NCBI): domain Eukaryota; kingdom Viridiplantae; phylum Streptophyta; class Magnoliopsida; order Cucurbitales; family Datiscaceae; genus Datisca; species Datisca glomerata. The sequence goes on along the minus strand of QANY01003987.1, from coordinate 839,626 downwards.
TTCATTTGCAATCTTGAAAGGAGAAGCAGTGATTTGAGAATTTTTATGATTAGTCATAATTTTCTCAGGAGGAGGATGACTGGCGGGCACTACACTAGAGTCTTCCTTGACCCATTTATATTTTGAAATTACTTTGTTATTTTCCTCGTAAATATCCTCGATATAATCAAGGAAAAACATATCATCTCTAAATTCTTGCATGAATGTCTTCCATTCAGCAAATATGATTCTTCTTTGGTCCATATTATATTTTTTTTCGAACCTATTACATCTATAAAGATTAGCTAGGTCATCATTGTGTTGGGTTAGACCTTCCCAATTTTATCTATATTCTTGACTCAGGGTACCTATATTTAGGACTAAAAGTTAAGGATTAACAAGATGAAGGTTTCCTTGAAAATCTGATTCAGTGGGTTCTTCAACTTCGTCAGATTGTTCAGACTTATTATCAAAGACTAACTGACTAACCACAAACTATGCCTTTAAGTCTTAAATTTTTAATTTTTATTTTTTTTAGTTTTTGTTCTAATTGTTGAATCCTAAGATCTTGATCACTATTAATGGATGATCCAGAAAAGTAATTCCTAGGGGTACTAGACTGGCTATACTCCCTAATTTGTGGACTAGAACTAAAAGTTTAGAAATTAATTTTAACAGTACCATACACGTACTACTGAATGTAATCTACGTCTTCGATTGGTCTTTGAATTGGAGTAGGTTGACTTTGATTGGTTAAAATCAATTTGAGGGTAAAGTAATATCAGCCCACCTAATTGTTTTAGGGACTCTAATATTGACATTACTTTGTCTAGATTCGATTAATATGGTTTGATTATTTGGATTCTATTGATGGCTTGAAAATTCATATTAGTTTTAGTAACTTTTTAATGAATTCTAAAGATTAAAGTTAGGGGTAAGGTGCCTTCTAGGACTTGGTAACCAATAGTTTTAATATTTAAAGTTAAAGATTTTCAAATATGGGGGTCTGCTAAACTAATAGACAAATCTGAGAAACAATAAAAGTGGATTGGTCCATTACAAAGTGGAGTCAATCAATCCTAAAATTCTATCATTAAAATTTATGAATTTTGCATCTCGAAAGACTAACAAGACAGAGGTATTTATGCTTCTCCTTGTCGGTGGTTTAAATCCTATCTAGACTAAACCAAAGTGAAGAAAATTATATTATTCTTCAATGTGATGTTTCATTGTATTAGGGGAAAGTGATTGACAAGTTTCATTCTCTTTCCTAAAAACATATATTTTTTCAATTATTTTACATTATGCTGAGGTTTGAAGGAATCAACAGACCATGTTGATTGAAAAATAGTTTTATTAGGGATTTTGGGTATATTCCATACCCTATGATCTATTTGATCATCAGCTAATTCAAAATGTTCTTCATTTATTATGTCTGGTATTATCGTCATTGTAGACCTATTGCTATTAGAAGAATTGCTATTAAATAATCTACCCATGACTCAAGTAACTAAATTATTCTTATAATTGAAAATTTCATACTGTATTTTGATCAACAATCTACTAGGACTTCTACAACCTCCTACCAGGTTGACTCTTTACCGCTTTGCCCCTACTACCACCCTACCCTTGGGATTTACGTATCTAAGAGGTCTTATTATGGTGCATGAAGTAAACCAAATAGAAACTGATATGTCAGATTCACAGATTAAATAATCAAAGATTATAGAGAAATAGTCAATCATAAAAATAACCAGCCACTTGGGCGGAGAGTGAGATTATACAAAAGTAATTATTCAAGTAAGTAATTGATAAACAATAATAGCAATATCTAGCCAAAACATACAGTGAATAGTTTAATTACATAGATAATTGTAGAAAGCAGTAATTATCCTCACCAAGTTTGGTTTATACCAAAAGATGCGTAAGTATACTTTAAAGGAATTAGAGAGGGGGTATTAAGATGCAAGTATTAAATAAAAGGTACTCAAATGCATATTAATTATAAAATTCTAAAAGTTTATATGTTCCAAGATAATGTATTTTTCAAAACATCATCTGTCTTAGTAAAGAATATGACGGATAAAATAATTTTGGGTTTACCATTCATTTTTTTGTTGTATTCTTTCACAACAGAGTATGATAAGATAATTACTTATCCCATGGATGAATATGTTAAATTAAAATTTCTTTCTTTTTCTCACAATGAAAAATTGAAAACATTAAAACAAAATTCTGTTTTCAAAACAGTTAATACAATGTCTTGAAGGGTAAAATAATTATGTTGTTTGCAAGATAAATAAAATCCAGAAGATATGAAGAACAACATCAAAATCCTACTCTTCAAAGTCAAATCTTTGAACGAGGAGTTCCTCATCTAGAAATCATTTACACGCCCTTTAAAAGTGTCTTGGAATGGATAAAATATCCAATACCAAATAAAAGTGACTTAATCAACAGACTTGAAGATACTGCTGTATTCTCTAAGATTGAGATAAAGTATGGATTTTGGCATTAAGTTTGACATACTATTATTGCATTTGGTAGTTATAAAATAATGCCATTTAATCTTATAAATACTCTAAGTACAATAAATGGAATTTAACCAATTCGTTAACTTCTTAATTTTCTGCATTCTTATTAAACAATACTGGTTGAATCTCACAATTATTTGCATTAGTAATATTATTATTTTCTCTAAATATGTTAAACAATGTTGGAGATATATTAAGTTGATCGCCAATATAATAAAACAAAATAGTTTAATTATCTCTGTAAGAAGTATCAATTTGTTTCAATCTAATATTAGATTTCTTGAATTTGAAATCTATCATTCCATTGTTAATCAAATCATATATTTTGCTTTGATTCAAAGATGTGTTTTAAAAGTTAACAACAAATATGAAAAATGTGTTTTGGATGAAAATATATTATTTTAGAACAAATTTTTGCCAGGTAGTAGCCTATTCTCAGTACTTATAATTTCTATTTAATTTATCAATAACTAAATTCTTAACTTCCTTATTTGTCATCTTTTGCAGAAAATCATTTCAAGAATCTACAATGGAGGAATTTAAGGAATCTGATCTCTCAGAATATGGAAAGATAGAACCTCAGCTCAACCAAAACTCCTTCAAAATCAAGTAGCTCAATGATTGGGCAACCACTTTTTGCTCAAAACTTCCATTTATTAATTATAGTCATAATAGATTTGAATATCTAAGAAATGAATGGATTAATGAATTGGATGGAATTTTGGAAGAAATTGGATTGAGGCATAATTTCGAAGCAACCTTAATTTAGTGGTATGAAAAATGTGGAACATAGGTTTTCACAAAGATAATGAGATCTGCTATGATAACAGAGAAATTTTAACTGTGAACCTTTTAAAACAAGAAATTTTAAAAATTGAATTCCCAATTAAACAATCAAATAATTTTTAATACTGGAAGGAACTTTCTTCGTCATGCCTGATGGTTTTTAAAAAGCTCATAGGCATGCTGTGGAATCCTTAACAAAAAGAATCAACATCACTTTCAGAAAACATGTGAGAATGATGAATGGTTCTATAATCAAAGAGTCTTCGACTTAAAAATTGATCCTTAAGGCCCAAATCAAAGAGGAGTCTTCTACTCCTAACCAAGCCCAATTACAATACTTGGGTCCATAAAACCCAATTACCAATCAACCTTGATCAACTGATTTGACCCATTCTCAATATCCTTTGATGCTCAATCACTTTCAAAATATAAAAAATCATCATTTGATTTTCAAAAAATGGCCAGTGAAAATCTCTTTCATATTGAGCATCGATTTGCTCATTTGAAGGATCCTGCTCAAATTTCCAAAGCACATTTCCTTTCCAAATTCCATTGCGTCCTTGGACATAATAACAAAAATCTCAGTTTCTTGAGAGACGTTCTCTTATAAACAGAATCCATAAAAATTAGCCCAATCAGAAATTCTGAGGAAAGAATCCATTACCATTATTTCTCTATCCTTAGAATCATAACTATGGAGGATTGAAGAATCCATCATTCAAGTTCCAAAATACTTTTAAATAAAAAAAATATAACTAATTTGACTATATTGATGCTTGGGAAACAATTTTCTTGCATAAAAAAGTGATTTTCCTCACTTTTGGTTTTTAAATTTTGATAACAGTTTCAAAATTAAAATTTTAAATTGGTTCTTTAAATGGTGGACCATTCATGGTATTACCTTAGAATCTTTTCCAATCGATTTTCAACAAGCTTTTCATTTATTTCTGGAAATATACGAACATTCACCAATCGAAGTTTCTTTTCCCCATATACTTTTTTCTCAAATAAATACAAAATACCTTAGATTTTTAAATGAAAATACTCGATTGAAAATAGAATCCTCACCATATAATATTATGTTAAATGGTGGGATAAATTAAATACTCAGAAAATTATTGCATCCATCAATTATGAATTTGTAAGTGTCCATTCCAATATGAGACTAGCAAATTTTTTTATTCAAGCTCCATTAGAAATTAAGAGTATTAAAATTGAAATAATCAAAGAGGTAAATCTTTTGAAAATAGAGAATTTAATTAATAAATAAGAATCTAGTGAACCTAGTAAATTACTATTTTCTAATAATAAGGTTGGAGAACTTATTACCGACAATCAGGACAATGATAACCTTACCAAAATAAAAAAAAATGACACATAATGGTCAGAATAATTATTCAAGATTTTGATTTCATAACAATGACTCTTGTTGATTCATGAGCAGATTTAAATTGTATACAGGAAAGACTAGTTCCTACCAAGTACTTCAAGAAGATGAGAGAATTATTGTCCTCTGCCAACGGTACTTATATGCATATCAATTATGAAATATCCAAAGTCCATATTTACCAAGACAGTGTATGTTTTATTTCTCCAAAATCAACAATCAAAGCACAAGAATCCAAGATAGCAAATATCAAGGAATCCAATGTGCAAAAGTCGTATTTTTAGATTCTTTTGTGAGATATTTTTTCCATTGGGAAAGAAATACTCCTATAAATCTTGTGACTAAAATATTAATTACCTCATTGTAAGGCAAACTATGTGTGGTAATGTAGCTGTTAGCTCTCATTGCCATGTGCTGTTATTTGTTGAGAACTTCCTGCTCAGAAAGTCCATCAATATTTCATTCGTATAATTTCTCTGCAGACATAGAAAATTGATTAACTAAGGAATTTTCAGAAATTTAACTATCAGGAGGAATAGGCTTTTTAGGCCATTTTTTTTTTCTAATTTGTTAATTTTTAAGTGATTCTTCAATATTGTTAATGTTTGAAGATTCATTTATTCATAGGTGGATTCTGACCTATGGCTTTCTGAATCTGAATTATAGTGTTGATTAATTACCTTCAATTCAGAATAATTAGCCACTTGGGCAGAGAGTAAGGTTATGCAAAAGTAATTATTCAGGTAAGCAAGAGCGAGAAAAGTCACCATTCTGATGCAGGAAAATTGTGTGCCAGCATCAATATAGTCAAAATAGTTGTATTATTTTTTATTTAAAAGATTTTTAAGACTCGAAGGATGGGCTTTCCATTCCTCCGTGGTTATAATTTTGAGAATGTATAAGGAATGATAGATGATCTTTCCTTCTGTATTTTTTATTGGGCTAATGTTAATGGATTTGGTTTCTAAGAGAATATCTCTATGGAAACTATGATTTTTGTCTCTGTGGCCAGGGACAGTGAAATTCGAGAAGGAAATAAGCTCTTGCTATTTCAACATGTTCTTTTAAATGAGCGAATGATGACTCAATATAAAAGAGATTTTTACTATGTGTTTTGTGAATGTAAGGGGATGTTTTTTTTTTTTTTTTTTTTTTTTGTGATTGGTNTTTTTTTTTTTTTTTTATATTTTGTGATTGGTTGATTGACTAGTTGGGTATCGAAAGGCTGGGTATACCTAAAATCCCCAATAAAAATATCAACTTTAAATCCTCTTCTAGATTATCCATTGATAATGATCAAGATATTAGGATTCAGATAGAGCAAGAATTAAAAAATTTAAAAATTAAAAGTCTAGAACCCAAAGGAATAAGTTCCCAAGGAAGTGAGACAAACCTTAATAATAAACAATCTAATAAAATTAATTACCAATCTTTTATTTCTCAAACTAGGAAGTATAACCATTCTAGTACCCCTAGGAGTTCCTTTCCTGAATCATCCATTAATAATCAAAATTTAAGGATTCAAAAGTTAGAACAAGAATTAAGAAATTCTAAAAATTTGAATCCAGATACCCTGAATAAAGAATATAAACCAGATTAGGAAAGTCTAATCCAACACAATGATGACCCAGCCAATCTTGATAGACATAATAGGTTTAGAGAAAAATATATCATGGACCAAAGAAGAATCATACTTGCTGAATGGAAGACATTCATGCAAGAAATAGAGTTGATATGTTTTTTTCTTGATAATACGATATATACGAGAAACATATAAAAGTAATTTTAAAATATAAATGAGTCAAGGTAGACTCCAGTGTGGTAACTGCTAGTCATTCACCACTTGAAAAAATCTTAATTAATCCTAAAAATTCTCAACCTAACAAAGAATTCATTGAACCCTTCCAAATTCATTATGAGAAAACTCTTGATGAAAAATACCCCAAAGTTAAAATTTTTAAGAGACAAATCAGATAGCCACAAGATAGAATCCACCGATGAGCCATTCAGAATTCATAAAACTTCCAACAATAATATTGAAGAAAATTGTAGGTCAGAATCCCATGAATTTTCAAATAATATTGAGGAACCACCAAAGATTTAGAAATTAAATCATCTGTCAAGGTTATTGACCATGACAATATCTCTAAATTAGATATTCATAGGTTAGAATCCACCTATGAATCTTCCACAATTAGTGAATCTCCAAATATTAAAGAAACATTAAAAAATTTAAAAACTAATGACTCATCTTATTCTAGTAGAATTGATAACAAAAAAAAATTGTTCAAAATTTGAAAAATTTACTAATGATAAACTTCAAGAATTGATAAATCAATTCTAAGAAATTAATAAGTCATCATCTGATAAGACATTAACCATAAAAATTCTTTAATCATTTATTAATGAATATTTCTTTCAAAAATGGTTGATACTATCATTCTTTATCATTACTCTGCATAAAAGTATATTTTTAGGAATCTGGCATATTCGAATATTGAAAGATAGAACCTAGGATACTCAACCAAAACTCCTTTAAATCAAGAAGCTCAATGGTAGGGCAGCTACTTTTTACTCAAAATTTTCATTTATTAATTATGGTCATAATAGATTTGAATATCCAATAAATGATTGGATTAATGAATTGGATGACATTTTGAAAGAAATTAGATTGAGGCATAATTTCAAAGCAGCCTTAATTCAATGGTATGAAAAAGGTGGAAAAATAGGTTTTCACAAAGATAAATTTTAACTATGAACCTTTTAGGACATGAAATTTTTAAAATTGAATTCCCAAAAAGAAAACAATCAAAGAATTTTTAATACTAGAAGGAACTTTCTTTGTCATGCCTGACGGTTTTCAAAAAGGTCATAGGCATGTTGTGGAATCCATCACACAAATAATCACCATCATTTTCAAAAAACATGTGAGAATGATGAATGGTTCTATAATCGAAGAGTTTTCGACATAACAATTGGCTCTTAAGGCCCAAATCAAATAGGAGTCTTCTACTCCTAACCAAGCCCAATTAAGAATACTTGGGTCCATCAAACCCAATAACCAATCAACCATGGTCAACCGATTTGACCCATTCTCAATATCCTTTGATGCCCAATCACTTTCAAAATACAAGAAATCATCATTTGATTTTCAAAAAATGGCCAGCGAAAATCTCTTCCATATTGAGCCTCCATTTGCTCATTTGAAGGATCCTGTTCAAATTGCCAAAGCATATTTCCTTCCCAAATTCCATTACGTTGTTGGAAATAATAACAAAAATCTCAGTTTCTACAGAGACATTCTCTTACAAACAAAATCCATAAAAATTAGCTCAATCAGAACTTATAAGGAAAGAATCATTTATCATTCTTTTTCTATCCTCAGAATCATAACTATGGAGGTTGTAGAATCAACCATTCAAGTTCTAAAATACTTTTAAATAAAAAACAATATAACTATTTTGACTATATTGATGCTTGTCAAACAATTTTATTGCATCAAAATAGTGATTTTTCTCACTTTTGGTTTTAAATTTTTATGACAGTTTCAAAATTAGTTTTTCAAATTGGTTCTTAAAATGGTGGTCCATTCATGGTATTACCTTAGAATCTTTTCCAATCGAAGTTTCTTTAAATACACGAACCTTCACCACTTGAAGTTTCTTTTCCCTAAATACTTTATTTTTCAAATAAATACAAAATACCTTGAATTTTGAAATGGCAATACTCAATTAAAAATGGAATCCTCACCAAACAATATTATGTTAAATTGTGTGATAAATTGAATACCCAAAAAATTATTGCATCCATCAATTATGAATTTGCGAGTGTCCAATATAAGACTAGCAAATCCTTTTATCCAAGCTCCATTATAAATTAATGAGCTCAATCACCTAGCTCCACAAATAAGACTATCCAATTCGAATTCTTCTAAACCCAAATCAAAACCTGAATCCAAACTCTCTTCAAAGGTTAAATCACAGACCACAAAGTCAAAATCCAAATTGGAGAAAAAATTAATCCAAAAAATGCTTCTCCTTTTAGAAGATAATAATAAATCTGACTCTGAATTATTTGTAGAGTCAAGACACCAAATTAAACCAAAAATCTAAAAAAGATCAATCATCTAAGGTTACTTCTCAGTAATTGAAGGACTCATTCAATAATATTAATCTCAGTGATAATGAACAAATTTAGATCAATCTGTAAATGAACTGAAGAATTTGTCCTTGGAAAAGTCCCAATATTTGAAATAATTAAAATTAAAGGATCAAGTAATTTTGAATAAATATCATGATGACATCTCAGCACAATGCAATGGTCATAATGATCTTGAAGATTATCAATAGTAAAATTGACTTTTCCAATCAATAGTCAAGACACAACATCCAAGATAATAATTGTCGAATGATGAAAATGATGGCTTCTCCACAATCAACAATAGACGCACGAGAATCCAAGAGAGAAATTATCAAGGAATCAAATATACAATAATAGTCATAATGACTTTTCAATGACGACAATCATGACCGAGCAATTATGAAGACATGAAGATTGAAATAACGACTATCGAAGGAATCTTTGTAGTTTGTCTCTTTCTGTAATTATTGTACTAATTGTCAAATAGTTAGGCAACTATTTATGTTTTTTTACCATTCTTAGCCAAAAGTAGACAACGGTAGAAATGTAAAAAAAATTTACTTTTGTAGAATAAAATAGTTTAGGTAAGTGATTGGTTCCTGGTGAACTCCACTTTAGTTGACTATAACTAGGTAGCCCTCTCCCATTTGTTCCTCAGAAACTCTTAACTATTTTGAGAACAAAACTTTCTTACCCCCTCTTTTTTAAATCTTTCTTCTTCTTTCTCTTCAACGTTAAATAATGAGCAGGAGCACTATCTAATGTTGCCAATTTTTTTATTGTTTATGTAAGTTTTAATCTTACACCTTAATACAAATTTACTAATTTTATGTTCTATTCTTGTATCTTAATACACCTCTCTAATTGCTTTAAATTATACGCTCATTCCATATGTTTTGGTATCAGAGCCAAATCTGGTGAGGATATTTACAGTTTAGTTAGTTTATCTACTTAATTAATCTGTTCACCGCCTGTTATGGTTGGTTATTGATTTTTGGTATCAGACCAAACTTGGTGAGGGATATTTACTGTTTACTTCATTATCTGTAAAATAGTAATTTAGGATTGATTGAATCCTCACTTTGTAGTGGACCAATCCACTTTAATTATTTTTCAGATTTGTCTGTTAGTTTAGCAGACCCTCATATTTTAAAATCTTTAACTTTAAATATTAAAACTAGTGGTTACCAAGTCCTAGAATGCATCTAACCTCTAGCTTTAATCTTTAAAATTCATTAAAAAGTTACTAAAACTAATATGAATTTCCAAGCCATTAATAAGAGTCCAAAGAATCAAACACTATTGATCCAATCTAGCCAAAGTAATGCCAATATTAGAGTCCCTAAAACAATTAAGTGGTCTAATAATACTTTACCCTCAAATTAGTTTTTAACCAATGAAAGTCAACCTACTCCAATTCAAAGACCAATCGAAGACGTAGATTACATCCAGCAACACATGGATTATACTGTTAAAATTAATCTCCAAACTTCAAGTTCTAGTCCACAAATTAGGGAGTATATCCAGTCTAGTACTCCTAGGATTTCCTTTTCTAGATGATCCATTAATAATGATCTTTTGGTATCAGAGCCAAACTTGGTGGAGATATTTACTGTTGACTTTATTATTTGCAAAATTAATCAGTTCACCGCCTGTTATGAATGGTTTTTGATTTTCTTGTTGCTCAATTGCTTACTTGAATAATTGGTTTTATTTAATCTCATTCTCCGCCCAAGTGACTGGTTATTTTTATGCTTGATTATTTCTCTGTAAGCTTTGATTATATAATCTGTGAATTTCACGTATCAATTTCTATTTGGTTAGCTTCAGGCACCACATAAGACTTCTTAGATACGTAAAGCGTGAGGGTAGGGTGGTTATAGGGGCAAAGCGGTAAAGAGTCAACCTGGTAGGAGGTTATAGAAGTCATAGTAGATTGCTGATCAAAATACAGTATGAAGTTTTCAATCATAAGAATAATTTAGTTATTTTTTAGCAATGAGTAGATTATCTAGAAGCAGTTCTTCTAGTAGCATTGGGTCTACAATGTCTTCAATATCTGACATAATGGATGAATAATATTTTGAATTAGCAGATGATCAAGTAGATCATTGGGTATGGAATATACCCAAAATCCCTAATGAAAACATTTACAAATCTTCATGGATTGATGCTTTCTTCAAGCCTTAGTATCGTAAGAAACTAATTAAAATCAGGGAGTATAGCCAGTCTAGTACCCCTAGGAATTCCTCTTCTGAATCACCTATTAATTATCAAGATCTTAAGATTCAAATAGAGCAAGAATTAAAAAATTTAAAAATTAAAAATCTAAAACCTAAAGGAATAAGTTCCGAAGATAGTCAGCCAAGCCTTAATAATAAGTCTGAACAATCTAATAAAATTAATTACCAATCTTCTAATTCTCAAATTAGGAAGTATAACAAGTCTAGTACCCCTAAGAGTTCCTTTTCTGGATCATCTATTAATTATGATCAAAATTTTAGGATTCAAAAATTAGAACAAGAATTAAAACATTTTAAAAATTTGAATCCAGAATATAAACCAGATTAGAAAGCTAACCCAATACAATGATGACCCAACCAATCTTGACAGACATAATAGGTTTAGACAAAAATATAATATGGACGAAAGAAGAATCATACTTATTGAATGTAAGACATTCATGTAAAAATTTAGAGTTGATATGTTTTTCCTTGATTTATATCGAGGATATTTACGAGAAAAATATTAAAGTAATTTCTACATCTAGATGGGTCAAGGAAGACCCCAATGTAATAACTAACAGTCATCCACCACCTGAGAAAATCATAATTAATCATAAAAATTCTCTACCTAAAAATGAATTCATTGAACCCTTCCAATATCATTATGAGAAAACTCTTGATGAATCTACCAATGGGCCATTTACAATTGATGAATCTTTAGATAATATTGATGATCTTCATGAACCCGAATCTAGTGAAACTCTGAAAAAAAAACCTTTAATAAATCTTTCAGACAAAACCACTCTGAATATTGTTCCTCTTAATAAATAGTTTGATAAAATGCTTCAGGAATTAAAAGTAATCAATCAAGATAATAGTTCAGATTCAGAAAGTCATAGGTCAGAGTCCACCTACGAGTCATCAACAATAAGTGAATCTTCAAACATCGATAATATTAAAGAATCATTTATAAATTTAGAATCATCTGAAATTAAATTTGAAAAGATGATTGATAACATTCCTCAATAGTTGAAGGTAATTTATCAACACAATAACTTAGATTCAGAAAGCCATTGGTCAGTATCCACCCATGAATCATCCACTATAAGTGAATATTCAAACATTAATAATATTCAAGAATCACTTAAAAATTTAGAAATTTAGAAATTAGAAAGAAAATGGCTTAAAAAACCTATTCCTCCTGATATTTAAATTTTTAAAAATTCTTCAGTTATTCAATTTTCTGTGTCTGCAGAGAAACCATACGAATGGAATATTGATGGACTTTTTGAGCAAGAATTTCTCAACAAATTACAACACATGGCAATAGGAGCTAACAACTACGTTACCACACATAGTTTACCTCACAATAAGGTAAGCAATCTTTTAGTCACGGGATTCACATGAATCTTCATTCCTGGTCAGAAAATATCTCACAAAAGAATCCAAAAATACCATCCTTTCAGCAGTGAAGATTGATGCTAAAGGAACCCTAATAATTGGAGAAGATAAGAAAATAATACCTGATACTATCGATATACCTCTCTACACAATAATTAAGCACTTCATTAGAACGCTAAGTAATATTACTTCGCGTATCCATGAATAATACTAATCTTAGGTGTCCAACACTTGTAGGATCGGTATGGCAACCCAAGAGGGGGGTGGTTGAATTGGATGATCGTGTTCAAATTAATTTTTTTTGCACTCAAGTAGAAAATGAATGTTCAAGAATGAACTTCAATGTTTCACGAGTTTAACTCTTGAAATGAGAAATAAGTAATAGATAAAAGTGTTGAAGTAAATAATGCTTGCAATAATATAAATGTGGAAATATAAAGCAAGCAAATAAAATAATTATAGAAACTTAAAGTGCGGAAATTAAATTATGAAAATCAAGTGCGAGAAATTGAAATACGGAAAATAAATAGTACAAAATAAAAAGAGAAGAAGGAGGAGAAGATAGGCACACGATATCTTTACGTGGGACGGGAAATCCTATCCCTACGTCCACGCTCCAAGGCCCCCTAGAGATTTTTAATCCAACGATCTTCTTAAGGGTGAAGACCAAACCTTACCAACTCAATTGGCTTTATGAGTGCCAACTAAACCTCATAAGGCTATGTGTTTCGAGATTAAGTAACCCCTTAGAATAATTCTCTCAAAAGAGTAGAATCTTCAATCTAAGCTCACAAAAAATAGTCTTGCTCACTTAAGAAATTTGCAAGTATAAAGCTCAAAATATTAAGAGAGATTTAGAAGAGAATTGAGAGAGTTTTAAGAGCAAGTCTCTTGGCTATGAATTTGTATTTTGTGAATAGAAATGAGGTGTATTTATAGAGAAAATGGAGGTTAGGGTTTAGGAGGGAAAATTTTAAATTTTGAATATAGACAAAGGAAAGGACACTCTATCTTTAATAAGAAGGACAAAAAATCCTTGACAAAAAAGCAATGAAAACTCCTATCCAAAATAACACAATATGGTAAAAAACTATTTGGGTAAGCTCCATATCTTTTTATCTACTTGGAATTGAAACTTACTTTTTTTGTGATTTGTCATTATCTCCATCTCATGTATTTTGTCTATTGTGCAAGAGAGATATGATTTTTGGTGTTTAGGCTTTTTATGGATGGAGACTTAATTTAAATCCCTAAATATATTGAGCTTTAATAAATGCAAATAAAATGAGTAAGCTCCTAATAAAAATTATATGAAAGTAGATACCTCCATGATCTTCAATCTTCATGCTTTATGAGCTCCTATGAAAATAAATATTTTCATGATGTTCAATTGGAATGTCTTGTGGTAATTTTTTCAATGACCCTGCAAACTTGATTAAATTTATTAGCATTGTCAATGTTTTGTTATCATCAAAAACTATCTCATAGAGATATAGAGCTAACAATTTCCCCCCTTTTTGATGATGACAAACCACTGAGACAAAAATGTATTTAATCAAATAAATTTAATTTACTCACCCTAAATATATGCTTACCCATTAAGATAAAAACATAACTCTTAAGCACATTATATTTTCTCCCTATTTGTTATCACAAAAAAGAATAAGCCAATAATAATGAGGAAAAATACTTTTGTCATGACATGGTAAGTAGAAAAAAAAGTTAACTAATATCTAAAATTCCCAAAGCAAACCTACTGTTGCAAAAACTTTCAACATTAATGGTTTTGTGAAAATATCTGCAAGTTAATTTGTAGCGTTTACAAACTCTAGTGAAATATCCCCTTTTTGCACATGATCTCGAATAAAATGATGTCTAAAATCTATATGCTTAGTACGAGAATGCAAAATAGGATTTTTGGATACATTAATTGCGCTAGTATTCACATCTAATAGGAACATTTTTGAAAACTAAACCAAAATCTTTTAGAGTTTGATTCATCCACAAAATTTGATCACAACAAATACGGGCAGAAATATATTCAGGTTCAGCGGTTGATAGTGCTACTGAATTTTTCTTTTTGCTAAACCAAGAAACAAGTGATTGTCCTAAAAATTGGCATGTACCACTCATACTTTTTCAATCAGTTAAGATCCCAGCAAAATCCAAATCAGAATACCCAATTAAATCAAGATTATCACATTTTGGATACCAAAGGCCAAATTTAGTTGTTCCAAGTAAATATTTAAATATTCTTTTAAGAGCTTGTAAATGCGATTCTTTTGGACGAGTTTGAAAACGAGCATATAAACATACACTAAACATGATATCAGGTCTACTAGCAGTTAAGTAAAGTAAAGATCCAACCATACCTTGATATCTTTATATCGACGTCTTTACCTTTCTCATCTTTGTCTAGCTTTATCGTCATACTCATCGGAGTATTACTAGCCTTCACATTTTCCATACCAAACTTCTTGAGCAAATTCTTAGTGTATTTTTCTTGGTTTATAAAGATCACATCCTTCATTTTCTTAACTTGTGGTTCAAGGAAGAAGTTCAATTCTCTCATCATGCTCATTTCAAACTCCTTGCTCATAGAGCTTGCAAAATTCTTACACAAAGATTCGTTAGTGGCACCAAAAATTATATCATCTACATATATTTGGAAAATTAAGATATCATTGCCTTTTGATTTTATGAAGAGGATTTTGTCTATTTTACCCATGTTAAATTCATCATCAATAATAAATTTATTTAGCCTTTCGTACCAAGCTCTAGGAGCTTGTTTTAGTCCATAGAGAGCCTTTTTAAGTTTACACACGTGATTTGAAAAATTTAAACTTGAAAAACGGGGAGGTTGTTCTACATAAACTTCCTCCATGATGTATCCATTTAAAAAGGCACTCTTGACATCCATTTGATATAAAAAAAATCTTTGAAACATGCAAAGGCTAATATCATTCTTATTGACTCAATAATATATACCTTCTTCTTAATTACATCCTTACGCCACTAATCTATCTTTTTTCTAGTATTAAAATCATTTTCATCTACCTTATTTCTAAACACCCACTTAGTACCATTTATCGAGTTCTTAGAGGGTCTAGACACAAGTTCTCATACATTACTTCTTTCAAATTGATTAAGTTCTTCTCGCATAGCAACTATCAAATATTCATCTTTTTCGGCCTCTATAAAAGATTTAGGCTCTAGTTGAGAAATAAAAACAACATTACCAATACTATGAAGCGTAAAGAGGGTCTCTACCCCTTTTGATATGTCTCCTACTAAGAGCTCATTTGGATGATCTTTTACAAAATTTAATTCTTTTGGAAGTTGGTTGTAATCTTGTACTTTGATATTTTCTTGGGGAGAGTGACTTGATTCTTCATTAGTATTGATATTAACCCCTTTCACCTTTCTTATAATTTGATCATCTTGATCATAAAAGATGTTAGAGGGAATAGATTCAAAAAAGACAACATGCATAGATTCTTCCACAACTAATGTTCTTCTATTATAAACTCTATATGCTTTTCTAGATGTGGAATATCCTAAAAAGATATCTAAGTTAGTTTTAGAATCAAACTTACTAAGGTTGTCCTTATTATTTAAAATAAAACATTTACACCCAAAAACTTTAAAATAACTAATATTAGGAATTTTATTTCCAAAGTTCATAAGGGGTTTTGTTTAAAATAGGTCTAAGTAAAACACGATTCATAATGTAGCAAGATGTATTAACGACTTCAGCCCAAAAATACTTAGGTAAGCCATTCTCATTTATCATTGTTTTTGCCATTTTTTGTAGGGATTGATTTTTCCTCCTAACAACACCATTTTATTGTGGAGTTCTAGGAGTAGAAAAATCATGTGAAAAACCATTTTCATCTTAAAAAGTTTCAAAGTTTCTATTTTCAAATTCTCCACCATGATCACTTCTAATTTTTGAAATTGTAAAACCTTTTTCATTTTGAACTAGTTTGCAAAACTTTATAAATGCTTTAAAAGTTTCATCATTATTTTTAAGAAATAAAACCCAAGTATATCTTGAAAAATCATCAACTATGACAAATTCATAGTGTTTACCCCCAAGACTTGCAATTTTTGAAGGGCCAAATAGGTCCATGTGTAGTAATTGCAATGGCCTAGTGGTTGGCACCATATGTTTTGATTTGAAAGAGCTCTTAACCCATTTGGCATGCATCACAAATTTTATCTTTCAGAAAATTTATTTTTGGAAGACCTTTTACTAAATAACTTTTTGATAGTTTTGAACATAATTCCATGTTAGCATGCCCAAGTATTCTATGCCATAGCCAACTATCATTGTCAAAAACTAGAAAAAAAATTTCATTATACTTTTGGAAATCACTTAGATTAATAGTGTAGACATTTTGATCCCTTTGTCCAAAAAATAAAATTTTATTTGACACTACATCTATAATTAGAAAAAATTCCTTTTCAAAAATTACTATCTAGTTTTTATCACAAAGTTGACTTGTACTAAGTAAATTATGTTTTAGACCATCTACAAGTAGAATTTTATCTATAACATGAGAAGGGTCATTACTTACAGAGCCAATACCAATGATTTTGCCTTTCTTATCATCACCAAAGGTGACATGTCATTTCTTTCGACAAATTTGAGTAAGTTTTGATTCATCACCGGTCATATATCTCGAGCATCAACTATCAAGATATCGTTTATCATTCTTCTTCAATGGTACCTCATCTTCTAATGCCATGAAACACATGTTTGCAGCCTTCAGAGTCGCTATCATCAGTCTCATCCCAAGTTGCCTTGAATGCTCTTCTTTTGAACTTCTTTGGGGCAGTACTTAGATTTGGACAATCGGCTTCATTTTTCCTTCTATTTAGGAATTTCTTGAATCGCCTAGTGAGTAGGGCTATGTCATCTTCCTCATCATAGTCATCCTTCTCGCTATCAGATTGTTCAAGTGTTGATTTTAGTGCAATGCTCTTCTTCTTTGATGTATCTTCTTCGTCATTTTCATTTAGCCTAATTCCATGCGTCATCAATGAGCCAATAAATTCTTCAAGAGGAAGTGTGTTGAGATCTTTGGCTTCTTAGATGGCGGTCACCTTGGCCTCTCAATCCTTTGGTAGACACCTAAGAGTTTTTCTCACCATTTCAACATTAGAATGAGTCTTACCAAGAGATTTCAAGCCATTAATAATATCGGTGAAACGAGTAAACATATCACGTACGGATTCATCATGCTTCATTTTAAATAATTTATAACTATGAACAAGCATGCTAATTTTAGATTTTTTTAACTTGATTTGTACCTTCGTGTGTGACTTCTAACATGTGCCATATAGATTTAGCGGATTCACATGTAGAAATTTTATTAAATTCATTTTTATCAAGAGCACAAAATAAGACATCATAGCCTTAGCATTTAAATAAATTTTCTTTTTTATCATCATCATTCCATTCACTACTTGATTTGGCAATATTTTTACCATCCACAATTTTGAATGGAATGTGAGCACCATTTTCAACAACATCCCATAAGTCATACTCAATCGATTGAATATAAATCCTCATTCTCGCTTTCCAATAAGTATAATCATTACCATTAAAAAATGGAGGTCTAGTAGTAGATTGACCTTCAATGAAAGAACCACTCATGGATGCTATAACTCAAGATGATTAAGCCTTATGTATAGAGTACCAATCTCTTATACCGAATGTAGGATCGATATGGCAACCCAAGAGGGGGGTAAATTGGGTGATCATATTCAAATTAAAAACTTTTTGCACTCGAGTGGAAAATGAATGTTCAGGAATGAACTTCAATATTTCACGAGTTTAACTTTTGAAAAGAAAAATACGTAATAGATAAAAGTGTTGAAGTAAATAATGCCTGCGATAATATAAATGTGAAAATATAAAGCAAGCAAATAAAATAATTATGAAAACTTAAAGTGTGGAAATTAAATTATGAAAATTAAGTGCGGAAAATAAATAGCACAAAATAGAAAGAGAAGAAGGAGAATAAATAGCACATGATATTTTTACGTGGTTCGGAAAATCCTATCCCTACGTCCTCGCTCCAAGGCCCCCCTTGAAGATTTTTAATCCCACGATATTCTTAAGGGTGAAGACCAAACCCACGATCATTACCAAACCTTACAACACTCCATCCTTAATAAGAAGGGCAAAAAATCCTTGACCAAAAAGGCAATGAAAACTCCTACCCAAAATAACACAATATGGTCAAAAACTATTTGGGTAAGCTCCATCTTTCTTTATCTACTTGAAAGTAAAACTTACTTTGTTCGTGCTTTGTCATTATCTCCATCTCATGTATTTTGTCTATTGTGCAAGAGAGATATGATTTTTGGTGTTTAGACTTTTTATGGATAGAGACTTAATTTAAGGATAGTTATCCCTAAATAAATTGAGCTTTAATAAAGGCAAATAAAATGAGTAAGCTCCTAATAAAAATTACATGAAATTAGATATCTCCATGATCTTCAATCTTCATGCTTTATGAGCTCCTATGAAAATAAATATTTTCATGATCTTCAATTGGAATGTCTTGTGGTAGTTTTTCAATGGCCACTGCAAACTTGATTAAATTTATTAGCAACGTCAATCTGTTGTTATCATCAAAAGTTATCTCATAGAGATATAGGGATAAAACCCTAAGTGCTTTCCACAGGTATAAAATATATTTTTATCCAGAGCAATGACAATGGATGATAGTAATCAACTATTTTGAAAAGAAAGATTCATTAATAAATTACCCAATTTATTCACACATAGAATTAGAACAGTCCTTAGTAATAACCTAGGTAATATAGACTATAATAGTCTCACCTATGGTACAATATTACATAAAAAAATTCTAAAAATGTGTATTAACATAAAAATCAATAAAGGAATTAAAAAAAAGAAAATAAATATGAAAA
The DNA here is from genome assembly GCA_003255025.1 of Datisca glomerata. Classification (NCBI taxonomy): domain Eukaryota; kingdom Viridiplantae; phylum Streptophyta; class Magnoliopsida; order Cucurbitales; family Datiscaceae; genus Datisca; species Datisca glomerata. The sequence goes on along the minus strand of QANY01003987.1, from coordinate 820,226 downwards.
ATATAAATTAGGTAATTTTTGCGAGCAGTATGGATTATCCATTCTTGCTCCTTCCTAAAAATATAGAAAAAACTCACATTTAAGCTCTAGAAGGACCCGCAAACCTTGTAAGAGTCAATACCACAAAAATAAGCATAAAAATTTTGACAAATACTTTTAAAAAAAATAAAAATTTTGACAAATGCTTCTCTAAGAATAAAAAATATTCTAGAAGAAAATTCAATAAAAACTTTATTGACAAAAGCAAAATTAAGTATTTTAAATGTGGCTAGAATGGTCATTATTTTAGTACTTGTCAAATCAAGAATAAAATTAATCAATTAAAAATCTCTAATGAAGATAAACAAGAATTGTTTAGAATCATCGAATCAATAGAATATTATGAGGGTAGTAATGAAGATTTAGGAGAATTTAAATCCCCTAAATATTTTGAATCTAACTCTTCAAGTTCTGATAGTAATTCTCCTAACATCTTAATGGGGTGTAGGAATAGTTGTTGTAAAAAAATGTCTTAAATAAAAATGGAGAATAAGAAAATCTCTTGGTAGATTTAATTATCAAAATTAAGAATCCATAATTAAAACAAGAATATCTGGAAAGACTTAGAAAAGTAATTCATAAGAAAGAAAATTCTAAGTCTGCCAATAACAATACCGCAAGCCTTTCACAAACTTTTGAAATTATGAAATCCTCAAAGTTCATATGTTCCAAGATAATGTATATTTTAAAACATCATTTGTCTTAGTAACGAATATGACAGATAAAAATTTTTTAGGTTTACCATTAATTTCTTTGTTGTATCCTTTCACAACAGAGTATGAGATAATTACTTATCCTATGAATGAACATGTTAAATTCAAATTTCGTTCTTTTTTCACAATGAAAATTTGAAAACAATAAAACAAAATTTTGTTTTCAAAATTTTTAATACAATTTCTTGTAGAGTAAAACAATTGCATTTTTTTTTGCAAGATAAAATAAAATCCAGAAGAATTGAAGAACAACTTCAAAATCTTGCTCTTCAAAGACAAATCTTTGAATGAGGAGTTCCTCATCTAGAAATCAATTACAAGCCCATTAACACTGTCTTGGAATGGATAAGATATCCAATACCAAATAAAAGAGACTTAATCAACAAACTTGAAGGTACTGCTGTATTCTTTAAGTTTGTGACAAAATCTAGATTTTGGCAAATCTATAAATAAGATTGAGAAATACAAGATTATATTTGATCATTATAAATGAAAAAAAATATCATTTGATCTTAGATTTGCTCCAGGTAAATTTCAGAAAATGATGATTAAGCTATTTAATCAATTTGGTGATTTCTCGATTGTCTATATTAATAATATTCTTATTAGATAATACTGGTTGAATTTCTTGATTATTTACATTAGTAGATATGTTAAATACTTTGGATTGGTTGCTAAGATAATAAAACAAAATAATTTAATTATTTCTGCAAGAAAAATCAATTGTTTCAATCAATTAGATCTCTAGGATTTGAAATTTATTATTTCATTAGTCAACTCATACAATTTTCTTTAATTCAATTATTTTTTATAAAAATTAACTGCAAATCTGCAAGATGTGTTTTGGATGAGAAAATATTACTTCCAAACAAGTTATTGCTAGATAGCAGCCTATTCTCAATGCTTTTAATTTTGATGTTTAGCCTGCTAACAATCCAATTCATGACCTTTTTTCTTATAAATTTATGCAGGGAATCATTCCAAAATTCTACAATGGAAGAATTTGAGGGTTCTGGCCTCCTAGAATACAAAAAGATAGAACCTACAATACTCAATCAAAATTCTTTTAAAATCAAAAGGCTCAATGGCAGGACAACTACCTTTTGTTCAAAATCCCCATTCATTAATTATGGTCATAATGGATTTGAATATCCAAAAAATGTCTGGATTAATGAATTAGATGAAATTTTGGAAAAGATTAGATTGAGGCATGATTTCAATGCAACCTTAATTTAGTGGTATGAAAAAAGTGATAAATAAGTTTTCACAAAGATAATAAAATCTGTTATGATAACAGATAAATTTTAACTGTGAACCTCTTAGGACAAACAATTTTTAAAATTTAATTTCCAAACAAAACAATAAAAGAATTTCTGATACTGGAAGGAACTTCTTCGCCATGCCTGACGGATTTCAAAAAATACATATGCATGCTGTAGAATCCTTAACCAGAAAAATCAGCATCACTTTTAGAAATCATGTGAGAATGAGGAATGATTCAACAATAGAAGAGTCTTCGACTCAACAATTGGCCCTTAAGGCCCAAATCAATGATGAGTCTTCTACTCCAAACGAAGCTCAATCAACAATACTTGGGTCCATCAGACCTAATCACCAATCAACCAGGGTCAACCAATTTGACTTATTCTCAATATCCTTTGATGCCCAATCACTTTCAAAATACAAGAAATCATCATTTGATTTTCAAAAATGGTCAGTGAAAATCTCTTTCATATTGAGCCTCCATTTGCTCATCTGAAGGATCCAACACAAATAGCCAAAACCCATTTCATTCCTAAATTTTATTATGTTCCTGGAAACAATAACAAAAATCTCATTTTTTACAGAGACATTCTTTTAGAAATAGAATCCATATAAATTAGTTCAATAAAAAACTCTGAGAAAAGAATTATTTACCATTCTTTCTCTATCATCAGGATCATAACTATGGAGGATTGGAAAATCCATCCTTCAAGTTTCAAAATACTTTTGAATAAAAAATAATATAATTATTTTGACAATGTTGATGCATGGCACAAGATTTTCTTGCATCAAAATAGTGATTTTTCTTATTTTTGGGTTTTAAATTTTGATAACAATTTCAAAATTAATTTTTCAAATTGGTTCTTAAAATGGTGGTCCATTCATGGCTATACCTTAAAACTTTTTCCAATTGATTTACAATAATGTTTCAATTTATTTTTAAAGGTTTACAAGACCTCACCAATTGAAGTTTCTTTTCCCCAGATACTTAGTTTTTCAATAAAATATAAATTACCTTGGGTTTTGGAATGGCAATACTCGGTTAAAAATGGAATCCTCACCAGAAAGTATTATGTTAAATGGTGGGATAAGTTGAATACCCAAAAAATAATTGCATCCATCAATTGTGAGTTTGCAAGTGTCCATCCCATTATGAGACTAGCAAATCCTTTTATCCAAGCTCCATTAAAAATTAACGAGCTCATTCACCCAGATCCACAAATCAAACCATCCATTCCAAATCCATCCAAATTTGGATCCATAACCAAATCAGAACCCTCTTCAAAGGCTAACTCAAAAGCTACAAAGCCAAAATCTAAATTGGAGAAAAGATTAATTCAAAAAATGCTTTTCCTTTTGGAAGATAAAGACAAATCTGACTCTAAATCATCCAAAGAGTCAAGTTACTAATCATCCACAAATGTTACTCTACATCAATTGAAGGACACATTTGATAATATCAATACCAATATTGATAAATAAATTCAGATCAGTCAATTAATGAATCGAAGAATTCACCCTTGGCAAAATGTCAATGTTTGAACAAAATCATAATCAAAGAATCAAGGTAAATTTGAAGATGTATTATGGTGACACCTCAGCACAATGCAACGGTCATAATGATCTTCAAGGCAAACAATTATCAATAACAATAATCAAGCACAAAAATAACCAGCCACTTGGACGAAGAATGAGATTAAAATAAAAGCAATTATTCAGGTAAGAAATTAAGCAACAATAAAAATAATAACCAGTCATAACAGGCAGTGAACAGATTAATTAAGTAAACAATAAATATCCCCACCAAGTCTGGCTCTGATGCCAAAAGATGCGGAATGAGCGTATAATGTAAGATTTAAAACTTACACAAATAGTATTTATTGGCAACAATTAAATAGTGTTCCCGCTAACTATTTAACGTTAAAGAAAAAGAAGAAGAAATATTTACAGAAGAGGGAGGAAGAATTCTTTGTTCTCAAAAAATAGTTTTGCTCTCAAATAATTAAGAGTTAGGAACAAATGGGAGAGGGCTACCAATTTATAGCCAAGTAAAGTGGAGTTCACCGAGAAACCATCACTTAATTTAACTATTCTATTCTACAAAAGTAAAAACATTGTACATTTCTACTTTTGTTTACTATTGACTAAAAAATAGTAAAAGCATAAATAGTTGCCTAATTATTTGACAAGTAGTACAATAATTATAAAAAATGACAAATTACAAAGATTCCTCGATAATTGTAATCTTAGATTCTTGGGTCTTCATCATTGTGTCTTGAAAAGAGTCATTGTGACTATTGTTGATTTATTTTGGTGGAGCCACTGTTGTTGTTCCTTTATAATTGTTATCTTGGACCTTAGTGTTTTGATTGTTGCTTTATTTTGTAGAGGGCACTGTTGTTGATCTTTGATAATTGCTATCTTGGATTCTTGTGTCTTGGTCCTTGATTTTTGGAGACATCATAATTATTGTCCGAAAAAGTCATTGTAACGAATGCCATTGTAATTTCTTGTCTTGGAAGATTATTATGACCTTTGCATTGTGCTGGTGTCATCCTAGTAATATTCAAGATTACTTGATTCTTTGATTTTGATTATTTCGAACATTGGCATTTTGCAAAAGATGAATTATTTCTCTTTATTTATCATTACTAAGACTGATGTCATCAAATAGATCCTTCAGCTGTTGAAGGGTAATATTTCTGGATGATTGGCCCTTTTGGATTTTTGGTTTAATTGTGAGACTTGATTCTTTGAATGATCCAGAGTCAGAATCATCATTGTCTTTCAAAATAAGATGTATTTTCTTTTAGATTAATTTTTTCTCTAATTCAGACTTTGGCTTTGTGACTTTTGATTTACCCTTTGAAGAGAGTTTGGACTTGGGTTTGGATAAATATGGACTGGATAGTTTGATTTGTGGAGCTAGGTAAATGGACTCATTAATCTTAATGGAGCTTGGATAAAAGGATTTTCCAGTCACATAATGGAATGGACACTTGCAAATTCATAATTGATGGATGCAATAATTTTCTGGGTATTCAACTTATCCCACCATTTAACATAATATTATCTGGTGAGGATTCCATTTTCAACCGAGTATTATCATTTTAAAATCCAAGGTATTTTTTATTTTATTGAAAAACAAAGTATTTGGGGAAAGGAGACCTCAATTGGTGAGGACTTGTAAACCTTTAAAAATACATTGAAACATTATTGTAAATCAATTGGAAAGAGTGCTAAGGTAAGACCATGAATGGAACACCATTTTAAGACCCAATTTAGAAAATCGATCTTGAAATTGTTATCAAAATTTAAAAACCAAAAGTGAGAAAAATCACTATTTTGATGTAAGAAAATCCTCTACCATGCATCAATATAGTCAAAATAATTATATTGTCTTTTATTTAAAAGCATTTCAGAACTTGAAGGATGGATTCTACAATCCTACATAGTTATGATTCTGAGGATAGAGAAAGAATGGTAAATGATTCTTTCCTCAGAATTTCTAATTGGGCTAATTTTTATGGATTTTGTTTCTAAGATAATGTCTCTGTAGAAACTGAGATTTTTGCTATTGTGTTCAGGGACATAATGGAATTTAGGAATGAAATGGGTTTTGAGAATTTGAACAGGATCCTTCATATGAGTAAATAGAGGCTCAATATGAAAGAGATTATCGCTGGATTTTTTTTGAAATATTGGGATGATTTTTTGTATTTCGTGATTGGTCGATTGAATCATTGGGCATTACAAGGTTGAGTAATTGGATCAATCTGGTTGACTGGAGTTGATTGGTGTTTGGGTCTGAAAGACATTAGTATTGCTGATTGGGCTTGGTTAGGAGTGTAAGACTCCTATTTGATTTGGCTTAAAGGGTCAATTATTGAGCCGAAAACTCTTCTATTATTGAACCATTCATCATTTTCACATATTTTTTGAAAGTGATATTGATTCTTTTAGTTAAGGACTCTATTGCATGCTAATGACTTTTTTGAAATCCGTCAGGCATTACGAAGAAAGTTCCTTCCAGTATCAAAATTTCTTAAATTGTTTTATTTAGAAATTCAATTTTAAATATTGCTTGTGTTAAAAGGTTCATTTCAAGATTCCTCCATGGAAGAATTTGTAAAATTTCTTTTTCCACCTTTTTCATACCATTGAATTAATGCTACATTGAAGTCATGCTTCAACCCACCATCTTCTAAAATTTTATCATTCATCAATCCAATCGTTTTTTGGATATCTAAATCCATTACGACCTTAATTAAGCAATAGAGATTTTGAGCAAAAAGCGACTGCCTTACCATTAAGCTTCTTGATTCTAAAAGAATTTTGGTTAAGTAATCTAAGTTCTACCTTTTCTTATTCTAGTCGGTCATATTCCTCAAATTCTTCCATGGAGGAATCTTGAAATGAATTCCTGTAAAAGATTATAAGTAAGGAAGTCAAGAATTTAATAATTAATACATTGGATAAATTAAATATTGAAATTAAAATTGCTAAAAATAGATTGATACCTGGCAAAACTTTGCTTGGAATTAATTTCAAAACACGTTTTGCAGATTTGTAATTTATCAAAACAAATTGTATGATTTGATCAATTTTTTTAATAATGAAATAATAAAATTCAAATCCTAAAAATATATTCTTAGATTGAAACAATTTGATTCTTTCTCCAAAGATAACTAAACTATTTTGTTTTCTTATCTTGGAAAATAACTTCAAGTATTTCCAGTATTGTTTAACAATCAAGAAATGCAACTAGTATTGTCTAATAAAAATATTATTAGTGCAGATAATCGAGAAATCAGTAAATTGATTAAAGAGTTTAATCCTTATACTCTGAAATTTACTTGGAGCAAATTTTAAAATCAAATGGCATTATTTCCCATTTATAATGATAAAATATAATATTATATTTCTCAATCTTATTTATCTAGATTTGCCAACATTCATATTTTATGCTAAACTCAGAGGATACATCAACATTTCTAAGTCTGTTGATTAAATCCCTTCTGTTTGATATTACATATTTTATCCATTCTAAAACATCTTTAAGAGTCTTACAATTAATTACTAAAACATGGAATTCTTAGTTCAATGATTTTAACTTGATTTCTAAAAGCATGCTCTTCAATTTTGTCTTGCAGAAAATATAATTATTTTTTCCTACAAGAAATTAAGTTTATGGACTTAAAAATAGAATTTTGTTTCAAAGTTTTCAATTTCTCATTGTGAGAAAAATAAATAAATTTGAATTTAATAGGTTTATCTATGGGATAAGTAATTATCCCATCACGGTCTATTGTAAAATGATACACAAATATAAAGTTTTGATCAATATTTTTCTAAAAATAAAATTTTGATAAACGTTTTTCCAAGAATAAAAATTACTCTAGAAGAAAACCCAATAGAAGATTTGACAAAGTAAAATTAAATGTTTTAAATGTGGTCATAATGGTAATTTTTCCAACACTTATCAAGTAAAAAATAAAATCAATTAGTTAAAATTTTTTGAAGAAGATAAACAAGAATTGTTCAGAATCTTAGAAACAATATATTATTACAGAGTGATAGTGAAGATTCAGGAGAATTTGAATCCCATGAATCCTCTGGATCTGACTCTTCAAGTTCTGACAATGATTCTCCTAACATCTCAATGGAGTGTAGGGATAGTTGTTGTAAAAAAAATTAATGTCTTAAATAAAAATGAGGAACAAGAAAACCTCTTGTTAGACTTAATTAGCAAAATTGAAAATCCATAATTAAACAGAAATATCTGGAAAGACTTAAGAAAGTAATCCAAAAGAAAGAAAATTCTAAGTCTAATAATAATAATACTACAAGTCTTTCACAAACCTTAAAAAAATTCAATACGGTTAAGGGAAAAGGAAAGGAAATTACCCTACAGGAACTTCAGAAGGAAATAAAGAGTATTAAAATCAAAATAAGAGAATTAAGAGATTCTAATACACAAATATATGAAGAGTTAAATTTTTTGAAAATAGAGAATTTAATTAATAAACAAGAATCTAGTGAACCTAGTAAATTATTAATTTCTGATAATAAGGTTGAAGAACCTATTACCGACAATCAGGATAATGATAACTTTATCCAAATTCTCAATCACATCAAAATAAAAAATGGCACATAATGGTTAGAATAATTATTCAAGATTTTGATTTCACAACAACGGTTCTTGTTGATTCAGGAGCATATTTAAATTATATGCATGAATGACTAGTTCCTATCAAGTACTTTAAGAAGATGAGATAATCGTTATCCTTTGCCAATGATACTAGTATGCATATCAATTATGAAATACCCAAAGTCCATATTTGCCAAAATCAATAATCAACAATCAAAGCACAAGAATCCAAGATAGCAAATATTAAGGAATCCAATGTGCAACAGTCATATTTTTGGATTTTTTTGTGAGATATTTTTCCCACCAGGAATGAAGTATTCCTGTAAATCATGTGACTAAAAGATTGATTACCTCATTGTGAGACAAACTATGTATGGTAATGTTGTTGTTAGCTCCCATTGCCATGTGTTGTAATTTGTTGAGAACTTCTTGCTTAGAAAATCTATCAATATTCCATTCGTATAATTTCTCTACAGACACAGAAAATTCATTAACTAAAGAATTTTCAAAAATTTGAATATCATGAGGAATAAGCTTTTTAGGCCATTTCCTTTCTAATTTATTAATTTATAAATTTCTAATTGATTCTTCAATATTATTAATATGTGAAGATTCACTCATTATGGATGATTCATAGGTGGATTCTAACCTATGGCTTTTTGAATCTAAATTATTGTGTTGATTAATTACTTTCAATTCGGAATAATCAGTCACTTGGGCGGAGAGTAAGATTATGCAAAAGCAATTATTCAGCTAAGCAAGAGTGAGAAAAGTCACTATTCTCATGCAGGAAAATTGTGTGCCAAGCATCGATATAGTCAAATAGTTGTATTGTTTTTTATTTAAGAGATTTTTTAGACCCGAAGGATGGGCTTTCCGTTCCTCCATGGTTATAATTTTGAGAATGTAGAAGGAATGATAGATGATCCTTCCTTCTATATTTTTTATTGGGCTGATGTTAATGGATTTAGTTTCTAAGAGAATGTCTATATAGAAACTAAGATTTTTGTCTTTGTGACCATGGACAAAGTGAAATTCGGGAAGGAAATGAGCTCTTGCTATTTTAGCAGGTTCCTTTAAATGAGAGAATGGGGACTCAATATAAAAGAGATTTTTACTAGGTGTTTTGTGAAAGTAAGGGGATGCTTTTTTATATTTTATGGTTAGTTGATTGACCAGCTGGACATCGAAATGCCGGGTAATTGAAAATGAGTCAAATTGGTTGACCAAGGCTATTTGGTCATTGGGCCTGATGGATCCAAGAATGGTTAATTGTTTAGGAGTGGAAGACTCCTCTTTAATTTGGTCCTTGATGACCAATCTTAGAATCAAAGATTCCCCTCTGGTTCCATGCTTTGAGGCTTGGGGCCTAGACCCCATCTTGTCTACCCTGCAAAAATTCACAAGTAAGGAAGTCAGGAATAGAATTATTAATACCTTGAATGAATTTAATATTGAAATCAAATATACTGAGAATGAATTGTCATCAAGCAAAAAATTGTTTGGAAGCAATATTTTTAACATCCTTTTCCGAAACATGCTTTGCAGATTTACAATCAATTCTTGAAAGGAATTTTTGATTTAATAAGTCATCCTAATATTTTTGTATACACAGAACAACCGATAAGATTTCTTTCTTAATTGATTTGTGAAACTGACATATCAGTTTCTATTTGATTTACTTCAGTCCCTCAAACAATTAGGTGGTCTAATATTACTTTGTCCTAAAATTGACTTTAATTAAAATCTTTGAACGAGGAGTTCCTTCTTTAGTAATTAATTACAAGACCCTTAACAAAGTTATGGAATGGATGACCCTTAACAAAGTTATGGAATGGATGACCCTTAACAAAGTTATGGAATGGATGTACTATAATTGACTTGGGATTGGGTCCAAGTTCCAGACATGAACCTAACAATTTGTTCAGGTGATTTTGGAGAGACCTTTTGTAATACGATACCTCCCTATCCAAGTTCAGAGGCATCAGTGTGGACAATTTTGAAAGAATTATTAGTAGGGATGCCAAGACAAGGGAGTAGCTTAACAAGGGTCTTAATTCTTTTGACTAAATCAGTATGGACAGTTGTCCATGGGGGAGAATTCTTTTTAAGCCTGTCAAAGGGGCTTACAGTCAATTCTTAATTTATTGTAAAAGTCATAAATGTAAGTTAAAAATTCTAGAAACCTTTGTAACTGTGTTTTATCAAGGATTTCATTAAGAAACTTATCGGAAAATTGTATGACTCTATCAATTGGGTTAATAATAGAATGACGCATTTCAAATCCTAGAAATATAATCTTGGATTGAAATAATTTAATTTTACTTTCAGAGATAACTAAACCATTCTGTTTTATTATCCTAGCAAATGATTCAAGGTGTCTCCAATGTTGATCTATTATTTTAGAGAAAATGAGAACATCATCAATATAAACAATTGAGAAATCAGTACATGGATTAAAGATCTCATTCATTATATTTTGGAATTCACTAGGGACATTTTTAAGTCCAAAGGACATTACATTACATTCACAATGGTCGAATGTGGTTACAAATGCAGTTTTGTACCTGTCATTTTCATTTATCTGGATTTTCCAGAATCTAGATTTCATGTCAAACTTAGAGAAGATAACAGCATCTCCAAGTTTGTTGATTAAATCCCTTTTGTTTGGTGTTGGATATCTTATCTATTTCAAAATATTATTAAGGGGCTTATAATTGAATATTAAATGAGAAACTCCTCGTTCAATTTCACTAGCCTTCTGGACATAAAAGATCGAGCAGGACCAAGGAGACTTGCTCCTTCTAATGATATTTTTGTTGAGAAGTTCTGCAATTTCCTTTTTACAGAACTCAAGCATATTAGAATTTATCTTAATCGGTCTTGCCTTTGTTGGGATGTTCTGCTTATCAAATCCCTTAATATAAGGTAGACTGACAGTATGCTGCTTCTTATGCCAGAAAGCATTAGGAATATCAGAACATAATTCTTTATAGATTCTGTGTTCAAATATTTTGATTTGGTTTTGAAGAGTAGGATTATGGAGCTGTTCTTCAATCCTCTTAAATTTTAACTCATCATGTAGAAAACACAATTGTTTTTCTTTGCAAGAAATGAGATTTATGAAATTGGAAATAGATTTTTCTTTTAAAGTTTTTACTTTTCATTGTGAGTAAAAGAAAGAAATTTGAATTTTATAGGTTTATCCATGACATAGGTATTTATCTCATCATACTGTGTTGTAAATGGATATAACAGAGAAATAAATGGTAAATCTAAAATTATTTTATCAGTCGTATTTTTTTACTAAGACAAACGATGTTTTAAACATACATCTCCTTGGCAAATATGGACTTTGGGTATTTCATAATTGATATGCATGGGAGTACTATTGGCAGAGGACAATGATTCTCTCATCTTTTTAAAGTATTTGGTAGGAACTAGTACTTGGTAGGAACTAGTCCTTCCTGCATACATTTTTTTTTTCTGAAGTTCATGTAGGGTAACTTCCTTTTCTTTTCCCTTAACCTTATTGAATTTTTCTAAGGTTTGTGAAAGGTTTGCAATATTATTATTATTGGACTTCGAATTTTCTTTCTTATGGATTACTTTCTTGAGTCTTTCCCGATATTCTTATTTTAATTTTAGATTTTCAATTTTGCTAATTAAGTCTAACAAGAGGTTTTTTTGTTCCTCATTTTTATTTAAGACATTAACTTTTTGTCAACAACTATCTCTACACCCATTAAGATGTTAGGAGAATCACTATCAAAACTTTAGGATTCAGATTCAAAGGATTTTCACGGGATTCAGATTCAAAGGATTTTCAGGGGATTCTTAGGTTCATGAAGATCATCAACCTTATTCTTAGTTTTATCTAATTGTTTACCTATTGTAATTAAAATTTGATTGGTGTAATTGAGTTGTTCAACTAATTTTTTATTTGATTCTTCTTCCTTTGCAATCTTGGAAGGAGAAGGAGTGATTAGAGAATTTTTATGATTAATCATAATTTTCTCAGGAGGATGATGACTGGCGAACACTACACCAGAGTCTTTTGACCCATTTATATTTTAAAATTACTTTGATATTTTCTCGTAATATCCTCGATATAATCGAGGAAAAAAATATCAACTCTAAATTCTTGGATGAATATCTTCCATTCAGCAAATATGATTCTTCTTTAGTTCATATTATATTTTTCTCTGAACCTATTACATCTATAAAGATTGGTTGGGTCATCATTGTGTGGGTTAGACCTTCCCAATCTGGTTTATATTCTTGACTCAGAGTACCTATATTTAGGACTAAGAGTTGAGGATTAACAGTATGAAGGTTTCCTTGGAAATCTGATTCAATGAGTGCTTCATCTTCGTCAGATTATTCAGACTTATTATCATAGAGTGGTTGACTAACCACAAACTATGCATTTAAGTATTAAATTTTAAATTTTTAAATTTTTTAGTTCTTGTTCTAATTGTTGAATCCTAAGATCTTGATCATTATTAATGGATGATTCAGAAAATTAATTCTTAGGGGTACTAGACTGGCTATACTCCCTAATTTGTGGACTAGAAATAGAAGTTTGAAAATTAATTTTAACAGTACCATCCATGTACTGTTGGATGTAATCTACATCATTGATTGGTCTTTGAATTGGAGTAGGTTGACTTTCATTGGTTAAAAGCCAATTTGAAAGCAAAGTAATATCAAACCACCTAATTCTTTTAGGGACTCTAATATTGGCATTATTTTGGCTAGATTGGATCAATATGGTTTGATTCTTTGGAATCCTATTGATGGCTTGGAAATTCATATTAGTCTTAGTAACTTTATAATAAATTTTAAAGATTAAAGCTAGTGGTTGGGTGCTTTCTAGGAATTGGTAACCACTAGTTTTAATATTTAAAGTTAAAGATTTTCAAATATGAGGGTCTGCTAAACTAACACACAAATTTGGGAAACAATCAAAGTGGATTGGTCCATTACAAAGTGGATTCACCGATCCTAAAATACTATCATTAAAATTTATGAATCTTGTATCTCGAAAGGCTAACAAGACAGATTAGTTAAGAAGGTAAAATAAGTAAACAGTAAATCTCCCCACCATGTTTGACTCTGATACCAAAAGATGCGGAATCAAGTATAATTTAAAACAATTAGGGGGGTATTAAGATGCTAGAATTAAATAAGAAAATAGTAAAACTATATTAAGGTGTAAGATTAAAAACTTACATAAACAATATTTATTGGAATAATTAAATAGTACTCCCGCTCACTATTTAACGTTGAAGAAAAAGAAGAAGAAAGAATTACAGAAGAGGGAGGAGGAAAGCTTTGTTCTCAAAAATCTGTTTTGCTCTCAAATAGTTAAGAGTTGAAAATGAGTTCTAAGGAACGAATAGGAGATGGCTACCTATTTACAGTCAAGGAAAGTGGAGTTCACTGGGAACCCATCACTTACCTGAACTATTATATTCTATAAAAGTAAATACATTTTCCATTTCTACTTTTGTTTACTTTGGACTAAAAATAGTAAAAAGCATAAATTGTTACCTAATTATTTGACAACTAGTACAATTATTACAAAAAATGACAATAACAAAGATTCATTGATAATTGTAATCATAGATTCTTACGTCTTCATCATTGTGTCTTGAAAAGAGTCATTGTGACTATTGTTGCTTTATTTCGGTAGAGCCACTATTGTTGTTCCTTGATAATTGCTATCTTGGATTTTAGTGTCTTCATTACTGTTATCTTGAAAGCCATTGTGACTTTTGCAGAGTCATTGTTGTTATTGATAATTGGTTGTTGGGTATCATTATGGCCGTTGCATTGGTGGACTATTATGATATATTTCTAAACACTTTGTTATTGGAATTTTGCCAATATATATATAAATATATATATTCAATTGATTCATTGTCACTTAAATCAATATTGTCAAATGGATCTTGAAATCCTAGAATGCGTCATAGGCCCATTAGGGTAAGGCGTGCCCTTTCAAACTCTTTTTATCCGTTAATTGCTGAGGAAAAGTTTTGGATGATTGGCCTTACTAGAGTTTTGGTTTGATTGGGTGATTTGAATCAACTGATGATTCAGAGTCAGAATCGTTATTGTCTTCCAAGAGGAGAAGCAATTTTTGGATTAACTCCTGGTTGGATTTGTGATAAAAAATCTACTATGACTTCTACAATCTCCTACCAGGTCGGTTGTAGAAGTCATAGCAGATTGCTGATGGATATTTACTATTTACTTAATTTATCTGTTTAATTAATCTGTTCACCGCCTGAGGTTCACATCAAAAGTTTGGAAAAGTCTTCAGGATACTATGGGGACGAAGTTGAACTTTAGCACATCTTTCATCTCTAAGACAGATGGAAAGTCAGAAAGAACCATCTAAATCTTAGAAGATATGTTGCGATCATGTATCTTGGACTTCCATGGTCATAGGGGGAAACATCTACCTCTAATAAAATTTACTTATAATAATAGTTATCATACTACAATTGGCATGACTCCAGATGAGGAATTTTATGGAAGAAAATGCAGATCTCCTATTCATTGGGATGAGGTAGGAGGGGGAAGAATGCTCATGTCAGATCTCATCAATGAGAGGATGATAGGATGAGAATTGATCAATCCAAGAAAATGAATTATGCCAATAACTGTAATAAAGACTTGGAGTTTGCCATGGGTGATGCATTATTTGTGAAAGTGACTGCCATGAAGAGAGTTATAAGCTTCAGAAGAAAGAAAAAAAAGTCTCATATGAGATCTTAGATAGAATTGGTGATGCCTCATATAAATTAGCTCTTCCACCTAACTCATCTGGAGTACATGGATAAATTATATGATTAAAGAGGATACATGAGAATGCAAAGAAGAAATGAAAGAAAAATACCCGGAACTCTTCTCCTAATTAAGTAACTTGTAATTTTCGAGGGCGAAATTTTTTGTAAAGCAAATAACAACAAAACATTCTTTAACTCCTACTCTCACGTTTATACAATCTAACATAATAACAATTATATATAGGTAACTTATTAACAATTAACAATCTAATAGCCAGGAACATAATAACATTAATCCTTCCTTATTTGTATCCTTATGGATCAGTTAAACATGTTACAAATATCATGTGTTGTATTCAGTTTGTCAAACTTAATTATTCGCTCTTATCTTTTTCAAACAAAATGCAATAAGTACTGTGCCAATCATTAATTGTCTATCAATTGATAATTTTCTTCTATGCTCTTATTTGAGAAATACCCTATTTTATTTTTCATTAAAAAATTTTATTTTTTGGATTCCACAATCTACCATATGCATATATATTATGATTGAGAGAGAGATGTGGAAGGAGGGGGAGAGAGACGTGGAAGGAGGGAGAGAGAGAGCGTGGAAGGAGATTTTAGGAAATTTTAAAAAAGTTAAAATTTACGACTTATGGGTATTTCCAATTTTTTTTAAAAAAATTGTTAAAGATAATAAATGGGTATAATAGGAAGATAAGTAATTTTGGTTAGTGGATCCATTAGTTTACCTATTTTTTATGATTATGAAAGTAGTTATCTAATTTTGTATTAATTTTTTAAATAGTTTCTAGATGTGTAAAAAGTCCAATAATAAATGTAAAAAATGGCCTAGTTGCAAGCTGTCATAAAAAAAGGAAATTTTTTCAATATAGACAAGTTTACTAGTAGTATGTTAAAAAATAGTCTGGTTTAAAAAATTATAGGTAAGTTAGCAAGTTTACAAAACCCTCAATAAATTTAGATCATAATGCCCTTAATCTATATAAATCAATTACATTATAAATATTGGCCAATCGAATGAAAGTTATTGATATACCACTATATATACTTATAATTAAGGAAACTATATATTTTTGAAATTTAAACTTTAAATTTATCACATTATCAACAACTTCCGTAATAAATGATAATTTAGAAATAAGTTTAAATTTGTTTAGGAATAAATTATAAATCATAAATGTAAAATAATATTTCGTAGTGAAATTAGAGTTTGAAAAAAAACGTCCAACTATCAATATAAGAATAAATCAACTTCAATGTCCATCTCTTTTTGTCAATTTAATAAAAAAACGTAAGTCATTCAATTTAGAAAAATTAAAATAAAAAACTAAAATCTAAAGATTGTATTCGTGAGATCAATGAAATATGACCGGAATTAAGAATCGGTTGTGGAGATTGAAGTTGTAATAAAAAAACCAAATTGTTAAGCCGATTGAATATTATTGCTAACGATTGACTATTATTGCCGGTATACTGTTAATTGCTTTCGAAGGTTGATGGAGATTGAAGTTGATTTACCTATTAGTTGATGCTTGAGCGAGATTTTTTTTACATTTTTAAATACTTATTTTATTAGAAAAAATGATTTACATTTTTAGTTTCAATTGATTTTAGATCATTATGGTTAATAGAACTCCGTTAACCACGTTCAATCGGCGAAACAAATAGGTTTTTTTACTACAAATCTTGAAAGATTGATATATGAATTACTGGTTCAAAAATAAGATGAATGACGAAGAAAGTTAATTATGTGTGAACTGATAGACCTAATGCTGAATTATAATATTTTTTCCATAATAATGAAAATCAATTAAACCAAATTAGCTAAAATTATGGAAAATCGTCCTTATCCTAAATAATAACAATTGGTTATGGAAAAATATATATCCATAACAGAAAATTCATAATTAGTTCTTGAATATAATAGGGTAAATATAAATATAGATTTCATATTTAACTTATCATAAATATGTAAACTATTTTTTCTTTATTGTACTAATTAATTATAGTGGACTCACATAATCAACCATGCGTAACAACTTATTGAGGGCAAATCTGTCAACATGAAATTAGAGTAAATAAACAGGTGATGTGGCACATCGAAAATTGCCATTTACCTTATAAAAAATGGGGGCTATTTCATAACTCATACTTCTAGACTTGTCTATTCACTGCATTTTTTTTCAAAAAGCCACTCAACTTTTAAGCCCGACCCCACTCTCCACCTTCCCCTTNTATTTTAATTAATTAAATTAGCCAATTAATTAACTTAATAAATCAATTAATATTTTAGTTTATTACTAGATCTAGGTACGTATCCACCCAACTTACTACTATCGCCCCACATAATAACATCAAAACAACCATGTACTGAAGAACATGTGTGTATATCTCTCTCTATCTGAGATTCTGAGTATGTTTGTATAAATTCCATGTTAATAAAATTTAAGATTTCAAGAAACGATCATGTAATTACATTTATTACAGAATATATTATACTACATATAATAAATAATGAAAAAAATATAATCTAATATTCTTATTATCACAAAATCTAACTAATGTGAAATATTCCAATTAAATACATACAAAAAATATACTAAATATACAACATATATGATTTTAAAATCTTATATTTGGTAAGAAAACAAAATGTCAATATAATATATAATATACTTAATATATATAGCATATATCATATATACTACTTACTGCACTTTTTTTGCCGAAGTTTTTGTTTAGCATCAAATTTTTTTCGGAAGCGTACCACCCTTAAAGTGACTAGTTCGGATGTTTTTCATACTTAAGGATATTTTTATGATTTATTTAAAAATAACCTAATTATGATAAATACTATCTAAATTTCCCCTTTTATAGACTATTGAGGCTCCATGGGCACCAAACGGCCGACCCATCATCTATTCCTTTACGACCGATGCTTGCTTCCAATGGTTTCGTTGGATTATGACGTGATCGTAGCTAACCCCATAACCCAATTAGAAATCAAGAAGGAAAAGCACATGACATGAGGGATAAGTACAAGAATGACCCGATTTACGGTAGTATACAACAAAAATGGCCATTAAAGGTTTTATTAAGTAAAATGGTCCAAACCAAATACCAAAAGAAATTATAGTGAATGATCCTATTTAAAGTTTCAAATGTAAAAATGGCTCTCAAGTTTCTTCACTGTAGAAATAGTCTTTTTAAGAAAATAATCAGATTCATCTTCTTCTTTAGGCATGGTAAGAAGTGTTTACATAGGGTAATATTGTGTGCATATAGAAAACGTGTTTAAATAAAAAGTTTCATCGAATAAATAGTATGTTTACTCAGTAAACAACTTGTTTTCACGTGTAAACAACTTGTTTATACATGAGAAACAAATATTTACACCAGATGTGCGTTTTCTGAGAACCACCACTCACGAAACGATGACCAAGACGTCGAAAAATCATAGAAAATCTCAGAATAAGCTAAAAAATCAACATAGATGAGCAACGGGAATGAAAAATCCAAGCTCCAAGGGCGATTGAAGAAATCACGAAGTATTACACGATGATAGTAGAACGTGGTTGGTGGTGGCGCAATGGGCGGTTGCTCGTGGTTAGTGTCGTAGCGAGATTCAAATTCAGTGAGAGTGCATGAGAAAAAAATGAAAATAGGGGGATGAAGATATATTTTAGGTAAATTTTGTAGAATAGATAAGTTTTGGGGGGCTATCTTAAGAAATATTAATTTTTCAATAGTTTTAGCTAAATAGCAGGTTTCTTAATTTGTCAATAATTTTTTACTAAAATGACCCTAAACTAATGGGAGCTCATGTAGCCCATGCTGGATTAATCGTATTAAAGATGTAATTAATGCTCAAAATTTTAAATTTGAGATATTTAATCTACATATTTTTTGTTTGATGATTTTTCGAGTATATGAGAGATATATAAATGATGTACCATTTGAAATTTGATTTACCATAACCATTCAACAAGAAACATATTGTTTTACCATAACCGTTCAAACTTTAAAAATTTGATATACTAAGACTTTTCGGGTATATAAGAGGTATTGATAATGTCATTGATTTGAAAGAAGATTTTCTTAATAAACTTTAGCTGATATTAAGGAAAATATAATTAATCATTAATTATTTCCTAATTTAATTAAAAACAAAAATCAATGAAATAACATTTGAATTATAAATCATTAATTATCATATTTTTTTATTAATTAAAAGTACCCACCAAATCAGATTGCTAAACCTGTATATTCAAGGTTAAAATCTTCAAACTATACATGTGGTTGATGACGTGGCAAAAAAATTGTCTATTTTACCTAAAGTTTAAAAAACTGCTATTTCTTAAACTCGCTTTAAAAATTTATTTATTTGGTGCAATTTCTTTATATTTTAGAGTATTTTATATTAGTTATTTCAAAGAGTGATTCTACGTCGACCAAATAATTGACCAAGTTTTAAATGATCAAGTGACGTGGCAATTAGGTTACTTTGTCAAATCATTTTAATGAGTCATCAAACACCAACCTATAAATGATTGACACATCACTTGGTCTCTTAAAACTTGGTCAATTACTTGATCACTCTAGAATTATTCTATTTTAATTATATTTTTATTATAGAAGGGACATTTTTGGTTAATATATTATAGGTGGATCAAATTTGCAGTTATATTTTATTTTAGGGCGATTCTTGCACAATGCCACAATGACAAACTACATTGAATAGGCATAATACACAACATTCTATCTTCTTGTTTCATCTAGCGATTTCTACACTCACCATGTTGGACTTATCTTTTCACATGAAGGATTCATAAAACCTCTAGTACGCAACCACAAAACAGCCACCGCAAAACCTTCTTATGCGAGGCTTTCGAGTATTTTTTTTAAACTAGCAAAATGCTAAAGACAAAACTATGGAACATTCGAACAAACCACATCAAGAATACAAGCGGGACATTCAAACAGCGACAAATGGCGCCCTGAGATGGAAACACTCCAGCGAGTAAGATAATGGGCATCCTCATTGGCCGAACGAGGATAATGACTCAGGCGAGGGTTCTGTAAAGTCGAGATCAAGCTCCTACAGTCTTCCAAAACACCACCAGCATCATAAAAATCATCAAAAGAAGAAGACAAACCTTGGATAACCAAGAGACAATCAGAATTAATCTCATTCAACACAAAATTCTGCTGCTTAGTTAATGGAGATCCTCTCTCAAAGCTAGAGCTTCAACTATCAAAGGCTGAAATGAGCCACGAATGTTCATAGTGAACGCAAGAATGGTGTCTCTGTCATGGTTACGAATTAAACCACCCAAACCACACACTCCATTGCTACTAGTAGCACCATCAACATTCAACTCCAGCTCTCCCATATTCGGTCTAGACCAATTTCTACAAGATTGGACCCGATTATGAATTTCGCTCCTGTTAGCTAAGGAGAAATCTTCAATATATTTGTCCACCCAAGCTAAGATATCAGTAGATAAGGCCATGGGCTCAGATTGGACAGCCTTGTTTCTACAAAACCATAGAGCCCAGCAAATTACAGCAAACCTGCAAAGAAAAATCTGATCTAAATTCAAGCAGAAAAAGGATATAAAATCAGCCATAGGTCAACAATTACTCTTTTTAGGAATATGGGGAAGGATGTTTTCTTCATTCCAAACCGAAGCAGAGAAAGGGCATAAGTATAGAGCATGAACCGTCATATCCATCTGACCACAAAGAAGCACCTATTATCTTCTTTGATTTTTCTCTGGGCTAGATTAAAACCCGAGGGAATGAAATCATTAGTGGCTTTCCAAATAAATTTTTTCACTTTACTTGGAATATTCAAATTCCAAATTCATTTCCACCAATTCTCAAGGGGGTTGCTGTTAGAGGACCCACATCTATTTTGGGAGTTTAAAGCTACAAAGTAACTGCTCTTGACCGAGTAAATGCCTTTCTGATTGAAGTGACAAATAATCTTATCCTCCACGTACAAGCTACGCGAAGGAATGGATAAAATGTGCTCTCTATCCATGGGAAGGAACACTTGTTGAATAAGGCTTATGTTCCAAACCCCATCAACTAACAGATCTGTAACTCTAAGATCACTCATGGAACTGTTGCGGGAAATCGGGCGGAGAGAATTTGGTCTAGGGATCCAAGGATCCTCAAACACCATAATCAACCTCCCATTGCAAATTCTCCAACGATACCCTTTTTTATAATCCATCTCCCCTAAATTAATCTTCTCCAAAGAAACGAACAACCCGGTTTTAAATCACACTCCAACACTAAATAGTTGGGGAAATACCAACTCTTAAGCACTCTAGAGACTAGAGAGGACAGATTGGACAGAATACACCAGATTTTCTTTACTAAGAGAGCTTGGTTAAAAAGCTCCAAGGACCTAAAACCCAACCCTCCTTCATGTTTCGGTCTACACATCTTCTCCCAAACAAGCCAATGAATTTTCCTATTTTGATCTGAGGAGCCCCACCAAAACTTCACCATAGATGCACTCAAATCCTTGCAAAAGGAAATAGGTAATTTGAACACATTCATTGAATATGTAGGAAGAGACTGGATTACTGCCTTAATAAGGATTTCCTTTCCCCTAGTTGAAAATTGCCTTCCCTACATCCATTCATCATAGATTTAGCCTTTGAAACCACTAAATCAAACAACATTCTCTTCCCTAATCTCACCAGTGACAGTAAGCCCAGATATTTCCCATGACAAGGGGTTATCTTCACCCCCAGAATAGAAGCTGTCTCCTTTTTCAAAGCTTGGGAGGTATTCGGGGAGAATACCATCACCGACTTATCAAACTTAACCAACTGGCTCGAGGCTCTAGAGTAGTCCATTAACATATTTTTCAAAAAAAAAAATACAATTATCTATATTCGCTTTGCAGAATATTATACTATCATCAGCAAAAAAAAATGAGAAACCCTAGGCCCTCTTCTGCAAGTGCTAGGACATAAAATCTTACCCTTATTCTGCCTATCATTAATCAAAGCAGAAAGACACTCAACCACTGAAATGAGTAAGTAGGGAGAAAGAGGGTCACCCTGTCTGAAACCTCCATAGGGTAATATGTTCCCGATAGTCTCCCCATTGATAGAAAAAGCATAAGAAATAGAAGACATACAACTCATAATCAAGGAAACCTAGGATTGACTGAACCTCAGCCTTTCCATCATACCTTTAATGAAGCACCACTCAACTCTATCATAAGCTTTGGTCATATCAAGCTTCGTGGTAGTGAAACCCACCTTCCTAGACTCTCTTTTATTAAGAGCACAAATCATTTCGAAAGCTACTGTAACATTGTCAGTAATTTGTTGGCCCTTTAAGAAAGCACTTTGGCACTCTTAAATCATATAAGGCATAATCAATTTCAACCAATTTGCTATAGACTTAGATATAATTTTATAAATAACATTACATAAACTGATCAGTCTAAATTCAGACACATAAGTAGGACTCTGCACTTTCGGGATAAGAACAATAATAGTTTTATTGATAGCTTCCATACCTTAGCAGCCATTTAAGCAATCCACACAAAGCTGAGTAGTGTCCTTCCCCATAATATGCCAATATTTTTGGTAGAAGAGAGCTGGAAAACCATCTGGGTGCATCCCCATCAGAGCATAAAAAATCTCATCCTCCAAGAAGGCCGATCCATAAGAGCATTCATGCTATCCGTAGCTTCTAGTTCAATCGTGTCCAGAACTTTAGCTAAGTCCTCTTCCCAAGGCCTCTGAGAAGAGAAAAGCTAATCAAATTAATCATTGATAACTGTTCCAATTTTTTTCTACTCCTCATGCCAACACCCATCGTTGTCAAATAAGCCTACAGTAGTGTTATTCTTCTTTTGTTCTGACCCCCTTGAATGGAAGAACTTTATGTTTTTGTCACCCCATTTTAGCCAATCCATACACGATTGTTACTTCCAAAACATATCTTCTTGATTCTCAAGTCTAATGATTTCAGCATGGACATTCTGGGCTTCCTCCCACACCTCCTTGGAATTCCCCTAGTCTTTGAGACGATCAATTCTATCTCTTTTCTGCTTGAGATTCTTCACAATATTCCCAAACGTCCCCTTCCTCCATTGGCGTAAGGCTTGCGCGCAATGGTTTAGATTCCCCCTTAAAGTCTTGGCATTGAGATTGCCTGCATTGTTCCCCAAACCCGATTAATAACCTCATTACATCCCTCCTCATGGGTCCATAGAGCTTTGAAGTGAAACCTGCATCTCGTCCCCCTCATCCTGTAAAATTGGGGTAATTGTTCCACTACATGGGTCATAAGTGCTCTATGATCAGAAGTAAGGAACCCCATAACCTCGACCCATGCTCCCCTAAACCAATTTTTCCAGTCTTCTAAAGCAAAAGCCCTGTCAAGCCTTTCTTTAATAAACTCATGCCCTTGTCCATTGTTAACCCATGTAAATTTAGGACCCTTGAATTCCAGATCAGAAAGTCCATAAAAATCCATAGTCGAGCTAAACTGCTCCAATTGAGATGAAAGTTTTGGGTTGCCCCCAAATTTCTAAGAATTGTCAAGCACCTCATTAAAATCACCAATCACAATCCAAGACTCATTGTACGCATCAGAGAGCCTTTTGAGTAAGTTTCATAGATGGATCCTAAAGATAGTTACCGGGTTGCTATAGAAAATAGTAAGCCTCCAAACTCGACCTCCCTCCATAGTAATCCTTGCATCAATGTGACCCACCGAAAAAGAACAAACTACGAGAGAAACATTCCCCCTCCACAATAAGGCCAAGCCCCTTCCAATCCCCACTCTGTCAACCGAAACTCCATTAGAAAAACCTGACCTCCTTTTGACATCATCCATAGCGAGAGCCTCAAGTTTTGTTTCTGAAAGGAAAATGACATCTGGATTCTTGCTTTGCACCGGTTGGTGCAAAGCCCTGAATGCCTGGGCCTTCACCAAGCCCCAGGCATTCAGACTTAGCACCCTCATTGCTCACAGCGGGTTCACTCCTCGACACCCACTGCTTTGGATGTATAGCCCACCACAATACCATCAATTTTTTTAAATTTTTTAAAATAGAAGAAAAAATGAGAGATGCCTTCCGTTTTAGCACCCATATATGCCTTATTCCAATTTTTTATCCTTCTTTACACACTCCCAGAATCGGACCCTCTCCTTCCACCTCGACCTTTGCCTCTACCTCTTTTTGAATCAACTCTAGAGAACACTTTCTTGGTAACCATGTCTTCCAGGTCCATGTTCTCACTGTTGGCTGTAAACATAAGAGCATTACTTTGCCCCATTGACAAAACCCCATTCCCCCAACATGAATTACCATTTGTTATGTCCATCTGTATCAGGCTTTCACTATTAAGGCCTCCTTCGGCTACTACTTGACTCCCTCTCTAATTTTCCTGAAGATCCCTCCTTTAACAGACCCATCCTCACCCTCCATCACCAAATTAGTGCCTCCATTTCCCATGTTATGAATATTCTTAGACAGAACCCCTGATTGACTCCCATCGCTGGCGATAAGAGCCACATTCCTTTCCTTTCCTCCATTAATATCCAACCCAGAACCAGATCTGAAAATTTCTTTAACATTTCTCTCTAATTTATTCACCCTTCTATCCTCTGTATCTCTCATTCTCACGCCGAATTTTGATTTTTTTCCACCAATTTCTCCTGCCCGAAGGATGCTACTATACTGGTTCCTTTTCTTATTTTCATCTGCAACATTACCTTCCCTCCTCGCAGAAATCTTTCATCATATGACAGAGCAACCCGCAGTGATAGCAAAAGTCTAGTAGTTTCTCATATTTGAAATCTACCCAGATCGGATCAGAACTCCCATTAATTTTGATTTTCATTCCTTTTCTTAGATGCTTTAGGACATTTAAACGTAATTTAATCCTTAAGTAACAACCCTATTCAGGATGCTCATCCACATCAATAAAAGTCCCCAAATTGTTTCCAATTTTCCCCATTTCAGCGGTCATAAATGAAAGTAGTAGATTATGAACTTGAATCCAGAAGCATACCTCATTTAAACGCATCTTAGATGTTTTTATTTTTTCATCCAACTCTCCTATTAGAATGAGGGCTTTGTCGAAGTGCCATGATTGAGAAGAACCCACTTCATGTCCAATGGGTGCTTCAATTGAGCCACGAACAGTTCATTTCTGATGTTTTTAATTTGGGCTCCTTTCCCTGGCTTCCATAGTTGGACTAGAGTTTGCTTGAGATCATTTTTGTTAATTGTCTTCTTTGATAGCACTTTAAAAATAAGACAAAGCTTTGGTTCCAGTAGTCTATCGAAACCTATTTCAACTACCTCCAAAACACGCTCTTCTTCATGCGTTAGAGATAAAGCATTGCAAAGAGTGTCCAACTCCTCCATGTGGGAAATAGTAAAGAAAAAGGAGTAAAAGATGGAAAGTGACAAGATGGAAACCACCTACCCACCTTCTATGAGCTCCAAGACAAAGTCCAATGAAGAAAGCTACCCCACCAGTCTCCCCTACGCCAAGACAAGCTAGCGGCTAACTCTCATCCTGAGAGAAACCCATAACGACCCGGACTCACATTAGGCTTTCTAGTATTTGTTCCTACATTTGGGCATTTGATTTTAGTTTAAATAATTTTTTGTTTGCTGTAAATTGGTTAATGGAACAACATTTTGTACAATAAAATAAACTAGAGCCAGAAAGAAAATCAACACCCCCACAACTTCATGCTTGTATGAAATGATGGTAAATTTTCATTTTACCTTATGATATACAATTTATTTGTCTGATTGCTTGTAACTTTTTTATATTATAAACTACCATTTGACTCAAATGGTGATTTGGGTGATGTTTTTATAATTTGTATACACAATCTCAATGGTACGTATTTTACATATTTACACTAACTGGTATATGATATTTTTACATAATTCTTAGATAATTTTCATACATAACATGCATATAGTCTACTAAGAGTTTTACCATTATCAAATGGAGATTTTTTGTAGATAAATTTTTTATCTAACATTATAAGTAACTTTGTACTTTACCTTAAAAGATAAGGGCAAAAAATAAAAAGAAACAACAATTGAACTATCTGATGTGGAAGATAAATCAAATCATGCACAATAAAAATAAAATTTGTGAATGATTTTTTTAGTTGTTGATGTTCATCCTGAAGTTACTAGACACTTATTTGACAAACTAGTGAATTGTGATGTTTAGGATTTCCATGAAACAATTCATGTGTATTTTGTTATTGATATTGGTTGCTTAATATTTGCTATTGTCATAACCTTGTTCATAACCCTATTAGTTGCTTAATGTGTATCTTGACTTCTAATTATTTATAATCGCAGCACGAGAGCTAAGATTGCTTGACTATCACAGATAGAAAGTAATGTCTCTAAGCCAATCGCCCTCCTTATATTCTGCTCCAAGAGCTACTAACTCATATTTTGAAATTGAATTAGTTATACATGTGTTTGATCTTGGATCCCTAACCAATTGTCGAGATTCAATGTTGATGTTTCAACTAGCATCACTATAAACTTATAGCATAGATCTGTATCCTTTATAACATGGACCAAAGTCATTGTTCCTTTCAAGTATCTTAAGTACTAGAGTAATAGCATCCCATGTTCTTTACTTGGATAACTGGCAAATCGGCTTAATATGCCAACTGCACATGTCACATTAGGTCTAATACAATTTATTAAGTACATAAGACTTCCAATAATCCTAGGGTAGTCTATTTGAGATGAACATCTTCAAGAATTCTTCATTAATTCAATACTTTGATTGAACGGAATCGATATTGGTTTTTGGATCCAAATGACCAAACTTCTATAGCAATTTCTCTCGCAGTGCGATTACACATAAATGCTAAGGTATTAAGACTTCTTGTGATCTTAATACCTAAGATCACATCAGTTTTTACATATTTTTCATAACAAAATTAGCATAGAGAGAAACATTTTAATATCTTTCACATATTCAAGATTGGTTCAAAAATAAGTATGTCATCTGCGAATTATTGGGCATAGTGCCCTTAAAGCATGTGTTTAGACATTTTTAATATGAAATTATATTTTTTCTTATAATTGTTCTTTTGAATTATTGTTGAATTATTTATATATAAATATCTGAAAGTGGGTAGGTGGTTGCCATCTTGTGAATTATTGGTTCAATAATTTATATATAAGATCATAGATAATGAATATAATAGTCCGTAACATATTAAAGTATAGAATCTTTAATGAATGGTTGCTAGTAGGTTCACTAAGCATTATGAATGCATGTGATCTAGATCCAGATCATTGATGTGGATAGAGATCTTACTGAAAGTACTTTATATAATTAGATTATATAGGACAAGACCGATGTAGATTAATATTTTTATTAACTTATAGTTTATCATAAAGATTTAATATACATCCAAACTGATGATCTTATGTAATCAAATTTATAATAGGATTATAAATTGACTATTCTTTAGTGAATTAATGGTACTTAAGGATCAAAAGGTAGTTAGAATGGTAAAACAATAATTTTGACCAGCTCTAATTTATGAACTAATAATTGGAGGAAAGAACTACATGAAGTGATTATATCAATAACCTACACGAGAGTATAATGTAAATATATTCTGTAATTACTAAGAGTACAATTCCATATTTATAATGGAGTAATAATGATATTAATAAATAAGATTATTTAATTAAAGAGTTTAATTAATCATCTGATTTATTGGAGCTTAGAATTATCGGTCCATGATCCCCAAGTCACCTCTGTACTACACAGTCTAGAAAGTGAATATTTTAGGATATGAGAAAATGACTAACTTGCGACTGAAATTAAATTTCTGGAGCAAATACATAATTATGAGATAATTATATATAATTAATTAGTTAAAAATAATTAATTAAATTATTTAATATAAATATTGAAATTAATTAAATAATTTTATCAATTAATTTTGTGTTGATCAATAAGTGAAATAGAATATTTGATTTATGAAATTAAATAATATTTATTTTTTTATTTGTGTAAATCCCTAAAATAATCTGATGAACTTTGACCTAAAAGATATATATTGATATTATTCTATTAGTCTCAGTGCTGCAACTGCAATCAGTGTGCAACTATGTGATTAAAGGTCTGTTGTTTTCCTAATTCTCTCAGAATTTTGTCTTTCAATAGTCATTCTTTAAAATCTCTAGATCTCATGTGTTGAGTACATTTAGTGATATAAAATTGTCTTTGATTTATTCTAGTTGCCCACACATGTCCTAGTGTGTTTGAGGTGAAAAACTTTAGATCTCATCTAGTAGTTTTTCCATATGGCCGAGCCCAGCCCGGACTGGATACATCGCCCGGCCCGGCCAACCTGCAGGCCTGCACCGGCTCAGTCTGTGGGTTGGATGGTTATCCAAAAAAATCATTGATTTTTTATATATTGTAGATTAAACCATTGACCTTTTTCTTATTAATGAGACACCTTACCACTAGACCAAGTCTATTTGTGTGTAAATATTGTTTGTGCTATATTTGTATTGTCTTTCAATACATTTTGTCAAATACTTTATTAAATATATTTTTGAGATAAATGTATTTAATTAAATAAATAGATAATATTTTTTGTTTAAATGAATATTTTATTCAATCAATGTAAAATACACCAACGGACCAAGGGCATACCTTAATACCAATTAACAAGACACAAAAATAAAAAAATACAATCTCAATATTCAAATTTCCCTTCCACTTCCATGGTAAAAATTATAATGTCTCTTCATAGTGATGCAACTATCCAATTCAATGAATAAAATAATTATTTTACTTAGTATGACAAGTTTTTCTATTGAGATTCTAAAGTAAAAAAAGAAAATAATTGAAAGAAAAGTAGCATGACTTTCATATAGTTTAGTGGTAATCCTTACACTTCATCTATACCCCACCAAGGATCAACTCTCCCCTTCTACAATTTTTAGAATTAAATCATATTAAAGGGAGGGAAAATGAGCTGGTACGGTTATTTAATCAGGATCGTCCTGTGAACTGGCCCAGCCCGTGAGTACACGGGCCGGTTTAGCGGTTCTTTTTGGGCCGTCCTAAAAATCTAGCGGCCCAACTTGAAACTGGCCCATGAACCGCCTGAAAAGGCTCGAGACCACCATGTGAACCACCCGAGCTGAGCATTACCTGGCCGGGCCGGTTGGCACCTCTAAGCAAATGTTGTTAATTAACAATATCCAATAAAAGCACATGTGGTTCTAATTTTGGTCTAACCCATCAATTTTGGATCCAATTAAGAGTTTCTCTTGGTAGATGTCTTTAAATAATGAGAATGTAATAATGTCTTTCATTCCGAAGAAAATTTCTCTATTGACTCAAACGATTACCCGCTTGAAAGGAATAGAGAAAAAAGAAAAAACCAAGTCTGAAGTTCTATTTGTACAATTAAGAACCCTCATTGTTACATGATTTCCTCTTCATATATATAGATATTAAGATCTATAGAGTAGTTATTTTGAAGTACATTCTGTGCAACAACCCTTGCTATCTAATAGAAAAATGATCATATGATCCTGAACTGATCTTACCTGGGATTAAGTATTCTTACATAGGATTATTTGTAATAATATACCATTTGGAAAATGCATTTGGACCTTTTTTCTAAAAGTAAGAAATATATATTCATGGCCCACATTATGGTTTGTTTTGTTTATCTTCCCAATATCCTATGAAATCAAATAAAAGTGCCAATTAATATCATTCCAACAAAACCTATTGTTTTCTCTTTCTCCATTCTTGCTTCTTTCATCTTTGAGATACCCATTCTTCTTCTTCTTCTTCTTCTTCTTCTTCTTCTTCTTCTTCTTCTTCTTCTTCTTCTTCTTCTTCTTCAAGAAGACCCATTTTTCTTCTTCTTATTCTTCAAGGAGGCCCATTTTTCATCTACTCTTGAAAGCATTCTTTGCTTCATACAAAATTTAATTCGTAATGAACGATTTCAATTTTTTCAAGGGGTTTAGCTTTGAGAAATTTAATTTTGCAACAGACGGTTACCCATTCTTTTCTTTTTTTATGCAAAAAAGGCTCAAGTAGTTATTTGGTTGCTTACTAGGAGAATAAAAATAAGTGAAAAGTACACAAACACCCCCTGGGTTTGCCTAAAAGATATAGGCACCCCATGTAGTTTCAGAAAAGATAAATATGTCCAATCTGTTACAAATAATTTATTTTTAGAATGAAATGACCAAGAAAAACCTTAGATCTTGACTCTTACCCAAGACATGTGCACCCGTACTTGACATTGTTCTCCATTCTTCAGGTTATATAAAAAGGTTGGGTCTGATATAACCCTAAACCCGTTAGCAAAAGGTTTGATTAAGAGCATTCTTGGTACTTTAAAAAATTAACGTTGTTAGTAAGAAAATTAACGCTTTTGGGTTTTTGGTCTACGAAATAAAATGTCAAGGGATGTCTGTGCTTTTTCTAAAACTACAGGGGGCGTCCGTGTCTTTTAGGCAAACCTTGGGGGGGTTCGTGTATTTTTCCTACTTGAAGGGTTCAAGTAGTCATACACATTTACTTGAAGGGTTCAAGTAGTCATAAACAACTACTTGAACCCTTCAAGTAGTCACTCAGTTTCTGAGTTGCTTACTGACAAAATAAAAATGACTACTTGAAGGGTTCAAGTAGTCACTAATAACGACTTGAGTGGTTCAAGTTGTCGTAAAAATACCTACTTGGATGAATCAGTTCTTGGTTGAGACTATTTTTTTGTATTCTAAACATGTGTAGGAACAATATGTCAAGTTCTAATGCCAATGATTTTACATATGGAGAATTGATATTTGTTAACAAAATATGTGCTTGCGGAAGAATGGTTGCTGTGAAAATATCAGAGTTGAATAAAAATAAACGTATGATATATTATTGTTGCTTGGATGACAAATGTGGGTATCTTGGATGGTGCAACCTTGATGTAGTGAGTGAAGCCATAGCAAGAATAATGATTCAAAAGAACTTAAGGACGAGCTCCGGCTCATGGATATAATGATTCAATCATTGGAAAGTTGGACGGGCACATTAAAAAAATTCCATGTTTGCATTCTATATTTTGTCTTTATAATTGTGACCATTGTTAGTGGCAAGTAGAATTCATTAAAGTATTAATCGATATGTAGTAATGGATATTTGTATGTGTGAACTTGTTGCGTACTTAGTGCAAGCACCTATGAGGTTGTAGTTGTACCAAATTAATTTTTTTTTTATTTTGCACTATATGGTTAACTGAATTGTTTGAAACCATGTAGAAAAATGTACACATGAGAAAATGGGGAAGCACAAGTAGCCATATACAATAGTGTGATAAATGTTAAGACTACTCAACTTCCACAAATCTACCCACAATATTTTACTTTCAAGCACAAGTAGCAATATAAAAAGGTTTGATAAATCAAAGTGACTACTTGAGGGGTTCAAGTAGTTATAAACAACTACTTGAACCCTTCAAGTATTCACTTTTCACTAGATTGCTTACTACCAGAAAATAACTACTTGAGGGGTTCAAAACTACTTGAACCCTTTAAGTAGTCATCTAGTCACTGAATTGCTTATTGTCAATATCAAAATGGCTACTTGAGAGGTTCGAGTAGTCATAAACCTCTATTTGAACCATTCAAGTAGTCACTTATTTACTGGATTACTTACTACCATAATTAAAATGACAACTTGAGGGGTTCAAGTAGTTATAAATAACTGCTTGAACCCTTCAAGTAGTCATATGATCACTAGATTGATCACATAACTGAAATCCATACAACAATGTAAATAATCAAAAGTACGAGATTACGTAGCTACCATTCATAGAAAATAATATCTAATTCAAAAAATATATAAATTCCTAGAGCTCACTAATACATGAATAACAACTATCTTTTACCAACAACTCTAAACTAAACCTCCTGGAAAATTTAAAATTATTAGTTACGAATTAAATTTTGTATAATGTAAAAAGTGCTTTCAAGAGTAGAAGATGAAAAATGGGTCTCCTTGAAGAAGAAGAAGAATAAGAAGAAGAAGAAGAAGAAGAAGAAGAAGAAGAAGAAGAAGAAGAAGAAGAAGAAGAAGAAGAATGGGTCTCCTTAAAGAAGAAGAAGAAGAAGAAGAACGGGTCTCTCAAAGACGAAGGAAGCAAAAAGGAGAAAAAAAAAATGGAGAAAAAGAACAAATTGGGTTTATTGGAAAAATTATAATTGTCACTTTTATTTGATTTAATAGAATATTGAAAAGCTAAACAAAACAAAGATAATGTGAGTCATGGATATATATTTCTTAGTTTTAGAAAATATGTATATTTTTTCAAATGTATTTCACAAAGGGTATATTACTCCAAATAACCCTCATACATGAGCAAGATAGTCTCAAACTTTAAGATAACTTATATTTGGTTTCCTTTTAAATCATAATTCATGTGGGATTTCTTTAGACTTTTATT
Organism: Datisca glomerata; assembly: GCA_003255025.1. Classification (NCBI taxonomy): domain Eukaryota; kingdom Viridiplantae; phylum Streptophyta; class Magnoliopsida; order Cucurbitales; family Datiscaceae; genus Datisca; species Datisca glomerata. The sequence continues at coordinate 787,704 of QANY01003987.1, read as the reverse complement.
AAGAAATCAACTGGTAATATATATGATATGCTAATAGTAAAGGAGGGATGTTCACGGTTCGGTTTGATTTTCAACTAAGAATCAAATCCAACCAAAAAAATTGGTACGATGATATAGAGAATCCAACGGAATCGTGAATAATATATAGACTGAGTTGAACTAAAAGCTTTGGTTCAGTTCTAAAGATTCGTTTGTAATTTCGAATTAAAGCTTCGGTTTGTCCCGATTAAAATTTGATGAAATTTTGAATCGAACTGACACAATGATTTTTCCACAAAGCTAAACCAACCCAAATTGTAAACATATATAAAACTAGGGATGCCACTAAGTGAGTTTGGGTTGGGTAGCTCTACCCACTAAATACTTATGTTAAACTTTGACTACTCATACTAAGAGGTGACAACCGGGTCGGCCCGGTGGTTCACGGGCCAGCCCAAGGCTTTTCAGGTGGTTTACGTGCTGGTACCGTGCCGGCTTGCTGGAATTTTGGGGAGGCATAGAATAAACCGTTGAACCGGCCCGTGAACTCATGGGCCAAGCCTAAGACGGTCTGGTCCGGGCTGACTAACAAGCCAGTCCCGGTTAAATAACCAGACCGATCCATTTCTTTTCCTCTAAATGTGTTGTAATTCTCAAAAATTATAAATGGGAAGAGTTGAACCTTGGTGGGGAATGAGTTAAATGTAGGGATTCCCACTAACCTATATAAAAGTCATGTTACTTTCTTCTAATTATTATATTTTATTACTTTAAAATCTCAATAGAAAAACTTGTAATAATAAGTAAAATAATTATTTTATTTATTAAATTCATAACCTTGTGATATTCATATTCACGTAAAATTTTAAAAAATATAATAACTAATTTATAATTCGTTTATTAAAAAATAAAAAGTATTAGGAATGTTGAGCCAATATTTTGTAAAGTTTTCTTGAATCCTATTTTTCATTGAATAAAATATGTATTTAAAAGAAAAATATTATTTTTTATTTAATTAAATATGTTTATCTCAAAAATATGATATACGAAGTTTCGATAAAATGTATTAAAAGATAATAACAATATATTATAAACAATAACAAAGCTTGTCTTGGTGTATTGGTAAAGAGCGTGACTTATAAGGAGAGGTTAATAGTTCAAACTTCAATACACACATAATTGTTCAATTTTTTAGATAAAAAGAGTGAAATCACGAGTTGGGCCCGTTCAGGCCCGCCAGGCCTCATGGGCCGATTCGGGCCAAGCCTAACATCCAGGCTGGGTTATAAGTCTTGAATGCAAGGCCGCAATGCCTTGGGCCTGGTCCGCGGGCTTTAACTGGCTCGGTACTAGACAGCCCCAGGCCAGGCCGGTCCCAGATTATAACAAGTCAATTCACCTAGTTTCACGGGCCAAACCGGCCCACTTGCCACCTCTACTCTTACCCAATCCATACCCACGTTAAATTATATGATGTGTGTGGGTGATATCTACTAAGATATGAAGTACCCAACGAGTACCAAAGGGGTACTCATCTATTTTTGTTTCGGAACTAAAGGACTATTCTTTATTTTTCCTTTCTATTCAACCAACAATTCTATTTTCATGATTCACTTCTCTCTCTTCACCGAACGATTATGATGGAGATCAACAATTCGGTTGAAATTCCTCTCTCTTCAAATTGAAAGGATGGACAATAATTTCCATCACAAATAGCTTCAAATGCAAATTGAGTCAGTAAAATTGTTTATTTTTTATAAACCTAATAAAATTCATGAATTTTAGTTTGGTTATTCGATTAAAAATTGTTGATTCAGTTAATTTAGTTGTTGATTATTCGATTATAGATTCATGTCATAATTACTATTCACATCAAAAATATTGTTCACGCAGGAATTACTGTTCGCATCGGAGTTACTGTTCCGACGACTGCGATACTATTTCAGTGCCTGTCACCGCCGTTGTTCGGTCTCATGCCCTACATGGCGACTAGGGTTTGTGAACCCTAGGCGATAACAATTAGGGTTTAGGAAACCCTAACTATTTCGTGATAACCCTTATCCTATTTTTTTGTCTTTTAAATTTTGAATTTTTGAATTATAAATTTTAAATTAATAAAATATAATTTTGAAGTCAAAGATAATTATCTATTTTATCTTTTTATCTTTTGAATTTTGAATTCAAAACATAATTATCAATGTTATCTTTTATCTTTTTTTTTATTTTTAAGAAAAAAGGGAGGATAATTAATGAGATTATTTAATTAGGAAAATAGTTATCCTTAAGAAAAGGGTTTTAATCAAATTTTAAATTTTGAGTTTTTGAAATTTGAAATTTGAAATTTGAAATTTGAAATTTGAAATTTGAAATTTGAAATTTGAAATTTAAAATTTGAATTTGAAATTTGAAATTTGATTTTAAAATGAGAATGGACTTTCGTAAAGAGTTACAAAGTGGTGGGACAACCTGAAGGACTAATATAGAATTACAGACACCATGAAGATTTGTAAATTAATTTGTAATTTATTATTCTTTTTAGGTTGTAGTTAGAAATGAGCCAATAGGGAGGTTAATTTTAAATGTATGATTTAATTTTAATCGTGCATCATCATATAACATGCCATATAGAACTAGGGATATGCCAATATCAAATTGCCATGTAACATGTACATGCATAATTGTAGATTAATTATAGTGGTTATAATTTAATTACAATACAAAATTTGTAATGGTTATGGTTTTAAATTGGGATTTAATGTTAAATAAAGGATTTGTAAATTTCATCACATTTTTCAAACTAATACAAGTTATATTTTGAAAAATAACGAAAAATCCAAAGTTTGTTTTCCAAAAACTAAGTGGGAAGGCCGTTTACAATGAAACATTCTCAAGGTCTCCAACGCGAACTTGATCGTGTCACGAGGAATGGTTTAGAACCACCCATAGCGGTCCTCTCTTCAATGGGAGAAACTTTAGAATTGTGTCGCTTTGAGTCATCGAGTTGCTTGAGAAGCTAAAACTTCTAAAAAAAATGGTGGGGCAAAGTCGTCCCATAGACGGGTTGTTAGTCCATAGCAACTTTTTATGAATCGATACATTGGTTAAACACTTAGACAGAAGCACATTGGAATCCCCACAAGGGCTAGTCAATCGAGCCAAGGTGACCAAAATCATTGGTGATTGGTTAACCAAATGAGAAGAGTCTCGATGCGATAGGAGATAGTTTGGACTTCATCCCTCGACAAGCTATCCTTTTTTATCGTAACATCATGGAGGAAATTTTTTTTGATGGATTTTTAAATATTTAAGTAGTTGCATCATGCATCATACTTTCCTAAATGATTGAGCATTTATTTACACCGTTTTATTTATTCTTTTCAGTAATCATGTCACTATCCCCTCTCTCAACTATTCTTAACGCGAAAAAATTTACTGGTAAAAGTTATGTGTATTGGAAACGAAACTTGATATCGTGCTGACGGTGGAAAAGCACAAGTTTGTGCTCAGTACCTCTTGTCCCCTTGAGCCTATTGCTGAATCAACACAAGAGGAAAATGACGTTTATGCTTCTTGATGAGAAATGTGTTGCAACAACATCAAAACTTTGAGACCACTGTTAATATGATGTTGAACATCACATTAGGCATCTCTAGACGAACTCTTCTGAGAAAGTTCAGAATGATATTTGCAGTCTTAAGATCAACTGGACAATCAGATCTGATTATAACTGTTAGGTTAAACCAATGGATGCCAGTCTTGGGGCATGGGAGTGGAGACTCAAATGATTAACTTAGACATATTATGAACATATTGAATAGACCGGTAACAAATTAGTTTAAAGCCCAAAACCATTTATGAAGCTCTAAATCTTATTGTTACACCTTAAGGGTATTTTCATAATTACCTTAATCCTAAGGTGAATACGTAGCTTGACTTAGTTAGTTGATATCTTTGATATGTCAAATGAGTGAGTTCAAATTGGCAGGCAATAACTCAGCTGTTGGGATCGTAATTCAATTAAATTAGAGTTATGTGACTCACAAATATGAAAATTCGTGGTTCAATTGCCAAAGTAACAATTTCACCTTATGTTTTATTGATGGGTGTGTGAAAAAATTAACCTGGCCAGGTATTCGATGAATTAAGTCATTGATTAAGACTTGTGATTGTACTAGACAATTCACTATTATGTGTTTCTTATTCACAGTCAATAAAAGAGTTAAGGAAATAATACCAAGATGGGTAAAATAATAATTTTATATTTCACTCTTGTTACTGATATTCACGATGGGTATTATGTTAAAATATTCTGTGGACCGTGAAAATAAAAAGGTTTATTTACGCCAACAGAAAACGTAGCGCGCAAGAATCAAGAGTTGATTTGGCATCAAACCAATAGTGGAGTCATACGATGTCAAGATTAAATAAGTCAGGAATTTAAGGAGATAAATTCATCGGGTATTTGAATCATTAGCTTTGTTCATGTGGGTCCATTTGGTCTAAAAATAGCTCATGAGAACATGAATAGAGAAATGAAGTAAATTGGATCACAATATATTTTGGTGCCAAGCCATATTTTCTAGACCTATATGTGATGTGTGATGTCACTTAATTAGTTAAGTGTGATTATAGTATTGAAATTAATTAGTTTATTATTTTCTAATATTGGATAATGAGTAAAATAAAAATTTAATTAATTCATTAATTGATAATGATCAGTGAATTTATCAATTAGTTTGATGAATCTCAATACAACTCAAACTCTAAGGAATATTTTAATTTTCGACATTATGAATATATGGGGTAAATTTTCAAAAATTTTAAAATATATAGGTATATTTGTAAATATTTAAAAGTACACTTTATCAATATCTAATAGTAATCTGATTGCAGATAGATCTTGGATAAAATACAGTTGTTTGTTAAAAAAGCAAAAGGATAAAAATGTTTTCCCCTTCCTCCTTGTTGCCACTGAAAATTATATAAAAGGAGAAATTTTTTTATTTTTCTTCTTCAATCGTTTTGAGAGTCCACATTCAAATTCCTACAAAAAATTCTCATGAGATATATTTCTGAAATTAACAGGTGGTTGTTGGTGGACGAAATTCATAAATTATTCTTGGAGTTCAAGTGTGTGATTCGGATCCCGAAACTTGAAGAATACGAAGAATGCTCGAAGAAATTCCGCCAGTTCATAAATTCTCCGATACAAAGTAGAGGTGAAAAAATTATTTCTAACCTTATTTTCTCATTTAATTTGATATATGCATAATCGCACGTTGCTTGACTTTAAGTTATTTAATATGATTAAATAAGTTGATTGAATTTTTTTATATATTTCGTCCACGAACTGTTCGTGGTTCAAACTAATTTTTAATTAATTTTAAAATCAATCAATCCCAACATATAAATGATTTTTACCCATTCATTTGCCGTATTGCATTTAATATTACATAGTAAAATTAATATGTAATATTTAATTGTTTTGTCATCATTATTCCCTGTCCTTTGTGTCAGTTCACATCTTCTAATGCAATTATTGCGATAACCATTTCTAACCTTTAGTCAATTCATATTCGTGTTCTCGCAGGCATGAATTATATAATTTTCCTAAAATATCTTCCCGTTACCAGGTATCATTTCCTCACTCGTCAACAATCATGTCTCTCCGTTCCCTATACTATCAATCCATCCCCCTATGATGTCAGTCACATGGTCAGGTTATCTGCATTATTCAATTGTAGATGTCCTCAATTGCCCAGTTCCCAAATGAACCATTTCCTATTTCATTTAAAGTCTATTGCTTATGTAAGGCATCCTCTTCATCACTGTTCTTCTTCACTTCCTAGCGTTTTATTCTGTAAGTCTCTTCTTCATCTTTTTTTTCTTTCCTGTTCGTGAAATTATGGCTGAGTTTAAAGTTCAAGTCCTTCTGGTCAGGACCCAGGATGAATTTGGGCAATTCATGACCCGTTATCGTGACGCTTTTCCCCCAGATGTTATTTATGCATTGGGAGAGAGTGAGTCCGTAGGGGTCTCTTGTAGACCACCCTACCAAATAACCTTAGTCCTATGTACATAGCCCTAGGTCTTAGGTAGCAGTGTTCAAAACCAAACCAAACCAACCAAACCTCATCGAAAATGGCCGGTTCAGTCGGTTCTTTGTGGCCCTGCGATTCGGTTCGATCCTGGAAAATGTTTAGTTTTTTAATCGAACCAAATCGAAACATTAAATTCATATTATTTTTTTATTTTTTATATATAATTTCATATCGAACTGAAAGGATACAAAAATTTAATTTTATATTATTTTTTCAATAACATCATTTAAAAACTATTTAAATAAATATTTTTTAATTAATAATACCGAATCGAAGAACCGATCCGAACTAAACCGAAACTCACAGTTTTGTTCGATTATTTTGACCTTCACGGTTTGGTTTGATTCGGCTCATTTTGATTTAAGCCCACTAACTAAACCGAATTGGCTCATTTCGATTTAAGTCCACTAACTGAACTGAACCGAACCGAACCGTGTTCACCCCTAGTCTTAGGCTTCCATTTTCTCCTTTTCTTTCAATTGTTTTTCCATAGAGTAGGTCTTGCTCCGTCATAGTTTACCCCGAGCTCCTATAGGATTCTTCTTTGATTTGAGGCCTTAAATAGAAGATATAATTTTGGTTTAAGGATAGATGAGCTTCTTTACTGCTACATAGTCAAACACCAAGATGGGAGCTATTACCTTACCCCCCCCCCCCCCCCCCNCCCCCCCCCCCCCCCGCATCCGTCTAAGAAAAGAGAAAATCTTATCACTGAGATCCTGAAAGGAGACAAGGGATGGGAACAAGATACTATCTCGATTGGCGGAAACTGGGGCAGTGTTGGCCGCTAGACAATTCCCAAGAAAATGGGCAATTTTCAGTAAGTTGTTGGAGCTCCGGTTCTCATCTCCATTTTTATCGTTTTCATTATTTTCCTCCTTTTTTAGGTAATTATTCTTTTGTTTAGCTAATGGGCTTTTGTTCCCTTTCTTTTGCAGCTAAGAAAGATCCGAAGCCTTACCTTTCCAGAGAGTCCGTGGAAAAGATCACCGCTACTTTCCATCTTCGAGCACAAGATCGAGATTGAAAAGTGCTTCTTGATTTGCGTTGGAAGCCAATCATGCTCCCTCTCCTGCTCATGCTCTGATTCCTGTTGCTACCACATGCACTCTAGTGCCTTCATCTGACATCCCTGGAGACATTCCAACTTCTTCTTTCTGTTTCATTTTAGCCATTCCAACTCTTCGGGTTCATCCAGTTTGTCGAACGATCAATGGTTATTTGACCGAACCAAAGTTGGTATAAGGATGACAAAAAGACTTCACCGGTAAGTTTGTTGGTCTCGTTGAGAAGAGGACTCAGACTAACCATTCCTGCCTTGAACTCTGATCCTCCTCTCCACCAACTCATGTTGTGCCCACTATGACCATTCATGCCGCGAGAGATGCCTCTGGATAACAGAGAGCTGCTGGTGAACCCTTGCCAGCTCTGTGGAAGTGGAAACATTTTGTCAACGCCCTCGTTCCGACATCAATTATCTTTCTGGTAGATGTTGTGGCTTCTTATGTTGTCCTTCGTGGCATTTAGTTTGATGTCGAAGTCAACACCATAAGAAGGCTTAGTATCAGCGAGCTTGTCAATTGTCTAAGCCACGACTTGATGAGGATAAAAATTTTCTCTTCCTTCTCTTCTTTTTTGAAGTTATACTTTTCTATAATTAGTTTGTTTTTCATCTTTTCAGGGTTATTATCCATCACAACGCTCTTCAGGAGCATCATCATCTCTTGCGACCAGGCTTTGATTACTCTCCGACGAGCGATTATAGAGGTAAACTCATCTGTGGCTCATCTTCAAGCTGAAAATGAGCAACACCTAAGGAATGAAGCTGGGCTCCAAAAAGATTTAGAGAGGATTGCTCATGATGTAGAGGTTGCAACGGCTGAAGAGTGTAAGGTGGCCGAGGATTTGGAAGCTGCATGAAAGGTTTGGCCGAAGCTGAGAAGGAAAAAGCCGAAGCTAAGACCATTGATGAAGCCGTTGAGTGGGAGCAGGCTTCAGAAGCAGAGTACCAGGCTTTGTTTGAGGATTGGGAGATACTTGTATATAATATGGTTATAGAGATTCCCAAGCAAACCGTCCTCCTAAGATACCACTGCCAAAGCCTTGGAGTTGTCTGTGACTCTCGTTGATATTGCTAAAAAGGATACCTTGGAGAAGGATCTAGTAGTTGTTACAACTTAGGTTGTTTTCTTTACCCTTGTAGTTGTAATATTTGCTTTCTCCTTTTCCTTTCTTTGTAATTTTGCTCTATTAACAATAAAAAGGAAACTATTTTAGAAACTTTTGATCTTCCAATACTTCATTTTTCCCTTTGCAAGTGTTAGATAGTCGTTTCTCCCTTCTCCAAGATTTTGCTGCCTTGAAACCTCCTTTCTTTGCAACTTTCCTTTCTTTTCTCATTTCTCTTCTCCCTTTTTAAATTTCTCTCTTTCTTTCCTTTTTTGGTTTCCTTTATAGGGTGATGCTACAGACATTATTTCTCATAGACTTAAGCTTTTTGGCAGCTCAGGGGCCCACTTTCCTTTAGAAGGCAATTGCCACTATGGACTTAAGCTATTCGTGAGCTCAGGGGCTCATTTTCTTTAGAAGGCGATGCTCAAAGACAACAATCGTCATGGAATTAAATTATTTTTGAGCTCATGCGCCTGTTCCTTTTTATTTTTAAGAAAATAATAATGAACACCATATTTTTACGTGAAAATCCTTAACCGGGAAAAAACCACAGATAGAAATGTCTTCACTATTAAAGAGAATAATTACACATAATATTTGCGGAAATGTAAAGCATTCCAAGGCTTGGATAAATCACTTCCCTCATTGGTCATTAAATAGTAAAATATGTTTCCTCCCACTGATTTGACTATGAAAGGTCCTTCCCAATTTGGCCCAAATTTACCTTCATTTGACTGAAAAATTCTCTTCAAGACAAGGTCTCCCGTTTGAAGTCAACGTCCTATTACTCTCTTTTGGAAGTACTTTCATCTTTTCTAGTTATAATTGGTCATTCTCAACAGAGCTGCCACTCTCTTTTCCTCCAAAAAGTTAAAACTTCCAGTCATTTGTTCCACATTTGTGGCTTTATTTATTCTTGATTTCACTGTGGGGCACCCAATTTCAACTGTTATAACAGTTTATGCCGCAAATGTTAGGGCCAAATGTGTTTCTCCAGTTGGTTCTCGTGGTGTTATCCGGTACGCCCAGAGAACTGATGACAAATCCTCAACCCATTTCCCTTTGGCAGCTTTCAACCATTTTTTTAGATTTTCCAGTATTGTTCTGTTTGATCTTTCTGCTTGCCCATTTCCTTGAGGGTAGTAATTATTTGACAGTATATTCTTTATCTGAAGGTCTTCACAAAAGCTTTTCACTTGGCTTCTAGTGAATTGAAGACTGTTATCGAAAACAGGCACATTGGGGATCTCATATCGCAAACAATATGTTTCCATAAGAATTGCCTTACCTCCTCATCTCATACTCTTGATCATTCTTACGCTTCTATCCGATTTGTAAAGTAGTCAGTTCTGATCAGTAAGAACCTCTTCTAAGCGGGAGCCATCGGGTAGTGGCTCAATTACATTGATTCTCCATTACATGAATGACCAAGGGCTCACCAGCGTTTTTAATTCTTCAAGAGCCATCTTTGAAACGGGAGTATACTGTTGGCACTTGTCACACTTCTTTACAAAAGACTTTACTTCCTCTTGCATCTTTGGCTAGTAGTGCCTTTCATTCAATACCTTCTTGGCCAAAGATCTACTGCATGAACGGTTCCCACAGATTCCTTTCATGTCCTTCGGCCATTACGTACTTGGCCTCCGTTGGGGAAAGACATTTGAGATACGGGCTCGAGAATGACATTCTATACAGCTCCCCATCGATCATGGTATACCTTGCGCTTCGTTGTTGGATCTTCTAGGCTTCCATTTTATTAGCTGGGAGCTCCTGGTAGAGGAGGTATTGCATAATGCTCTTTCGCCAGTCATATTCACCATTCCCCGATGTGACTTCCACTTGTAAGGGTGTCTTTCTACTCGGCTCACTTAGATATTCTATGGTAACAGTTCTTTTGAACGGGAATTGGGCCAATGACCCCGAATTTGTCACTTTGCAAATACTCTGCCATTATGCTATCCTTTGCATTGTATTTTCTTGCGATATGGTTAGCAATTAACATTGAATCATAGAATATTTGTATACTTGTTACCTTGAATTCATTCATGATGCGTAGTCCAGCTAACAGTCCCTCATACTATACTTCATTGTTTGATGCTTGAAAACTGAATGACAAATCTTGTTCGAAAGTTCTGTTATATGGTGTGTGAACCACCACTCTCGCTCTGGCTCCATGATGATTTGATGCTCCGTCTACAAATATAGTCTAGGTGTCCTCTCCCTTTTCCACCACTATGGAATCATGCTCCTTGTCTTTGTAAGTGAATTCTATAATGAAGTCTGCTAAGACTTACGCCTTTATGGTAGTGCGTGGGACATACCAGATTTCATATGCCCCTAATTCTATTGCCCACTTTATAATTTCAGTTATCTTAGGGGAATGTAGAAGACTCCTTATTGGGAATTTCGTTACCATATTTATGGTGTGTCCCTAAAAATAATGTCTAAGCTTCCTTGCACCAACAATCAAAGCAAATACCAGCTTATCCATTTTCCCGTATCTAGCTTCTGCAGCTGCAAAACTTTTGCTTACAAAATAGACTAGTCTTTGACATTCCCCTCCTGTTTTGACGAGTGCCGCAATGACGACGGTTTCAGACATTGTGAGGTAAAGAGACAGTTCTTCCCTCGGTAGAGGTTTTGACAATAATGGAGGTGAAGCTAATTATTCTTTGATTTTTGGTAGAGCCTCTTCGCACTCTTCGTCCCACTGAAGTTTAGAATTCTTTCTTAATTCGATGAAGAATGGTCTGCATTTGTCTGTTGATCTGGACCAGAATCTATTCAACGCTGCTAACTTTCCCATCAAGCTTTGGATCTCCCTTTTTTATTGTGGTGATTTTACTTCCATGATCGCCTTTATTTTATCTGGGTTGACCTCTATCCCCATGCTATTCACTATATGTCCCAGAAATTTCTCCACTGCCACTCCGAAAGTACACTTTATGGATTTAATTTCATGTTGCTTTCTCTCAAGGAAGAGAAATCCTCCTTCAGGTTGTGAATGTGGTCTACTCTCTTTTTTGTGTTTACGAGCACGTTGTTAACATAGACTTCCATCTTTTTTTCAATCTACTTTTCAAAAACTTTATTGACTAACCTTTTATACATTGCTCCTGCATTTTTCAAGCTAAATGGCATTACAGTATAACAAAATATTCCAAAGTCAGTAATAAAAGATGTTTTTCTTGATCAGATCGGAACATTTTCATCTGATTATACTCAGAGTGAGCATCAATAACGCTTAGGAGCTCATGTATGGACGTGGCGTCCACCATTTGATCGATCATTGGCAACGGGTAATCATCCTTTGGGCAAGCTTTATTTAGGTTTATAAAATCCACATAGGTTCTCCTCTTTTTGCTCTTCTTTTTTACCATAACATCATTTTCTAGCCACTCCAGGTACTTGACTTCTCTAATGAACTTGGCTTCGAGCAACTTCTCCACATCTTCCTTCATAGCCACTTTTCTTTTGGGAGCGAAAGACCACTTCTTATGTTTCACGAGATTAATGAAAGGATCAACATTCAGTTTATGGAAAATTATCGATTCATCAATACCTGGCATTTCTGCGGCAGCAGTGGTGAAAATATCCACATTCTTCCTAAGAAACTCCATAATCTTTGCCTTTTCAGCTTCAGTGAGTCCCACTCCCATTATTGTTATCTTTCCATTTCCCAGATCTACGAGTTCGATTTCACTCCTGGCTTTGTACCTTGGATTGCTCTCACCTAGTTCATCCTGATTTAGTTGCTATTGTTCATCTTTTTCTTCCTCGTTCTCAAGAACAGGGAAGTTCTTCTTTCTCACAGAATCAAGTGCCGAGAGTGTACAGTATCTGGCCAACGCTTGATCCCCTATAATGGTATGTACCTCATCTGGTGACAGATATTTCAAGGTTTGGAAGTAGGTTGATGAGAGAGCTCTCATCTTGTGAATCCATGTTCTCCCCAGAATTGTGTTATCAGGCGATCGTGTGTCATTGACCACGAAATCAATGATGTGGTTGAATGGGTCCGCCCGCACCGGAAGTTATAAAATCTCTTCTGAATATGTTATGGTTTTATTGAACGCAATGAGTGGTTGTCCTACACCACGCAGCTTCGGGGCATCTATGGCCATCTTTTCAAGTGTCTAGTGGTGGAGTATATTAACCGCACTTTCATCATCAATCAAAACTCTCCATAGAAAACAGTTTCCAAATTGAATGGTGATCACCAGTGTGTCATTATGTCCGCCGTGCCTACTACTTTCCTCATAAAAATAATTGGTATACCTCCAGATGTTTCCCTTGGGTCATCATTCACTTCAAGAGTCGGGTTTTTGCAATAGATATTCCTTTCTTTCCTCGTTGTACGATCTGACTCTGTTAAGGCAATAGTTGTATCCATTATCCTTAGTGGTTCCTTTTCCCTGTGGCGCTTTTCATTTTTGTCCCTCCTCCGTTGATCTCATCTCAGGACAAACTCCTTTAAATGTCCTTCCTGAGTAAGGTTCTCAATGTAGTCCTTCAGTTGGTAGCAATCCCTGGTTTCATGGCCTGCACTTCGATGATAACGACAATACTTGTCCTTATCTCTCTGACTTGGCTCCTTCATTACTGGATGCGGCCTTCTTAACCATGGTTTATCCTTGATAACCTTGAGAATTTGGTTCAATGGGATTTTTAGTGGTGGTGTAGACATTGTCCTTGGGGTGGACTCCTCTGAATAGTCTTTGCCTTTTTTCAAAATCCCCCCGCTTCTCCTCCATCTTCTTTTCAGAACATTCGGCTCCACTCTTTCCCGTTCTCATGATGTCATCATCCTTACGTTGAACTGAATTTCGTTGCTTAGTCAACTTCTAAATACTTTTTCTCTCTTCCTCCAGGGCTATGTATGTTTGCGCCATAAGGAAATTTTCTTTCATCGTGAGGGGTTTATTCCTTCATAACACTTGAACTTAATTAGGGGCCACGAACTTTTTTGGCACAGGAGTGGCTAAAACTTCTGGACATAAGGGGGAGCGGGTTAAAGTCTCCAGGTCCGTAACTCCGTCTACTCCTAACTTTCTCATCTCAAGCATTTTTTGTTCCAACATCTTCTCTACTGCTCGCTTTATAATCAGTTGTGCAGGCGCGTTCTCATCTACCACTTCCTTCCCTTTGTCATGTGAAGTGACTCCCGCTTCCTCATGATGGGCATTGTGACTAGCTAATGGCTTTGGTTGCTGACGCAGCCATTCTCTATGTTCCTCATTTTGGTTTTCCACTTCTCGTTCCTACCCACGGTCCTCTGGCTAACTTCAGCTCTCATCTCCGTAGTCTCCCGTTGGAACGTGGTAATCTGCTCTTGTACGATTTGCTATGCGTTCTGCAGTGCTTCGTTGTTACGACTCTCCATACACTGCATCCCGACTAGAATGGTTTGGATCATATCGTGTGCTCCTGTCGCCTGTAAGGATTGATGGCTGATTAGCATTGTCTCCCATTTCCCGTACAACATGTGACCTAGTGCGAGGCATCTTTGATTATATCCTTGAGTTCGACTCTCAAAGAGAGCACCAAAATGTAAGGGAAAAATTATCTCACTCAAAAATAAATTGAACAATAAAAAGTGAGAGAGTTAATTCTTGAGAATATTTGAGTCATTGCTTGATTTATACTATATTTTTGAGTTTACAATTGGTCTTTCTTTATAGGTTCTCCATCAGTTACCAAGTTCAACTACATCCTTTAAAATACAGAGAGTAAACGAAATATTCCAAATAGAGCTTATCATATCAAATTTAATTTATTTACACTAACAATTAATTGAGTCTAACTTATTTTTATCAACAACTGATTAAGCTTGAGTCGCCTAACGGGATACAATGAGATCGATGGTTCAAACTGACTTTTCTCACTTCGCTACGGTGGTAATTCGTACATCCCTTCCTGATTATGGCACTCTCGATTGGTCATTTCCGCTTACGTAGATTTATAAATGATTTCTACCCATTCACCAATAAATTTTTTAAACATTAAATTTAATTGAAATAACCTCTCTTTGTTTGCCAAAATTTTCATATAATAAGCTTATGTAAAGAATATAAACCGATTTAAGCTTTTAGTATAATTATTATTCATTAACTATTAGCATCACCTTAATTATATTAAAACATCATTTAAGTTAAGAAAAATTCAACGGGGATATACGAAAAGCTCAAATAATTGGTAGTTGATTGGCTATAAGAGTGTTGTAATAAATTAATAGCAATAGAGTAATATTTCATGGTTTAATAGAATTATAATTTGATACTTTTAATTAAAATTGATAAAATATTTTTATAATACTTGTTTGACAAGAGTTGGGCATGGATACATGGATACACATAGACACTACTGTTTAACAACATATGAAAAATGTATTATTATTTCTAAGATTTTACATGTATTTTTCTAGAATTATATACAGTTGTTAGTATATGTAATATATAAATTATAGTTGAATCGAAAAGTTACTTAGAAGACAAATTATAATAGAATTAAAAGCAAGAAATGTGTTAGAATAAATTTTATAATTGTATCTTTACAAGATAAGAATACCTAAAATGAAAAAATAACTATTAATTATCATCATAAATGCAAAGTTTAAAAGTCTCAAAATATATGAGAGACAATTGTTGTATGAAATTTATGATAAAATGACACTAAATGATAGTAAACTCTTTCAATGCATGTTTTCTTTGTTAGGAAAAAGAGACAAATACCAGGGACTGTTTGGTTCGGGTAATCTAGAATTATCATCGCAATTCAATTATTGGTAATTTAATTATGTGTCATTCAACTACTTGTAAAATAAGATTGTTATGTTTGGTTATGCATGATAATATATGATGTGATGGATGATAATTAATGATTGCTATGTTTAGTATTAGTAAACTTTTATTGTAAATTTATGTAAATAATATGATGTTATTTAAATGCCCTTTTAGTTCTATATTATCTAAAAAAATAGTTTGACGTACAATTTTAACATTAATTTTTAAATAAATTAATAATGACTAAATATAAAAAATATTTTTAATCAAATTAATAAAATAAGAGATATAATAAAAAGATATTTTTATGTGAAACTTTAACATTATTTCCAATTATTTTTTATTGATATTTAAATAAATTAATATTGCTAGACTAAACTTTAATAAATTTAATTGAATTAATTAATAAAATATTTTTTTATTAATTTAATTAGTATTTAAATAAATTAATGATGATTGACTAAATTAAAAAAATAATTATAATTAAATTAATAAAATAAGAGATATAACAAAAATATACTTTCACGTGAAATTTTAACATTAATTTTAATTAATATTTAAATAAATTAATAATGTTAAACTAAAAATTAATAAAGTTAATTTTAATTAAATTAATAAAATGAGAGAGAGAATATTTCAATGAGGATAGGAATGTCATTTTATTTGATATTAGAATTGTAATGACATTGTAAATTAAGATTGCTTACATTTTATTCTGCAATTCAATAGCCTCAAATGATTGTAAATTAGGATTGTAGCCTTATTTAAGGATTTACTCCAAAAAAATATGTTAATTCAATTACAAAACAATTACGAAGGAATATAATGCGAAACAAGTGGGGCCGAAGGGAATGCAAAAGAAAAGCAACTCGAGGTTAGAAAAATATGAATATTGGGATAGATGATAAATACTATTTTACGATCTTTAATATTTAAATTATGATAGTTTCTCTACTAATAGGGTTATATGTATTACACATTCAAAATTTATTGATATATTGTGTGACTCGTGATTTGTAGAAAATAAACTGTAGATAGATCAAAAACATTTAGATCATCATTTTTTATCTTACTATTTAATTCACTCCGTTTTTTAACTTTTTTCATCTACAAAAGTTGTTTTAAGTTTATAAAATAAACTATATTTTAATTTTACATATATTCCGTGCATAGCACATATGTATTACTAGTCCGATTAAAAGCCACACAAATATATAATATTTGAAACACATCTATTAAACCAAATACTGCGAGTATTTATACCTACGAGTAATTTTAACATCCCGTAGGTATTTAGCAATTTCTCTCGTAGCGTGATTACACATAAATGCTAATGTATTAAGACTTCTTGTGATCTTAATACCTAAGATCACATCAGTTTGTACATACTTTTTCATAACAAAATTAGCGAAGAAATATTTTAATTTCTTTCACATATTCAAGATTGGTTACGAAAATAAACATGTCATTTGATATAAATATATAATTTCCCCACAACATTAATCAAAAAATCATTCAAAAATATTACTTCATCGATTTTATCATGTCATTGCTTAGATGCTTACTTTAGACTATATAACGACTTTATACGTTTATAAAATTTATTTTCTTGGTCAGGATAAAAAAAAATCCTTCAGGTTTAGTTCCTCGTTTTAAAAAAAAATATTTAACTTCTCTCCTATCTTATTCCATATTTCCTTCAACAAGGATATAATAGAAATATGGACCAAAGCAATGCTTTGTTGTCCTTGTTCCTTTTTATGCCGTGGGTTGGATCATGTAGTAAACATTGGTAATTAACAGTATCCAATAAAATCACATTTGCAGGATTAGGTTTAATTTTGGTCTAACCCATCAATTTGGGATCCAATTCAAAGTTTTTCTTCGGAGGTGTGACAAAATAATGAGAATGTAATAACGTCGTTCATATTGAAGAAAAGATTTAGACTCTAATGATTACCGGATTGATAGGAATAGAGAAAGAAGAAAAAACCAAGTTTGAAACAATTTAAAAATAAGAACCCTCTGTATTACATGAATTTTGTGAGTACCCAATGACTGTTGGATAAGGCATATTTTACTCACATATATAATATCGAAAATAACAAGAAAGCCAATTTTGCAACTGTAAAAATAACCAAATTTTTATTTTTTTACAAAAATAACTGGAAAATGATTGAAGTAAATAATTTATTTACAAATTATATAGATGAATAAATTATTTACACTATTCTGACATTTTTACAAAATAAATTGTCGTCATTTTTATACCTTATTGAGTGGAATATTGATATTTTTATAGTTCTCTCATAATAATAGGTAAAAATTTACCCACCCAATTAAAAGCCTATATAATATTTGAAACCCACCGATTAAATCAAATACAGCAGGTCTTTATAATTACGGTAATTTTAACATCTCTATATAAATCCAACGGCTGATCAAGAAGAGGTCCGGGCGTTTCTAACATCCGGAATTCCGCACCTGAAACCCTATATATAGAGAGAACTTCAAACAAATCGGGTGCTGGTGCTTCAAGCTGATGAATAAAGAGTCTGTATAATCAGAACCTATCTTTTTGTAACCATTGGTTCATTAGCTTTGCAGTATATCAATTTTTGGTCCTGAACTAAAAGAGCACCAAATTTCCAATAATCCAACTGCTCTTTCTCCCTATTGAGAGACTGAGTCTAAAAGCAAAAATATGATACGATTTCGAGCACCTTCGTAGTTGTTGCCACCCATACACTAAACAAAAACTAAAGGGAGGTATTCTTATTACTAAGATTGCTTACCTCCTATGCCTATGTATTGATTCCTTGCCTTCTCCATCAGTTAAGCTTGAACACTTGAAGTTCTTATGGACCAAAAAACAAACTTCTCTCAGTTTCCCATTTGCATGACAGCAAAATTCTTCTCATTTCATCATTTTCTAACTTTTTTCTGTCACCATCTTTATTACGCCAACCATGGATCATCACCCTGAAACCAATCCACATTTTCGCAGCCAATCACAACCCCAATATAAGGATCAACATTCTCAGCTAGAGCTACTAAGCCCACAGGAGCCTTATCCACAACATCAACAACATTTGCAGCCCCCCAATTTCAAAACTCAGCATCAAGACCAAGGTTCCGGCAATCCCTACCAGGACCAGCTCCATTTGCAGCCACTTGCTCCGTGGCAACCCCGACAAACAAATCCCTTAAAGGGGTATGCTCGACTCTTCTGTACAATCTTTTGGGTCCTTTTAGTTATTGGAGGTCTAGCAGTCCTCATAGTTTACCTTATCTTTCGGCCAAAAACTCCAACGTTTGATATATCAACTGCCACACTGAATGCAGCCTACCTAAACATGGGCTATTTGCTCAATGTTGATCTGACTTTGCTTGCCAATTTCACCAATCCTAATAAGAAACTGAGTATGGAATTCGGTCACATGATCATCATTCTTTACTATGGAAATACCCTCATTGATGTTCAATACATAGAACCCTTCTCAGCTGCAAAGGCTGAGACCATGTTTGAAAATGTTCATATGGTCTCCAGCCAGGTTAGGCTTCCCATACTTGATAGCCAACGGTTTCAGACACAAGAAGAGACCAATAGCTTAACCTTCCAAGTAAAGGGAATTTTCCAAGCTCGTTCGAGTTTTGGTACTCTGCCACCATATTCATATCAGGTACATAGTCATTGCAGTTTGGTAATGGCTGCCCCTCCAAATGGAGCTTTGATCACAAGCAAATGCAGAACAAGGCGTTGAGAGATCCATTTTATATTCACATCATTACCTATGTTTAGCATTTTCTTTTTTCAAAAATATCAAATTCTAGGAGATTTGGGAGTGTCGACTCAAACCCACAACCTCATTAGCGTGAGAGTGTAATCTTAACCATCTAAGTAAACACATCTTGTCGCATGCTTAGTTTAAGATCAAATAAAATAAAGAAAACATGAAACTAAGCAATAGGTACAACAAGCCTAAAATGGGGAATGATATATAATTTTCTTTTTGCGACTTTTAATAAATGTCTGAAGAATACATTATGAATTTGTACTTGTTTAGTAGAAATATTTATTTGATGAATGTGAATAGGGATCTTGGTAATTAGAGTCAGGTATCATAACACTTGATAGTAATGAAACCTGCAAATCTCTTCCCTCTGGCTCTTGGAGGAACTTCTTGTCATCTAAATAGGACTGAATCTGCACAATAATTTGCTTCAGACTCTGATCTTCCCGTGCTTTTAACGCTCCCAAGAAGTGTCCGGATACGACGTTGAGAATCTTCATGAACTGAGATTTGTACTTCTTGTACAATGCAAACCCTGCTGTCTGTATAAAATAGGAGTTACATTTTCGAGAATATTTCTTATATTTTACATATCTTTCTTTCCCAAAGCATTATACTTTACACTTACTTGCAGGAATGCATTTAGTGCAACAGCAGTGTATATATTGGCAGGGAGAGAATTTAATAATCTTGCCATCCATGCCCAACCTTCCTTCAAGCCATGCAGGTTTTGGATACCTGGAACTTCCGTCTGCGAAAACAGAAGAGATTAGGAAGAAACTATGGTTAATAAGTCATGCACACACAACAATGGGCAGCTGTAGTACATATAAAATAAATTAAATTGGTATACTTTACAGTTATAACACTTGCTATATAACAAGTTGACAAACCTGAACCAGTGCTCCATACAGTTTCATGTAGGATTCAACCTGCTTCAAATAGTCCTTGAGACTCTCAAGTTTGCCGTCAACTTCACGAAATCCGAGAGTTTTGAAGTATGCTTCTTTTGATTCAAATGCTGACTGAAAGAATGTCAAATAGATATCACAATCCAAGATAAAAATGACTAAATATAAGTAACAAGTAGCGTCCTAAATGTTTTCCACTTCAACGTCTATTTGAAGTACATATAACCAGAAACAATATTGTGAAAGTTGGACTTCAGCCATAGCTAAAACTGGAGTAAGCCGGTCATGAATTAGAACGTTTCAGCAACTCTGATATCATGGCCCTCGATAATATTGCCAAAATATTGCCTTGATTGAGCTAGAAACAACTCACCTCCGAGTATGACATGTGCTTTGGAACAGTGTAGATACAAGCTTTATGGAACTCAGCTAGAAGAAGATCCATTGCGTGCGGGACCTAATTTTCAGATCATTAATTAGTAAATGCCACACTAGAATCTATACCAAGTTCAAATTTATTTCTCGTGATGGAAAATAATTCGTGGAGTCGCAACAATTTTCCCTAATCCACCTTTGGTTGGGTTGAGTCCCAACCAGCTCATTAAATATCCCATGAAAAGCACTCATGGACAACATGAAGTATAACCGACCTAGAGTTTGATGCATGATGCAAATGTAAAAAGTTCTGGTGGATAATGTACTGTCAACTTGGCTTAGTTTTCACTCAACCCGACAGATGACCAGAAAAAAGGATTCTCAGACCAAAAAATAAGCTTTCACGTGCTATGTTCTGATGCTACTATTGTCTTTGTAGTTTGTCTTTCATTTTTTCATGGCTGCATATTTCATGATGTTAATGGAGAATGTTTTCTCGTGCTATATTCCGATGGCTACCTACTGTTGTTCCATGGCCATTGCATAATTCTATGTAGTTAATCAGATAATAACTATTTAAAAATCACAATTCATGAGAAGTGTCCGTACTGATAACAAATTCTAGGCTAAGACAATACCCAACAATTCCTCAAAAAGAAAAACAAGAAAGTAATATAGCCAATAAGCTATTAGTCATTATACAGTACTTTGTCAGGCAGAAGAACATCAAATAGATCATTAATATTATCCCGTATATAAAGATGCCAATTCCACCAAGAGCAAAAAATAAAATATCATTTCAGATGCAAAGCTATCGAGGAATTTTTGCAATATTGTAGAGGATCGTGCTGTATACCTGTGAGGTGACAAGAACGATAACATGACCACATGCAAAAGCCGCATTATCAGGGCTTTCGCAGTAAGAGACAACCTGTTCAAAATCAAGAAGTTAATCAGATTCTCAAATTTGGTAAAAGTTTTAAGCTAATTGTCACAATCACATGCTGGAAGAAGTGTATTGACTGACTTTTCTTTTAGAAAAAGAAATCATTTGGCACGTCACTCGGGAAAAGATCTTAAATAATTATAGCTCATTAAGACTATGTGCATGGACCATGCTATTTGTCCTTCAATAGTCAATAAAAATAATTTGACGTAGACATACATTCAATCTGAATAAGCCCATGGTAGGCTTCTATTAGTGCATATTTCCATTTTCAGCTTTCAAATTAACCCTTTATTTACTCTCTTTTTGTTCTTTTTTTAAGTTGAATTGCCAACTTCGACTATGCTCATGGGTAATGTGGACATAAGATAATAAAAAAGAAAATTTTATGTTCTCGTCATTAAGTACAACTTTCCTATTTCCGAATAGAACACACCAAATTTGTTTTCCGTCCAGATAATCTGTAAGCACAGAACTTGTTTCTATTGTTTTTTCTTCAGCCATTTCCACCATGAAAGGGCAAAAAGTTTCAACAACCAGTACCTTCCTTGCGAAAGCTACAATGCTAATAGATTGAGGGCAAAGGGGATCATTGAAAATCTTGATGAGTTCAGTTGCTTTTGCTCTGCAAAAGGAAATGTGACTAATGAATAGACATGTCTAAGATTTACAAGTAGGAACTTTATGAGAAAATTAAGAGTAACAGATACAAGCCATAAACTTATAGCAGCAGCAACGTATTCTGGAAATCAAATGGGTACATCCATTATGGTATTCACAGATTCATCCGACAATCAAACATATCATGGCACATGCCAAAACATATCTTTCTAACCAGCCAATCTGGTGAGCACCCTAAGGAACTAGGTCTCACATAGGATAGCTTGAATGCGATGTGTACATGTATGATGGTGCAGCTACTCACAGTCGTTTTTGCCAAAAAAAAAATTAGCATACTTGATAACAGTTAAAATTAACCTGCCAAAAGATAAACTCGAAAAAAAGTACTGAAAGAAATTTAATCGGAGAGTGCATGTTACCTGACATTCTCTTTGGTTCCCCTAATTTGTCGAATTAATCTAGCAACATGTCTCTCACAGCTGCTAAAATCCTAATCAAGTAAAAAATTAAATATCAATTAAAGTAAAGGAAGTACATATACCAAACAGTAACCAAGAAAAAAATCTCCAAACCCAGCACTATCTGAGCATAAATGAGCCAAAATGAAGAAAAATAGTTCTTATTTCTACTTTTAAAGGCCAACAAAAAAGAAAGGAGGAATATGCTTGGAAATGTGCATTGAACTCTGAAAAAGCAGAGTGAAAATGTGACCGACCTCGTTAAAATGCAACAAAACCTTGATCTTAATTGAACAAAGACCTGATAAAAATTTTCAGATTTTTTTGGGTTAAATTTAACTCATACCCATGAGCTTTGGGGCATTGGCAATTTAAACACGAACTTTCAAATAGGAACAATAATCCCTAAACTTCCAAAATTGGCAATTTACACACGAACTTTCAATTAGGAACGATAATCCCTACACTTCCAAAATTGGCAAAATTGGTCTTCCACGCTTTATTTCCATCAATTTTTCTAGTGCCAAAAAACGCCCCGTCAACTTTGTTGAGAAGAATGATTAGTTGGGGTGTTTTTCTGATTGTACAATGTCTATCAATGGAGCAATTTTTGACATTGGAAAAAACGATGGAAATAAGTCATGGAGGACCAATTATGTCTATTATGAAAGTTCACGGAATAATGTTGGTCATTTGAAATTGGGTCTAAATTGCCAATGACCCAAAGTTTATTTCTGTAAGATGAATTTAACCCAAAACATTTTTTTGACACTAGCAGTACCTTATTTGAATTCAATCTCAATGCCTCATTCCTTTCATCTAGCTCTTTAAGCTTTTGCAGTCTCTCACGCTCTAAAACCAGAGCATTTTCCATTGCCCTTACTACCTTACCTGTTTATTAACGTGGAGAATCAAAAGATAATTAACCTAGAAATCAAAAGGTCTGCACATGCACTCCTTTGAATATATTTAAGGATATGGGTGTTCAATCCACTATATGAAGAATAAGAACCTGCTGACTTTGGTATCTTCTTTCTATCAGGTTCTGCTCCTCCCTTGGGTTGAGCAGTCAAAGTTTCAACTTTGGCATCCATCTGATGTCTTGCAGTTCCCTCTTGCGCCGCTGCAGTGTCAGCCCTTTTTGAGGCTTCAGCAGCTTCCCTTTCCGCAGCTTCCTTTACTGCTCTTCTCTCAGCCTCCTCAGCAGCTCTTCTTGCTTCCTCAGCTCTAAGTTTGGCCTATACCAAGAAATGCTCCTTGTAATCTTGTTAATCAATAAATTATACTAGAACTTCTCTACAAAAGATACATCCAAGGCAGCAAATATCCATAAAACCGTTATTTCGGGCAAAGAACCACGAATAGCCAGGGAATCCTAAACTGCTCCAGTAAATGATTTAGAAACTGTTTCACTAGGGTAATTATTTGAACGCACCCAAGCCCAGCTTAAGGGAGTTTGGGAAGGACTTGTGATAATCTTCATGTGAAGTCAACGGAACATACTATTCAAAGCAAAATCAAATAAAAAATAAATGAAATTCGTTTGAATTCCATATTCCAGTGAATATGAGGGGATATCTGTGAAAGTAGAGGTGCAAAACTATATTCCAGTGAATATGGGGGGATATCTGTGAAAGTAAATGAGCAATGCAGACTTGCAGACCATCCAGAAGTTTGCTAATTAAACATTCATTAGAGAGAAAATAAACCTCAGCTTCAAGTCTAGCTTTTTCTTGTCGTAATTTTTCCTCTATGAGGGCCTTTTCCTTTCTTTTGGCTTCTTCAATAGCTGCATCAGATCTTATTTTCCGTTCTTCAATTTGTGATCTAAGTTCATGATCCCGTTGCACTGCAGTCAAATGATCATCAAGGGCCTCTGCACTGCATAGCAGAATCTTAGAAACGCTTCTGAAATTATTACTGGATATCCATCAAAATTTTGAGAGGGAAGATCACTAAGCACAAAGAAAATACCAATCCTGAAGCATTTCACATTTCAAAGCTTCAGTCAATTTTCAGTAGAGACCTAGAGTAACTGCTAAATCAAGCTTTACGACAAAGGAACTTCATGTTTTAACTGTTAATAATCAAGATTCTAAAACATAGATTTGAAAGGTCAATCATCTATTTTTAATGAGAAAAACCATAGCTTTAGCTTTAAATTGAAACAATAAGAACCACATAGTCTTTTACATATATTTTGAGTCAAACAAAATACAATAGGTAAGAAGCTCAAGTATCAAAACTAACAGTTTAGGAATATGAGAGTTCAGAATCCACATAAGAAACTATAGAGGACCTTACATCTTGCGCTGATACAGTGTATCAAGTTTTTTGTCCATCTCCTTTCTTGCTTCTTCATATCTCTCAACTCGTTCAAATGCAGAAATGAATGTTTTATTTTCATTAATTAAATCCGTCTCTAACATTGAAATTCTGTTCCTGATTTCCTCCTGTAATCACACGAATTAAAATGCTTATTCATGAAGAATTGAAAGTTAACAAGATATGAAGACAAAAAAAAATCACCCCACAGAGGGGAGGAGGGTTTCAACTACTTCTCATAATAAATGACAAATGAGAAATTTTCAATAAACAGAAGTTACATATACCACAAACACATGTGCATCCAAATCCAGTTAAATTCTAAGAAAACTTGTATCCTAATAATGTTAGCATAAGTGTCCTCATGCATTTGCCTAGTAAGCTAAAGGTTCTGTGGAAGACCGGGGATATGGTTGCGTTTTGGTGCTTGTGGACAGAGCGAAGTAGGAAGATTTTTTGGGGGTCGAATTCAATCTCTTTGTGGAAGAAGATTATTTTACTTTATTTCTCTATGAGTGTCTTCTACTAAATGGTTTAAGAACATTCCCTTGTTCTTTATTTACGCTGACTTGATAGCCATTTTTCTTGCCGAGCTGTTTGTTTTGTTTTTGGAGTTCAGTTGGATTGCTCATCCTCCAAACTCTTTGTAAATTTTACACATTAATACAAATCTTGTTTCTTATAAAAAATGTTAAATAAACTAGATAAAATTATATAAACTCTACTATATTAGTTTCCAGTAACAAACAACTAGTTAAGTAGCACGGACACGGATACGCGACACAGCATGGAAACACCTGCATGTAATGTAATATATATAAGATTTTTTCCCAGTATATATGATATATACTTTAGCAAATATTTTACATGCATGTAACATCAATAAACAAAAAGAACAACCACTTTCAATGTTTGAGTATAGTGAGAAGAAGACCAGTATCACATGCATCTCCCCCACTACGCACTTCCCTAAATGTTTTGCTTTCTATTAGGCCAGTTGTAGCACAAATTCCTATATTACTTTATTGGTTTTATTCATTTTTTGAGCCTAGAAACTCCTCCTCCAACCAAAACCATGTTCGACGCGTACACCCGGCATGTCCGACCGTGTCTTGACGAGTCCGAGCGTGTCGGAATATTAAAAATAATTAATAAAAAAAATGGGACACTCAAAGACGTGTCAGAGCATGTCAAATGAGTATCCATGTATGACATGTGTCGAACGTGGGGACACTACCATAAAAACGTGTTCATGCTTCTAAAGGACTAGTAATATCAATATTAAATTTTGCTAATGATGTTTATCAAAAAATGCTAAGAGTGAGGTCATAATAATATATCAGATATCACTACAAAATTTTTGGATACTACCTGAATACCATCATACGCCAAGGTGCAAACAATTTATCAAATAGACATAACCTGCATGGTTTAGCACCTGCAACCCAAGCCGATATTCACGGGTTAACTCAAACAGAGCAGCTTCTGATAATCCAACTGGCTCCATCAAGTAGGACTGAGGTTCAGGAGCCGATTCATAATCAGAATCATCACTGTTCAAACAATAATATTAATATCATGCTTAAAAATTACAAGTAGGACATCAAAATTACAAGTAGAACGTCAAACTACACTTCCAAAAAACGTCAAATAAATATGACAGTAATGTAATGACACAAAGATAACGTACTAAGGAAACATTCTACACACTAAAAAATGAGTTCTTGATGTATTGATAAATATACCACAGATACGCAGTCGTGTTTTTTGGATAAGTAAATTTTAAGACAGAAACTAAAGGGAACATTTCTAATACGAACGTTTAATAAAATTGTTATATTTATTGGAAAAGGTTTTCCCACAAGTGACAAGTCCAATAACAAAATAAAAAATGGAATGTAAATTTTTTGGATTTCAAACAGGCAGACTTGCTTGGGAAATAATCTTCCCTCTTCCTTTCAAATGAAAATATTCGAGAAAACAGAAGACTGATAGCTAATTGCATACCTAAGATAAACGTCATCACAACTAAAACGATTAACCGCCACAAAGCTTTGACCGTGAAACTCCTCAGTGTCACTACCACTGTCCGAAACCTCATCCTCGGTCACACGCATGACGAAAGGCCGCCTTGGCTTTATAGCAATGGATTTCGCACCAGACATATTGCTAAAACAGAAGTGAAAAATAAAATTAAAAGGACTAAGAAAAGACAAGCACACTCACACACACGGAAGTGCAAGCCTGCATACAGTCATCTCCTGCCTCAAGAGAGGAAAAAAAGGTGCAATACCGTGAACTGGCTTTCGTGTAAGGAACCGGAATAGTACTAGACGCGTTGAGCTTGGCTTCCACTGCACTAAGCTCTGATATAAACTCGTCGAAATTCCAATGTGGCTCTGGGTCAGCCGTAATTCCATCTATGCGGTGAGGGAAACGGAGTTCTAACTTAATAGGCCCCCTAAAAAGATAGACAACACAAAGTAACGACCAAGGAAATTCATGATAAGTTGAGGGAAAATTAGACATAAGAAAAAAAAAGGTTGAAGAATTCCAACTCACATTGGTATTATAAGAAAACAACACCAGCATCAATCCTCAGTCTGCCGTAGGGGTGGGATGGTGAGCCGGGTATAACAGAAAAATCGATACAGGAAGGAGGCGGGGTGGCACTGGCTGACCGACAGAAACGGGGAGCGAGAGAGAGTTGCCGGAGCTAGGAACGGCAGAGACTCCTCCTCCCAAGAAAATACTCCTGAAAAGCTTTAGGTCCCGTCAATCAAAAGTAATAATAGATAGGGTAACACTTTTCTGGTATAGCAGGAGGAACTGATGCCGAATTCTCTGGTGTTATTACCAGTCGTCTCCAGCTACGGAACTGACATTCGGCGGCGTTGAGAGGTCCAATTTATGAGGGATTTTTTAGGCTTCCACGCTAATTGAAAAAAATAATTAAAATACCGTATTTTTTAAATTAATTTAAAAAATAAGATAAAATGATACACTTAAGACAAAAGTGTGGTCATAAATATGAGGTATTCGTAATGGCATAATCATAAATGTGAGGGTACATAGAATGTGTCTTTTGTAAAAATGATTTCATAAAAGTAGAATGCGTTTTTATAAAAGATGTATTCATTAATAGTAGAAAGCGTCTTTTATAAAGACACATTCAACACAAAATTTCTAACTTATCGATTTATATTGAAAAGCCCATTGATTGTAGCATTTAAAGTAAACAATTCCAATAAAGCCGCTTTGGTTTCGCCTCAAGAGCAAATCTCTTTGCCCCATAGAAATTAATAAAACCCCAAAGAGAATAGGGAAAGCAAAAAAAAACTTCAAAACGAATAAAAGTCATTTGTATAGATGAAGCTCCTTACTATAACTTGAATTTGGATTACAATGAAGTTGCTGCCAAACTTGAAAATATCTATAAGCTTAGCCCTACAACTGATTCTTCTAAAGTAGAAGAAAGATATGGTTTGCTGAAGAAAGGAAGAAAAAGAGGGAAGACGGTTTTCGAAGATGATGAAAAATCAGAGAAGAATGTTAAGGATAATGTAGTCAGGAACATGACAAAGAAAGTTAGACGGTTGAATCTTGATAAAAAAAATTGCGCTTCAAAATAATGAGGAAGAAAAAATGGTTGCTTCCATTAGTAAGAGGAAAGATTTCGAGGATGAAAATGATAAAATCCAGAGGTTTGTTCAGACTATTCGATTTCTAGAAAGCAGAAGCAAACGTCTTTGCAAAAGACTTTCAGGCTGCGCTAAAGGCGTCTTTTGTAAAGATGACTTTTACCAACTGGAAAGTCGTCTTTACAAAAAATGCCTTCTAACGTGGCCAATACTACCTTAATTTTAGAATTAGTTTCAAAACTACCTTATTTTTAGAGTTTTTTTTTAAATCACATTAAACCCGAAAATTCCCCTCCAATTCCTCTCCATTAACTTTCCTTTTATTCATTGAGCTTAATCTAGTGGTTGCTACGGCCAAAGCATAGAGTTCGAGCTCGGGTCCTCATACTAAAAAATAATTTCAACACATCTAGCAGTTAGCAACTAATATACAAGAACCTGTCCACACCCCAACGAATTCTAAGGGTGTGCACTGGACGGGACGGTACGAGTTTTTAGCATTTTTGTCCCGTCTCGATCAGGACAGGACAATTTTTTTAAGTCCCATCCCATCCCGTGTTGAGGAAAAATTCCGAGCGGGACGAGATGGATATTTTGGATAAAAAATTTAAAAGTTAAAAATTAAAATTAGTCTAAAGTTCAAAAGATTAAAATGTTAAAAATTAAAAAATTAAGGGTTAAAAATAAAAAACTAAGGGTTAAAATTAAAAAAATTGAGGGTCAAATTTTAAAAAAATAAAAAATATTAGGTTATTTATCAAAAATCAGGACGGGACGGGACAAGTCGGGATAAAAAATTTTGTCTCGTGACCCTTCCCGCCAAGAGTACAAATCTCGTCATGTCCCACTCGGTTCGGGATGATTTTTCAGGACGGGACAAGTTTTTCGGGACGGTTGCACAACCCTACTGAATTCCTACTGAGGTCGATTTGGTTCCACTTTTAAATTCGAGTTTATTTAAATTTAACTTTAATTTATAAGTTAATACGTGTTTCGTTTAACTTATTATAATTAACTTTAAGATATAACTTATTTTAAAATTATGTTTGACAAATAAATAAATAAATAAATTATTTTAATTAAAATTACTTTAATATCCCTTTTAATAATATAACTTGCATTTACCTCATTTATTTAATATCCATTTTTAAATCGTTAATCTAAACGAGAATCATTCTGACCTGTCCGTTTCCCCGATTTGTGTCCCACCCGACCTCGTCTCCCCAACCCGACCCCAGCTCCCAAACCCGACCCCGGCTCCCCAACCTGACCCGGCTTAACTACCCGACCCGACCCATGTCCCGATCCTGACCCCAACCTCGTACTGAACCGGCTCCATAACCTGTGACTCGTTCTGACCCAACTCCCCCAGCCAGACCTGTGTCCCACCCGTCACCGGTTCCCCAACCCAACCTCACGATCGCGTGTCCTCGACCTGTTCCTGACCCAACTCCCCGACCCGTGTCCCACCCAACCCGACATGACTTGACTCTTCGACCCGCGACCACCGACCCCAACCCAAGTCCCCGGCCCAACCCGGCTCCCTGAACCATGTCCCACCTGACTCCGGCTCCCTAACCCGACCTAACTCAGCCCCCAACCCGTGACCCCGACCCATGCCCCACCTGACCCTCGACCCCCCGACCCGAACCTGAATCTCCAACCCGATCCGACTCGACTCCCCGGGCTGTGACCCCGACCCGACCTGTGTTCCCGACTCGACTCCTCAACCAATCCCGACATATGTCCCACCCGAACCTGTCTCCCCAACCGACCCAACTCAACTCCCCGACATGTGCCCTGACCAGACCCGTGTCCCCGAATCGTGTCCCGCCCGACACCTGCCCCTGGCTCCCAAACCCGACCCCGGCTCCCAAACCAACCCGACATGACTTGACTCTTCGACCCGCGACCACCGACCCCAACCCATGTCTCCCCAACCCGTGTCCCCGAATCGTGTCCCGCCCGACCCCTGCCCCTGGCTCACAAACCCGACCCCGGCTCCCAAACCCGACCCCGGCTCCCCAACCTGACCCGGCTTAACTACCCGACCCGACCCATGTCCTGGTCCTAACCCCAACCTTGTACCGAACCGGCTCCATAACCCGTGACCCGTTCTGACCCAACTCCCTCAGCCCGACCCGTGTCCCACCCGTCACCGGTTCTCCAACCCGACCTCACGATCGCGTGTCCTCGACCTGTTCCTGACCCAACTCCCCAACCTGTGTCCCACCCAACCCGACATGACTTGACTCTTCGACCCACGACCACCGACCCCAATCGTGTCCCGCCCAACCCCGACCTCGTCTCCCCAACCCGACCCCGGCTCCCAAACCTGACCTCGGCTCTGAAACCCGACCCCGGCTCCCAAACCCGACCCCGGCTCCTCAACCCGACTCGGCTTAACTACCCGACCCGACCCATGTCCCGATCCTTACCCCAACCTCGTACCGTACCGACTCCATAACCCGTGACCCGTTCTGACCCAACTCCCCCAACCCGACCCGTGTCCCACTCGTCACCGGTTCCCTAACCCGACCTCACGATCGCGTGTCCTCGACCTGTTCCTGACCCAACTCCCCGACCCGTGTCCCACCCAACCCGACATGACTTGACTCTTCGACCCACGACCACCGACCCCAACCCATGTCCCCGGCCCAACCCGACTCCCTGAACCGTGTCCCACCTAACTCTGGCTCCCTAACCCGACCCAACTCGACCCCCAACCCGTGACCCCGACTCATGCCCCACCTGACCCTCGACCCCCCGATCCACCCCGTGTTCCCGACCCGATCCTGAATCTCCAACCCGATCAGACTCGACTCCCCGGGTTGTGACCCCGACCCGACCTGTGTTCCCGACTCGACTCCCCAACCAATCCCGACATATGTCCCACCCGAACCCGTCTCCCCAACCGACCCGGCTCGACTCCCCAACATGTGTCCCTGACCCGACCCGTGTCTCCGAATCGTGTCTCGCTCGACCCCTGCCCCTGGCTCCAGACCGGACACCGTGACCCTGACCCGAACTCCTGAATGTTGGGATTATGTCCATAAAGTATGGTGTAATAACTATTTATGAGTATTTAGTTATTTCTCAGACATTTTGTATTACTGAATTTAATGGATTAATGAAAGTTGTCTATTAATTAAAGTGTGTTTATAATTTACTCAAGTCTTGGAGCTATTGTCAACATAAGAAGAGTAAAAACTAAGGAGTCTTCCAGACAAACTCTTTTGAGATAGTTCAGAACATTATTCGCTGTTTTAGGATCAACTAGGCAATCGAGTTTGATTATGACGGTTAGGTTAAACCAAAGGATGCTGGTTTTGGGACATGGGAGACCTAGACATGTTATGGAACATGTTGAATAATGTTGGAATATGTCCATAAAGTAGCATGTTAATACTATTTATTTGTATTTAGTTATTTCTCAAACATTAGTATTATTGAATTCTTGTGAATAAATTGAAAATTTTATTTTAAATTAAAGTGTGTTTATAAATTACTCAAGTTCTGAAACTTTCATCAACGAACGATGAGTGAAGACAAAGGCGTCTTGAGATGAACTCTTCTAAGAAAGTTTAGAATGACATTTGCAGTCTTAGGATCGACTGGATAATCGAATCTGATTACGACTGTTACGTTAAACTAATGGATGTCAGTCTCGGGGCATGGGAGTGGAGACTCAAACGGTTAGCCTAGACATGTTATGAACATGTTGAATAGACTGGTAAAAAATTAGTTTAGAGCCCAAAACTGTTTACCAAGCTCTAAATCTAATTGTTACATCTTAAGAATATTTTCATAATTACCTTAATCCTAAGGTGATTACGTACCTTGACTTACTTAGTTATAATTTTTGATATGTCAAATGAGTGAGTACGAATTGACGGACAATTCCTCGGCTATTAGGATTGTAATTCAATTAAGTTGGAGTCACATGATTCACAAATATGAAAATTAGTGGTTCAATTGTGAGAGCAACAATATCACATTATACTTTATTGATGAGTGTGTGAATAAATTAATCTGACTAGGTATTCAATGAATTGAGTAATTGATTAAGACTTGTGAATTGTACTAGACAATTCACTATTATGTCTTTCTTATTCACAATTTATAAAGGAGTTAAGAAAATAATAACAAGAGGGGTAGAATGGTAATTTTATATCATGTTCTTGTTACTGATATTCACGATAGGTATTATGTTAAAATATTATGCGGACTGTGAAAATAAAAAAAGTTTATTTACGTTAACAGAAAACGTAGCGCGCATGAATCGAGAGTTGATTCGGCGTCGAACCTATAATATAGTCGTACGATGTCAGGATTAAATAGGTAAAAAATTTATGGAAATAAATTCATCGGGTATTTGATCCTTAGTTTTGTTCATGTGGGTCCATTTAGTTTGAGAAATAACTCATGAGAACAGGAATATAGAAACGAGTAAATTGGATCAAAATGTGTTTTGCTGCCAAGACATATTTCATTCACCTATGTATGATGGGAGATGTCACTTAATTAATTAAGTGTGATTATATGTATTGAACTTAATTAGTTTATTATTTTTCTAATTATTGTATAATTAGTAAAAAATTAATTAATTGATAATGATCAAATAATTTATCAATTGGATTGATAAATCTCCATACTTCTCAAACTCTAGGCAATATTGCAATTTTCGGCAATTATGAATAAATAGAGTGAATTTTTAGAAATTTAAAAATATATGGGTATATTTGTAAATATTAAAATTATATTTTATCAATATCTAATAGCAATCTGATTGTAGATAGATCTTTGATAAGGTATAGTTGCTTGTTAAAAAAACAAAAGGAGAAAAACGTTTTCCCCTCCTTCCCTGATGCCGCCGAAAATTATATTGAAGGAGAAAATTTTCAATTTTTCTTTCTCAATCATTTTTAGAGCTCACATTCAAATTTCTACACAAAATTTCGTGAGATATATTTCTAAAATTAATAGGTGGTTGTTCGTGTATGAAATTCATAAATCATTCTTGGAGTTCAAGTACATGATTCGGATCCCGAAACTTGAAGAACACGAAAAATGCTTGAAGGAATTCCACCAGTTCAAAAATTCTCTAATGCAAAGTATAGGTGAAAAAATATTGTTTCTAACCTTATCTTCTCGTTTAATGTCGTATATACATAATCGCACGTTGTTTGGTTTTAAGTTATTTAATTTGATTAAATAAGTTAATTGAATTTTTTTAAAATTCCGTCCACGAACCGTTCGTGATTCAAACTTATTTTTAATTAATTTTAAAACCAACCATTCCAAGCAATTGGTATCAGAGCAATAGGTTCTTGATTATGCATATTGATATTTGAAACGAACGTATCGTGAATTTTGTAGATATTGGCATATGATTTTGTATGGTAGATTCAAAACTATTTTGAATGTGTTATGTGATTGGATCCCTAATTATTGGCTATAGGCGCTTTTATTTCAATTTAGAATTTATGTACACCGAATCTGAGACATAGAATTTTATGTAATTGTTTGTTGTAAAAGTTGTAAATTTATAAATTTGATGTGAAATCGTCGTCGCCTCAATACATCGCCGGAAACCGCTCGAAACCACCGCTGGGAAGTCACTAGACAACCACCGAGAAGTCTCCATGCGCACTGTTAACGTGGAATTACTGTTCGCATCAGAATTACTAGTCACGCTGAAATTATTGTTCACGCCAAAATTACTGTTCGCGCCAGAGTTACTATTCTGAATGGCCGCGGTACTGTTTCGGTGCCCGTCGGCACCGCTGTTCGCTCCAGTGCCCTACATGGTGACTAGAATTTGTGAAACTCTTGGCGATAACAATTAGAGTTTAGAAAATCCTGTGATGTTTCGCGATAACCCTTATCCTATTTTTTTATCTTATAAATTTTAAATTTTAAACGGATAGAAGATAATTTTGAATTCAAAAGATAATTTTATCTTTTTCTCTTTTGTTTTACTTTTAAGAAAAAAAAGTATAACTAATGAGAATATTTAATTAAGAAATTTTTTTCCTTAATTAAAGGGTTTAAATCAAAATTTATATTTATATATTTTGAAATTTTGAAATTTGAAATTTGAATTTAAATTTTGAAATTTGAATTTAAATATGAATTTTAAATTTTAAATTTGATTCCAAAAAGGGAATGGAATTTTGTAAAGGGATACAAAGTGGTGGGACAACCTGAAAAATAAATAGACAATTACAGACGTCATGGAGATTTATAAATTAATTTATAATTTATTATTCTTTTGGATTGTAATTAGAAATAAACCAATAAGAAGATTAAGTTTAAATGTATGATTAAATTTTAATCGTGCATCATCATATAACATGTCATATAAAACTAGGGATATGCCAATATCAAATTGCCATGTAGTATATACGTGCATCATTGTAGATGAATTATAATGGTTATAATTTAATTACAATACAAATTTTATAATGGTTATGATTTTAAATTGGAATTTAAAATTAAATAAAGGATTTATAAATTTTCATCATGTTTTTCAAATTAATAAAAGTTATGTTAATCCAAAGTTTTTTTTTTAAAAACTAAGTGGGAGGGTCGTTTATGTTGAATCATTCCCAAGGTCTCCAACGCGAACTTGATCGTGCCACGAGGAATGGTTTAGAACCGTCCATATGATGGGAGAAACTTTAGAGACGTGTCACTTTAAGTCATCGAGTTGCTTGAGAAGCTAAGACTTCTAAAGTAAGTGGTGGGGTAGGGTCGTCCCATAGGCGAACTGTTAGTCCATATCAACTTTTATGAGTCGATGCATTGGTTAAACACTTAGACTCAAAACACATTGGAATCCCCACGTAGGGGCCAGTCAATGGGGTCAAGGTGACCAAAACCATTGGTGATTGGTTAAGCTAGATGTGGAGATATTTCAGCGTTAAACAAACGAGAAGAGTCTCGATGTGATAGGAAATACTTTGGACTTCATCCCTTGATAAGACAAGTTATCGCTTTTGTCATAACATCATGGAGGAAATAATTTTTTTGATGGATTTTTAAATATTTACGTAGTTACATCATGCATCATACTTTCCTAAATGATTGAGCATTTATTAACATCAC
Source organism: Datisca glomerata (assembly GCA_003255025.1). Classification (NCBI taxonomy): domain Eukaryota; kingdom Viridiplantae; phylum Streptophyta; class Magnoliopsida; order Cucurbitales; family Datiscaceae; genus Datisca; species Datisca glomerata. The sequence continues at coordinate 752,489 of QANY01003987.1, read as the reverse complement.
TTTATTTATTCTTTTCAGTAATCATGTCGTTATCCCCCCTTTCAACTATTCTTAACGCGAACAAATTTACTAGTGAAAATTATGTGGATTGGAAATAAAATCTTGATATCCTGCAGACGGTAGAAAAACACAAGTTCGTACTCACTACCCCTTGTCCCCTTGAGCCTAACACTGAATCGACTGAAGAGAAAAATGATGATTATGCTTCTCAGCTGCGATTTGATGAGATCGTCAGATGTAACATCTTGGCATCTTTGAGCAATGTATTGCAACAACGTCATCAGAACTTTGAGACAATTGCTGATATGATGTGAAACATCATTAAAATGTTCGGAGATCAGGGTCATCAAGCCAAACAGACAACTGTACGTAACTTCATGAACTATAGGATGGAACCTCGAACCCCTGTCAGAGAACATATGATGATGATCATAAGTTATGTAAATGAGATGGAGATCATGTGTGATGAGGTTAATAGTGAGACTCAGGTGGATATGATCCTAGAGATTTTTCCTAGTAACTTTGAGAACTTTTAGTTTTATTATTTGATGAATAAGCTGAAGTACTCACTTCCTGAGCTCATAAAGGAGTCGCAAGATGCTGAGACTCTGTTTCTGAAGGGCAAGAGGAAGTTTAGATAGGCTAACTTTATTGAAAGAAAGCCTTCCACCCCTATCTCTAAGAAGAAACAGAGAAAAGGTCCAAGGAAATTGAAGAAGTAGAAGCCGAGAGCTGCCAAAGGCAAGAGCACCGCAGAGTAGACAAGTCGAAAAATAAGTGTCATCACTGTGGAGCTGCTGATCATTGGAAACTCAACTACCTCTCAAAGCGTTGGGATCTAAAGGTATAGTAATGGTTACTGAGACATGTTATGTAGCTAACACTACTTTTCTTAGATTGTAGACTCTGCAGCTATTAACCATATTTGTTGCTTCCTGTCGGGATTTAGGGAAGTCAGAAGGCTTGGCGAGTGCGAGTACAAGTTCCGCTGGGGTAATGGAGCACTAGTATCAGTCGTATATGTGAGAACTTTTAAATTATGTTTTAAAAAACATTATATTATTTTACGTGATGTTTATTATATCCCAGTTTTTGGGAAGAATTTTATTTTCTATTGGTGCATTAATTGAGCAAGGATTTGATCTTAAATTCATTGATAAAGATATTGGTTTTTTAGAAATGAATGCTCAATTACTGTTGCTCGCATGTTTAATAAACTATTTCACGTAAAACCAATAGTTCTAATAATATGTGACACTGAAGTGAATAATGATTCACAAAGGAATAGCAAAAGCATGAAGTATGACACAAATGATTCAACATATTTGTGGCACTTACGCCTTGGGCATATTAGCCTGGATAGGATTAAAAGACTTGTGATGGATGGTCATTTGCAAACTTTAAATGTGGGATCACTAACCACATGCAAATCTTGTATTGAAGGCAAAATGACCAATATTCACTTTCAGCAAAAGGTGAAAGAGTCATTCAATGCTGAACTCATACATAGTGTGTATGTGGGTCATTGAATATCCAAGCAAGAGGAGATTATGAATACTTCATAACCTTCACTGATGACTACTCACATTTTGATCATATTTATCTAATGCATCAAAAGTCTGAAACCCTTGAAAAGTTCAAAGATTATAAGGCCTTGGCTGGAAAGCAATAAGAAAAATAAATCGAAACACTACGATCCGATTGTGGTGGAGAGTACTTACTAGCAGAGTTCAAAGATTTTCTTAAGGAATAATGTATTTTTTCTAAGCTTACAGCACCTGAAACACCATAGCAAAATGGTGTGTTAGAGAGAAGGAATTGAACTCTGATGGATATGGTTAGATTCATGATGAGTTACCCATCTCTCCCAAATTCCTTCTGGGGATATGCCTTGGAAACAATGGCATATATTGTTAACTAAGTTTCATCGAAGACAATGCCTGGTACACCATATGAAAGTGGTATGGATGAAAGTCGTCTATTAACCATTTTAAAATAGGGGGTGCATAACACATGTTCTAAAACTGAAGACAGGCAAGTTGGCTGGTCGTTTAGAATTATGCATGTTCATAGGATATCCTAAAGGAACGAAGGGATATATCTTCTACAGTACGATTGACCAGAAAACATTCGTTAGCATGAATGCTCATTTTCTTGAAGAAGTTTACATTAAAAGTGTACAACCAAGAAGCATAGTTGTACTAGATGAATTATTGAGTGAGAGGACACCGACTGCCCAATTAGAAATTGTTTTCGATTCCATAATGGAAGAACCACGACATGAGCAAGAGCCTATGGAGCCTCGACGTAGTGGGAGGGTCGTTAGCCAACCTGAAAGGTATATGTCCTATGGAGAAGCTTTGACAATTGTCTCAAATAAAGACCTTGATGAACCTGACTCCTACTCAAAGGCCATGCCAAGTCCTAAAGCAAACTTATGGCAATAAGCCATGAATGTTGAGATATATTCGATGTACTCGAACGGAGTCTAGAATCTTATATATCCTCCTAAAAGGGTAAAACCCATAGGATATAAATGGATCTATAAGAAGAAAAGAGGTTCGAATGTGAATGTAGAGATATTTAAAGCTAAGCAGGTAGTCAAGGACTACACCCAAAAGGAAGATATAGACTACTAGGATACCTTCTCGCGCGGTGCCCATGCTTAAATCCATTCTAATACTTTTGTCCATTGTTTCCGCCCTTGATTATGAAATTTGACAAATGAACGTCAAGACTACTTTCCTGAATGGCAATCTCGATGAACACATTTATATGGCTCAACCATACGAGTTCATAGAGAAAGATCAAGAGGATGAAGTTTATGAACTGCAGAAGTCCATTTATGAACTTAAGCAAGCTTCACGATCGTGGAATATTAAATTCGATGAAACTGTTAAAAACTATGATTTTGAACAGTTAGTGGACGAGCCTCGTATGTATAAGCTGATACATGAAGGGAAGGTGATTTTTCTAATATTGTATGTAGATGATATTCTACTCATTGGGAATGATGTAGGAAAAATATTTGATGTCAAGATTTGGCTTGCAAAGCAATTTGATATGAAGGATCTTGGAAAGTTGTATTTGTCTTAGGTATTCAGATATTTCGAGATAGGAAGAATAAACAATTTATAGTGTCTCAAACACCTTATATTGATAAGGTGTTGGATCACTTCAGTATGTAAAACTCTAAGAAATAATTTCTTCCTTTTATACATGGAGTCAGCCTCTCCAAGGACCAGTCTCCCAAGACTCATAAAGAAGAGAAAAACATGATAAAGATTCTCTATGCCTCAGCAATAGGAAGTCTCATGTATGTGATACTTTGCACAAGTTCAGACATTTGCTATGTCGTGGACAAGGATTCTAGGAGGTCCACTTCAGGATCTGTGTTCATCCTGAAAGGTGGAGCAGTTGTATAGAGAAGTATCAAGCAATCTTGCATTGCTGATTCTACCATGGAAGCTAAATATGTGGCAGCTTGTGAAGCTGTAAAGGAGGCTGTGGCTTAGGAAGTTTTTGAAGACTTTGGAAATTGTTCCAAACGCTGACAAGCCCATGACACTTTATTGTGATAACAGTGGGGCTATAGCGAATTCTAAACTACCTAGAAGCCATAAGAGATCCAAACATATAGAATGTAAATATCTTCTGATTAGAGAAATTGTTTAGCGTGGAGACTTTGTGGTTACACATATTTCGACGGTGAACAACATGGCAGATCCATTCACGAAGACTTTGAGCAATAAAGTTTTTTTTATGGTCATCTGAGGGCGTGAGGATAAGAGATTGTACACGCCTACTTTACTCCAACTGGGAGATTGTTGAAATATGTCCATAAAGTAGCATATGATAGTTATTTATTTGTATTTAGTTATTTCTCATACATCAGTATTATTGAATTCTTATGAATAAATTGAAAGTTTTATTTTAAATTATAGTGTGTTTATAAATTAATCAAGTCCTGAAACTTTCATCAATGAACGAAGAGTGAAGACAAAAACGTCTCCACATGAACTCTTCTGAGAAAGTTCAGAATGATATTCGTAGTCTTAGGATCGATTGGGCAATCGATTCCGAGTACGACTGTTAGGTTGAACCAATGGATGCCAATCTTGGGGTATGAGAATAGAAACTCAAACGGTTAACCTAAACATGATATGAACATGTTGAATAGACTGATAACAAATTATTTTAGAGCCCAAAACCGTTTACCAAACTCTAAATCTAATTATGACACCTTAAGGGTATTTTCATAATCACCTTTATCCTGAGGTGAATACATAGCTTGACTTAGTTAGTTGTAATATTTGATATGTCAAATGGGTGAGTTCGAATTGGCAGGCAACACCTTGGCTGTTAAGATTGTAATTCAATTAAGTTTGAGTTACGTGATTGATAGATATAGAAATTTGTGGTTTGATTGTGAAAGCAACAATATCACCTTATACTTTATTGATGGGTGTGTGAATAAATTAACTTGACCAGGTACTCAATGAATTGAGTCATTGATTAAGACTTGTGAATTGGACGAGACAATTCACTATTATGTATTTCTTATTCACAATCAATAAAGGAGTTCAGAAAATTATAATAAGTGGGGTAAAATGGTATTGTATTCTACTCTTGTTACTGATATTCACGATGGTATTATGCTAAAATAATCCATGGACCGTGAAAATAAAAGGGTTTATTTACATGAACAAAAAGCGTAGCGCGTATGAATAGATAGTTGATTCGACATCGAACCTATAGTGGAGTCGTACGATGTCAATATTAAATAGGTTGAGAATTTATGGAGATAAATTCGCCAGGTATTTGAATCCTTAGTTTTGTTCATGTACGTCCATCCGGTGTCAGAAATAGCTAATAAGAACAGGAATAGAGAAACCAAGTAAATATGATCAAAATGTGTTTTGGTGCCAATACATATTTCCTACACCTATATGTGATGGATGATGTTACTTAATTAGTTAAGTATGTTTATATGTATTGAAATTAATTAGTTTATTATTTTTTAATTATTGGATAATTAGTAAATAAAAAATTAATTAATTAATTGATAATGATAAATTAATTTATCAATTGGATTGACGAGTCAGGATACAACTCAAACTCTAGAGAATATTATAATTTTCGGCAATTATGAATATATGGGGTGAATTTTTGAAAATTTAAAAATATATAGGTATATTTATAAATATCAAAAATTACATTTTATCAATATATGCAATCTGGTTGTAGATAGATCTTGGATAAGATACAGTTGCTTGTTAAAAAAGAAAAAGGATCAAAACATTTTCCTCTCCCTCCTTGATGCCGCCAAAAATTATATTGAAGGAGAAAATTTTTTATTTTTCTTCTTCAACCATTTTGAGAGCTCACACTCAAATTCTTACACAAATTCTCGTGAGACATATTTATGAAATTAACGGATGGTTGTTGGTGGACGAAATTCACAAATCGTTCTTAGAGTTCAAGTGCGTGATTCAGATCCCGAAACTTGAAGAACACGAAGAATGCTCGAAGAAATTTTGACAGTTCAAAAATTCTCCGATACAAAGTATAGGTGAAATAATATTATCTCTAACCTTATCTTCTCGTGTAATGTCGTATCTGTATAATCGGTCGTTGTTTAGTTTTAAGTTATTTAATTTGATTAAATAAGTTAATTGGAAATTTTATTTATATCCCACCCACAAACCGTTTATGGTTTAAACTTGTGTTTAATTAATTTTAAAATCAACCGGTCTCAGCAAATGAGCCATTAATAAATTAGTTTGGAGTAAAGGCATTTATCTAGCTCTAAATCTAATTGTTACACCAAAAGGAGATTTTTGTAATTACTTTAATCCTGAGATGAATACGAAACTTGAACTCTAGGATTGTGATTAAACTATGTTAGGGTTGCGTGATTCATAAATATGAAAGTTCGTGGTTAGATTGCAATATGCAACAATATGACCTTATATTTTATTGATGGGTATGTGAATAAATTAACCTGACTAGGTACTCGATAAAATGAATCATTGAATAAGACAAGGGGAATTGTTTGAGACAATTCACTATTATGTTTTTCTTATTCACAGTCGATAAAAGAGTTGAGGAAATAATAACAAGAGGGGTAAAATGATAATTTTGTATCCTACAATTGTTACTGATATTTACGAAAGGTAATATGTTAAAATATTTTGTGGACCATGAAATAAAAGTGTTTATTTGCACCAACAGAAAATGTAGCGCGGATGAATCGAGAGTTGATTCGGCATTGGACCTATAGTGGATTCGTATGATGTCAGAATTGAATATGTCAGAAATTTATGGAGATAACTCACTGAATATTTGGGTCCTATAGCTTTATTCATGTGGGTCCATTCGGTCTCAGAAGTAGCTCATAGGGACATGAATGAAAAACAACACAAGTTGGACCAAAAATGTGTTTTGGACAAAGGTATATTTCCTGAACTCATATGTAATGGGTGTTGTCACTTAATTAGTGACAACTAAGTAATTAATGTTCAAGTTAATTAATTGGTTATTTTCTAATTCTTTGATAACTAGTAAATAAACTAAATTAATTAATTAATTGCTAGAGATCAATTTAATTTATTATTTTAGATTGATGAATTTGGACACAACATTGACTATAGAGAGATATTCAATTTTTGGAAATAGTAAATATAATAGGGTGAATTTTTGGTAATTTAAAATATAGGGGTATATGTGTAAATTCTGTAATTATTATATAAGGGATGACAATAGGGTTGCATCCCTAACTCTAACACAGTGTGTAATTACACAGAGCAGAAAATAGTTTATCTCCCCCTCCCATGCTTGCCCCTGAAATCTATAGAGGAGAGAGAAAGTTTTGATTTTTCTTCTCTAGTTGTTTTGAGAGCTCACACTCAATGTCTAATCAACATCCAATTGAGATATACTTATGAATCCTATAAGTAGTTGTTGGTGTGAAGACTGATTCGAGTTCTACGAAGAACGAAGAATGTGAGACGACTAATAGGACTCCACCAAATCCGAATTTCTCCGATACGATAAAAGTATAAAATTGTTTCTACCTCTTTTGAATATATTTAACTTCATATGCATAACCGGATGTATGAATTTAATATTTTATATGATTAAATTGGTGGATGTAAAATTTTTTTATTTTCTGTCCACGAACCGTTCGTGATTCAATGAATTTTTCTCAAATTTTAAAATTCGATCCAACACTGACCTTGTCCCCAACCCATGGCCCACTCGAGCCGACTCGACTTCACAGTCTGTGTCCCCAACCCAATCCGTCACTCATCCTGACACATGTCCCACCCGATCTCGGCTCCCCAAACTAACCCGACCCAATTCCCTGACCTATATTCTATGTTACCGTTCCCTCAACCTGGCACCACAACTCCAGTTCAAAGCAACACAATTTCCTTCTCATTTCATAGATCTGTCTTGAAGAAGAGATATATGTTTGTATAGTTTTTAAAATGATAGGGGTGATTTTAAAGATGTAAACAAATTAAAAGAATTTTAAGTTAAAAAGCTAGTTTGTTTAGCTTGAAGGTTATTAGATTTTTAGTTTAAATAAGTTGTTAGCTTATTCCAATAAGTTGTATCAAACACCCTCTTAAAAATAAGTTATTTATTTATTTAAACTATAAGTCACAAGTTACAGCTTATAAGTTGAGCCGAACAAAGTCTAAGATTAACAAATGAATGTTATTGGGAAGAATATAACTTTTCAAACTTTACTTCGGAAAAATATATTCATTTCTTAATGATAAGAAATTTAGATCATCGCCCCACTAAATTCAAAAATATTTATTAAATTGTCATTCAAATCTAATGATCGCCTTTTAGTTTAGTCTAATCAACGTATTTTCCATTGCATCTTACATACTGCATCATCACAACTTCATCTTCTCCACCCTATTTGTATCATTCGAGCTTATCCTTCATCCTCTATTTTTTTCATAATTGAAATTTTTTTCATGCTCACATTTGAAATTTATTTGTTGTTGATGGAAGCATCTTTGCAGCCTCATAAATACTCACATATTACTTGAATCATTCAAGCATCTTTGCTATTTGGGAGGCAACTATGTGATCTCATACTTTTAGTTACATATTTTGTAGCATGGATTTAAGCTATGTGATCCGTAATATTGATTTATTGTATTGTAAGGATGGTAGTTATATATTTTGTTGTATGTATGGTAGTACTAAAAATAACTGAGAGTGTTGATTTTGACTTGTTAAGGCAAAATCAAATAACTACTTGAACCATTCAAGTAATCATTTCGGTCTTTAGATTGCTTACTAACAGAATAAAAATAACTATTTGAGGGGTTCAAGTAATCATAAAACTATGTGAACCCTTCAAAGTAGAGACGTGGTCACTGGATTGCTTATTGGCATAACCAAAATAACTACTTGAGGGATTCAAGTAGTCATAAACAATTACTTGAACCCTTCAAGTAGTGACATGGTCACTGGATTGCTTATTTGCATAACAAAAATAACTACTTGAGGGGTTCAAACAGTCATAAACAACTACATGAACCCTTCAAGTAGTCATCTGATCATGAAATTACTTACCGGAACAAAAATAACTACTTGAAGGGTTCAAGTAGTCAAAAACAACCACTTGAACCCTTCAAGTAGTCACATGATCATTGGATTATTTATTAGTAGAACTAAAATAACTTATCTACTTGAACCCTTCAAGTAATCACATGATCATTGGATTGTTTATTGGTATAACCAAAATAACTGATTGAGGGGTTTAAGTGACCCTCAAACTAGACCTTCATGTATATTTTAAGTACTTGAAAGAGATATTACAATATTATGTTTATTAAAGTATTGAAGGATTTAATTAATTATACAAAATACATAAAATTAAACAAACCTTTTATAAACTATATTGGAAGATCTCAATCCATCAAAAAGAAATTAAAAATGATGATATGAATAACTTACATATTTTTAGAAACGATAATTTTGACAAGAATGTTCTTCTTGAAAGCATGGAAGCATGCAATTTGAAAGTTCGAGAATGGGTTGGTGCTCGGGTAGAATATGATGGATGGTATTTACATACATATGCTTGGAACTCTTTTATTTTTTTTGTTGATCCCAAGCTTTACTCAAAGGGTTTAAGTAGTTGTTACAACTACTTGAACCCTTCCAGTAGTCACCTAGTGTCTGGGTAATTGACTGACAAAAAAAAAAAATAACTACTTGAACGCTTCAAGTAGTTGTTTTTCATTTGATCAGTTAGCAACTCAAACATTAATGACTACTTGAAGGTATCAAGTAGTTTTTATGACTACTTGAACCATTCAAGTAACTTTTTATGACTACTTGAGTCTTTTTTTAAGTCTAAAAAAATAAGGAAATACCCACCCTCCCTCGTCTTCTTTTCCTCATCTTTTCCTCCATGCTTTCCATCTCGTTTCCTCCATACTTTCAAGTAACCCATTTGTTTCTTAATAGATTACAAGCACCCGAAGGTTTTAAATTTAGTTTCTTTCACTATTTCTTTCTTTTTTCGCTTTTTGGTTTCCAAGAAATCTTAAGAGTGGAAGGAAAATCAATATTTGGGAATTTATTTAGCTGGTATTGGCTGTCACAATAATACAAATTCAGCTCACTTGAGCTCATGGAGGAGACATGCCTTTTTTTGTTGTTTGCATTTCTGAATTTTTATACACTTCTTTGAATTATAAATTTAAGTTTATTGATTGAATTTCAAGTAATTATAAACTGACGGGGGTTTAAGATTGATTACTATGTGGATGGCGCCAATTTCTGTGTCTAGATTGCTCACTAACAGGAAATAAAAGTGACTACTTGAAGGGTTCAAGTAGTATTTTTAGACTACTTGAACCCTTCAAGTAGTCATATACTTTCTGTATAAATCATTGCATAAAATAAAATAAAATGACTACTTGAGGGGTTCAAGTAGTCATAAAACACTACTTGAACCCTTCAAGTAGTAACATGCTCTTTGTATAAAGTGACGGCAATAAATAATTTGAGTACTTGAAGGGTTCAAGTAGTATTTTTTGAGTACTTGAACCCTTTAAGTAGTCACACGCTCCTTTAGTAAATCACTCCATGAAAAAAAAAGACTACTTGAATTCTTCAAGTAGTCGTTTTTGTTTCCAACAATGATTTATCTAGAGAGCATGTGACTACTTGAGTAGTTTAAGTAGTAACAAATTACTACTTGAAGGGTTCAAGTAGTAATTTTTTTACTACTTGAAAGGTTCAAGTAGGCACGCTCTCACTGGATAACATACTGCATGAATCAAACTGACTAGTTGAACAATTCAAGTAGTCATTTTTTACTACTTGAATCCTTCAAGTAGTTTTTTCTCTTGAAGTCTATTATCCATTAAGCTCGTCACTACTTGAAGGGTTTTAGAAGTTATGCGGATGGTGCAGCTTTAAAATTTCCGGAACAAATGGATTGTGATAAGTGTAGGTCAACTTTCGGAGGGCATAACTTTTGATTCGGGTAGAACCATGTGGCATGTAAGATATCAAATTGAAGCTTATTCAGAGGTCTAGATGTGTAATGAATTTTACCTATTGCATTCTAGTTTCTGGTCCAAAAGACACTATTTTAAGCACTTTCAGAGGCCCAAAAGTTGTTTCGGTCGTAATTTTGGACTTTTTCATATGATTCAGCAGGTTTTGGAAGCTCGATTGCTGGAAATCGTGCACGTATTAATTTTATACTACTTTAACCCTTCAATTAATTTTTTTCTCCTGAAGTTTATTGTCCAGTGAACTCATCACTACGTGAAGGGTTCAAGTAGTCATTTTTTACTACTTTAAAGGTTCAAGTAGTAAGTTTTTACTACTTGAACCCTTCAAGTAGTTTTTTTCTCCCAAAGTCTATTGTCCAGTAAGCAAATCACTACTTGAAGGGTTCAAGTAAATAAAAATTAATACTTGACCCTCAAGTAGTGATTTACTTTCTGGACAATAGACTTCAAGAGAAAAAAATACTTGAAGAGTTTAAGTAGTAATTTACTATTTAAACCTCCAAGTAGTGAGTGACGAGCTTACTGGACAATAAATTTAAAGAGAAAAAAAACTACTTGAGGGGTTCAAGTGGTAAAAAAAATTAATACTTGAGCCCTTAAGTAGTGATTTTACTTACTAGACAATAGATCTCAAGAGAAAAAAACTACTTGAAGAGTTCAAGTAGTATAAAATTACTATTTGAACCCTTTAAGTAGTGACAAGCTTATTGGACAACATATTTTAATAGAAAAATAACTACTTGAAGGGTGCAACTAGTAAAAAACAACTACTTGAGCCTTTCAGGTGGTAATAGAATATATGCAATTTGCATTCAATTGCTACTTGAACCCTTCAAGTACTCAACGTTCTTTTTCTCTTATTTTTTTAAATAAAAAAAGGTTCAAGTAGTCATAAAAAACTATTTGAACCCTTCAAATACTCATAAACAACTACTTGAACTCTTCAAGGAGTCACCTAATGTCTGGATTGTTGACCGACGAAAAAAATAACTACTTGAAGGGTTCAAGTAGTCATAAAAGGCTACTTGAACTCTTCAAGTACTCAACATTCATTTTTTCTTATTTTTTTGGACATAAAAAAGGCTCAATTAGTCATAAACTACTTGAAGTGTTCAAGTGATCATAAAAACTACTTGATACCTTCAAGTAGTCACTAGTGTTTGGGTTGCTGACTGGTCAAACAAAAAATAACTACTTGAACCCTTCAAGTAGTCATAAACAACTACTTGAACCCTTCAAGTAGTGTCCTGGTGTATGGGTAATTGACTGACAAAAAAAATAACTACTTGAACCCTTCAAGTAGTCATAAACAACTACTTAAAGGGTTTAAGTAGTCATAAACAACTACTTGAAGGGTTTAAGTAGTCATAAACAACTCCTTGAACCCATTTAAGTAGTCACCTGATGTATGAGTGTTGACTGACAAAAAAATTACTTGAAGGGTCCAAATAACCCCCATTCAACCGTTTCATGAATCAATGATTAAAATTCATATTCATATATTGTAATATATTTTATTATTCCGAATGAGTTATGTCTTATCATTTGAGTAAATCTAGATTTATCACTAACTAATAATTTAATTTGTTGTATTAAGTATCACATATTAAGAAAGTTTATGTTCGTTATTGAAATCATACTCAGAAAATATGAAAATGATTTTGTTTCTTAGAACACTTAATTGAAATATTTAAAATATTCAAATAGTTACTTATGTCGAAAATTTTTACACGACTCACATAATCAAATGCAACTCACATGATAAATTACTAGTCTTAATATATTAAAAAGGGATTTAAAGGGTAGAAACTTTTGATTTTCCTTTTTATCTTCAAGCCTTCTTAAAATATAGTACACTTTAGGCTTTTCACATATTTTCTCATTTAATATAATTCATGTAATGAAATATTATTTTTATTCAATAATAGCTTGTTTATAAATAGTTTATAAATAATGCAATAGAAACATAAAGATCCATAAAGATGAATTTTGAGGTTATAAAATTAAATATTATATAATAATTTTTTATGTTATCAGAATATGAATTTTTTTAAAATAAATTATGTTCAATATTTTTAAAAAGATGAATTATATCTTAATTTGATAAAATCTAACCAATCAACGAATAATTATTTTATATATTATTCAAATAGTAATTCTACTAAATATAGTTATTCAAATAGTAATCATTTTATATATTATTCAAATAGTAATTCTATATAGTAAAATTTTAACAATATTATTAATAAACTAATGTAATCATTATTACTATTATTTTACTTTAAATTTATAATTACAATCATTTTCAAAAATATGTATTTATTTCATTATTATCAATTTTAAATTGCAGAAAAACAAGATATTTTTTTATCAAAAAATGAACGTATATTTTAACTTGCTTAACACGTGCGGAGCACGTAATTATCAACTAGTACTATATTAAAATGGATTTAAAGGGGAGAAACTTTTGATTTCCCCTTTTACCCTGTAAGCATCTTTAAAATATCAAACAAACTAGATATTTCACCAATTTCTTATTTGCTTTATTTACATAATAAATTTTGTAAATAGTTTATAAGTTAAATATGTTTAATAAAATTGTGTAATTTGGAACGTGGATAATATCCGTAAAGACTAGTATTAATATTTTTTTATATACATGGAATAATTATTTTTAATTTTTCTTATTTCTTTGTTACTGATTTGTAAAATATATATTATATAATATTTATGTTATTAGCAACATGAAGATTTATATATATTAATTTAAAGAATACATTAATATATTTCTAACAATCTATTAACGATATAATCATTTCTTAAAAATGTCACAAATTAATAAGATAAAGTCATTCTCTATAACATTTAAAAACAATGCTATATTATAATTTTAAATATCTAATTTTTAATTTAACACATTTTCTTTTATGTACATTATGTTCTAGCACCAAAATTTATAATATACATAATATCTAAAACTTTATCTTCTAACATCTCTAATGACTCAGTAGGTAACTCATTTTATGTATGATGTGCCATGTACGTTACTTGGAGATGGTCTTAAATTATTTAATCAGAGAGTTTGATTGATACTTTATTTATTTAATGTACAATATAGATTCAATTTCATAAATATTAAAAATTAGTATATTTTTCCTTACTTTATAAAAAAAATGAATATGCTTAAGTTTTTTTATGTTGTTAGGAGTTAGCAAAAAAACTAGACTTATTACGTGCAACGCACGTACATTTTCTACTCATTTTCTACTAGCATATGAAATGGACTTTGAGATACAATATATTTTCTTCAAGTAGAAGTCTATAATAAGATTGAGATTTTGTCTTGAATCATAGAAATATACTAAAACAAAATAGTGATAGAAGATGTTATGATCCTTATCTCACTTTATTAGGAGGTACTTGATAGCACCCTACACTTTTTAGCTTTTCTTTAACATAAACAAGAATTGTATTAAAAAAAGCAGATAGAAAGATCACAATTAGGGAAGTTTTTCCTTGCCCTAAGCTACACTTTTTTAGTTTGCTCATTATCATATGCAATGCATTTTTACATGTTAGAAGCAATATTTTTAAGTTTTTTACACTCAACCCAGAGAAGATGAGGTGTGAAATTTTTGTCGTAGATAAAATTTGGTTTTGCATTTTCGTACCTCTTCTCCTCATTCACCTCTTCCTCTATTATTTAAAGACTTCTTTTTTGGGTTGCTTAATTAAATAAATGGAATGGATATACATCCCAATTTTTCAGTGTGTTGCATCCCGGCTATATTTTTTTAGAAACGATTAATATGAGATGGAAAGTTTATTATAATGGTCACTCACCCTCAGCTAATACACATAAGAAATACTTCTATGTGCAAAACGTTTACTATGAATTTCAATTTTCTTGGTTATTAATGCAGCCTACGTTGGCTGTGTTAATTTATTGTGTAAGTTAAATTATTAATATTAGATTTATTGATTTATTGATTAATTTATTGATTGATTATATTTTCATTTTTCTCTAGATCTATATTCATTTATGTTATGTATTCTTTGTTTTTTTTATCATATTTATAAATTTGTGTTTTGCAAATAGTTAATAAAGTTGCCATTTTTCTTTGTTTTTTAATAAAGCATCAATTATTATAGATTCGACATTGTCAAAAAGAAGAAGTGCAGTATTTTGGTTTTCAACTTTTGTAATTATGAGAAATGTTGTAAATGGATCAAAGCGTGTATTTTTCATCAGTTTTGTAATTGTGAGAAATGGTGTAAATGGTTCAAGAATGGGTTTTTCTGAGAAATAGTGTAAATGGTTCAAGAATGTGTTTTTCTGAGAAATAGTGTAAATGGTTCAAGAATGGATTTTTCTGAGAAATAGTGTAAAAGGATCGAAGTGTGTATTTCATCAGTTTCGTTTCATATTATGATTAATGGGTGTCGGAGTTATTCTTTTAGTCCTACGAGAAGAATTAGACAAGGAGATCTTTTATCTCCCTATCTTTTCCTCATTTGTGCTAAAGCCCTTTCCTCGCTTCTCTCTGCTCAAGCTTGTGATAAGAGGATTTTTGGTTTTCGATGTCATAGGGATGGGCCAGATATTTCCCACTTGTTTTTTGCTGATGATTCCTTACAAAGCTAATACAACTTGTCAATATTCATAAAAGCCTCATTATATTCGGTGCTAATAATCTTGTTAATGCTAAAAATGATCTGGCTATCTTCTTTAGACTTAGTAATACAATTTATCTTGCCAAATACTTGGCATTGAATCAGAGTTTGGCCTTAATAAGAGCCATATTTTTAATTGTATTAATGAGAAAGTTGTATCTAAAATCTTTGATTGGTCTGAGAAATTTATTTTGCAATTTGGTAGAGAGGTTCTCATAAAGGCTGTGGCATTTTCTATGCTCAATTATGCTATGACCTGCTTTAAAATTCTGATTTCGATTTGTCGGAAAATTTGTAGTAAAGTGGTTGATTTTTTGTGGAATAGCTCTCCCTTCAAGAAGGATATTCACTAGGGGGCTTGGTTTAAGCTTCTTCAACCCAAAAGTCATGGTGGTATTGGTTTTAGGGATTTGGAGGCTTTTAACCTTACATTATTAGCTAAACAATGTTGGAGTTTATTCAAGAATCATTCGTTGTTGTTGTTCAAGGTGTTAAAAAGCAAGTATTTCCATAATTCTGAGTTCATGGATGCCAACTTAGGGAGACGTCCCTCTTGGGCTTGGAGGAGCATTTTGGAAGGGAGGAATCTCCTTAGGAATGGTTTGCAATAGTCTATGGGCAATGTTTTGAGTATCAATATTTGGGAAGATCTGTGAATTCTTAGACCTTTCACTTTCAAATCCATTACTCCTAAGCGTCCTCCTTATTCTAGTGTTAGAGATATGTCGCTTCCGAGCAGTTTGGGTTGCAATCAGGATCTCGTTAATTCTACTTTTCTACATGTGGATGCTGAGGCTATTTGTGTTATCCCTATTAGTAGGTTTAACCGTGAAGATGAGATTATTTGGCATTTTGACAATAAGGGTTTCTACTCAGTTAAATCAGGTTATCGGTTGGCGGTTGATTTATTCAATACAAGTTGATTAGGGAAAAGAAAACCGGTTGGTTCCTCTAGTTCATCTTGTGATAATTTCATCTGGAAGAATAATGATTATTTGACTTGCAAAAGTAATTTGGCTAAGAGAGGTGTGTTGTCTGATGATATTTGTTCACTATGTGAATCTGATTCAGAATCTGTATTGCCCATCGTCGCAGCGGAAGCGTGGAGGCGCGTGACCTTTAAACAAAATTAAACTTTTAATAAAATTGAAACTTTTATTAAAACAAAACTTGCAATGCTACGATAACCAAATAAAAACTTTTATTGAAAACTCTTTTTCAATCAGTCAAAATCGATTATATATTTATAAGTTAAATCTACAACATACAATGTTAGAGTCATATACCTCTTGTAGTCTATATTAAGTATTCTTGCAAAAGCCAATCGATCCTCCGTTCCTATGAAATTGTTCCAACGATCAGTAGACTCCGAGATCAACATTAAGATCTTCCAAGTCAATCTACAACGCACTAGACGTGTATGAGCACGTAAAATATTACAAGCACTTTTTCTGTCTCTAGATGTTCTCAACACATGAGATCTAGAGATTTACTGAGAATGAATTTTAATGAGACGATTATCTAAAAGAACGTGATGATTATTCTTTTAGAGATTTGATTAACGTTTAATCACATAAGAAAATCTCTCTAACAGCAATCGTGTTCTCAATTCAACTCTTAATTGACGAACTGATGATCTGATCAGCTGATTCTCTCCTCTTCTTTCAACCACCAAGGCCATTAGAATAATATCTGTATATATTCTAGATGATGGCGTATCATATTTTTATGGATAAACTGAAATAATAGTTAATTATAAAATTACCAATTGCAGTGAGACTGACTGAAATTGTGCACAACTGTAGTGGCACGGGGCATCACAATAATCCATGTCAATTTCTGATACCCTATCAGTTATTGACATGCGGCAATTACTGTGAATCAAATATTTATTTTAATCAGATAATTATCTAGATATCAATTCACTCAAACTTAACATATCTGATTATCTCTAGCCATCAACTAACTTATCTATTATTTCATAAATAATAGATTTAATTGAATTTAAATTATTATCTAATAATAATTTAATTATTTAATTTCACAAATTAGATATTCTGTCTTACTTATCGATAATTAAAAAATCGATAATTATTTATATATATAATTCTAGAAAGTTATATTTAAAATAATTCTTAATTAATTAATCACACATAATTATCTCATAATTATGTACTTGCCCTAGAATAAAATTCATTTTGCATGTCAGTCCTTTTCTCATGTCCTGAAATATTCACACCCGAGACAGCGTAGTATAGAGGTGACTTGGAGACCATTGACCTATAATCTTGAGCTCTAATAAACAAGATTATTAGTTAATTTTTTAATTAAATAATCTTATTTATTAATTCTATTATTACTTCACTATAAATATGAGATTGCACTCTTAGAGATTATAAAATGTATTTATAGAGTATTCTCATGTAATTCAGTGACATAATCATTTCATGTAGTTCTATCATCCAATTATTGGTTCGTAAATTAGAATTGATCAAAATTACTATATTGCCCTTCTAATTACCTCTTGATCATGAAGTATCAAGTGAATGGCTAATTTATAATCTTGTTATAAATTTGAGCTCAATAACCATTCAGTTCCAGAATTAACACTTAAAGAAACTAATATATGATCTGTTAGGAAAGTTTAGATTCTAAATCATGTAAGAGCATGTCCACAGCCATCCACATTATTGAATCTCCAAAACAAAAATCACTAACCTGATTAATAGACAGACCTTAATGAGTGAATCAAAAGATCCAGTAGACATGCATAGGAGTTCATGACTACTCAGGATTTAGACTGATCTACATATGATAATCGAATTGATGTGTATTAAATCTTTATGATAGACGGGCATGTTAATAAAGATATTAATCCACATCAGTCCTATCATATATAATTTTATTATATAAAGTACTTTTACTAAGATGTCTATCCACATCAATGATTCGGGTCTAGATCACATGCATTATTAATGCTTAGTTAACCGTACTAGAAACCATTCATTAAAGATTCCATACTTTAATATGTTGCTGACAATTTTATTCATTATCTATGATCTTAATTCTCCCGTACTAATACAATAGCATAGTCTCATTAATGAATATGAATTTTTTTAGATATTTATATAAATTATTCAACAATAATTTAAAAGAACAATTGTAAGAAAAATGTAATCCTTTTTAAATTTCATATCAAAATGTCAACACACATGTTTTGATGGCATAACTCTCAATAATCTCCCACTTGCCCTAAAGTAAATGTGGCATCTTTCTTAATCTCATGTTACACACGTGACCCTCAAATGACTTCACATGAAATGTCTTTGCAAAAGGATCAGCCAGGTTATATTCCGATGTTATCTTCATAACAATCGCATCCCTTCGATGCACGATATCTCTTACAATATGATATTTCCTCTCTATAATATTTCCCCTCTTGTGACTTTTCGGTTCCTTGGAATTTGCTACCGCCCCACTGTTATCATAGTATAGGATTAGTGGCTTGTCCATATCTAGAACTACTTTCAGATCAGAATAAAACTTTCTGAGTCATATCGCCTCTTTCATAGCTCACAAGCCGCTATATATTTGGCTTCCATAGTGAAATCTACAAAGCTGGATTGTTTAATACTTCTCCAAACTACAACTTCTCCACCCAGAGTGAATACTGATCCAGATGTCGACTTTTGACTGTCTCTGTCTGATTGAACATCAAAATCAGTATATCCAATGGGGTTTAGGTCTCCACCTAAATAAACAAGCATATAGTTTCTCGTTCTCCTAAGATACTTGAGAATGTGCTTTACCGTAATTCAGTGTTCCAAACCTGGATTCAATTGATAACGAATGATAATTCTCACTACATAATGAATATCTGGTCGGTTGTTGACCTTTCTTAGAATTCTCCATAGAGAATCTCTTCAGCACCTTATCAATATAAGATGTTTAAGAAGGTGCCAAGAACTTGTTCTTTCTATCCCTTAGGATTTGGATGCCTAGAACATAGCTCACTTCTACCAAATCTTTCATTTGAAATTTCTCAACTAACCACTTCTTTACTTTTGACAAAGTTTCTACAATATTCCCAATGAATAGAATATCATCAACATAAAGAACTAAGAAAACCGCTATCTTATCTTTGGTGTATTTATAAACACAGGTTTCGTCAACATTTTGCTCGAAGCCATAAGACTTTATAATCTCATCACAAGTACGATTCCAAGATCTAGATGTTTGCTTTAATCCATAAATAAATTTAAGCAACTTGCCTACTTTTTGATCTTGTCCATTTTGTTCGAAGCATTCTGGTTGCATCATATAGATGCTTTCTTCAACAGAGTCATTCAGAAAAATTATCTTGACATCCATTTACCATTTACCATGGCCATAGGAGAGAATGTCTTTTCATAATCGATTCCATCACTTTGTGTATAGCCCTTGGATACTAACCGTGCCTTGATAGTCTCTACTTTCCCATCTACACCTCTTTTCTTCTTGAAGATCCATTTACATCCAATGAGCTTGACATCTTCAGGTGGATCTATAAGTTCCCAGATAGAATTGGAATACATAGATTCAATTTCCTGGTTCATGGCATCTTGTCATTTCTCATTTTTAGGATCATCCGTTGCTTCTTCATAAGATAATGAATCGTCCTTATTAATGTCTGACATTAGGACATGTGCCTCTAGTTCGTAGCGAACTGGTTATCTCACAACCCTTCCACTACGATGTTGCACCAGGGTTTCCTTTGCAGGAACTATGATTTCTCTGGTTTGTCGTTTATCAGTAGAAATTGAAGGTGGTCTATTCTCATCAGTCGCTAATTCCTCGAGAACTACTTTGCTATGAGATTTGTAGTTTTTCATATAGTCATGCTCAAGAAAGCTTGCATTTGTCCACACAAACACATTTTGATCATTGTGACTATAAAAGTACCCACTTCTAGTCTTTAGAGAATAGCCAACGTATATGCATACCTTAGACCTTAAGTCTAACTTTCCGGTCTTGGGTCTAAGAACGTGAGTTCAACACCGCCATATACGAAAATGATGCAAACAAGGTTTGGAGTCATTCCATAACTCTAAAAGTATCTTTCTTACAGACTTAGGACACTACATTCAAAATGTAAGTTGTCATGTGCAGTGCATATCCCCAAAATGTAAGTGACAATGATGAGTAGCTTAACATCGACCTAACCATATCTAATAAAGTTTGGTTTCTCCTCTCTGCAACACCATTTTCCTGTGGTGTTTTAGGTGTTGTGAGTTGGGATAAGATTCCACACTCCAGCAAATAATCCTTAAATTCTAAATCTAAGTATTCACCACCTTGATCGGATTGAAAGATTTTCAATAATTTACCTAATTGCTTTTCAGCTTCAGCTTTGAAGTCTTTAAATTTTTCAAAAGTTTCAGACTTTCGATGCATTAGGTAACTATAACCATATCTTGAGTAGTCGTCAATGAAAGTGACAAAATACTCATACCCACCTCTAGCTTGTACATTGATCGGTCATCGGGTTTAGGGGGATTTAACTAAATCTTGTAACTAACCAAAAACCTATAAATAGATGTCAGTTGTAAAGCAATTCATTCAATACAAACTCAAGCGATTTACAATTGTTCTTAAGAATTCACTCTCTCACTCTCTCTCTCTCTCTTATTATTCTTATTTTTTGAGTGTGAGGAAATTTTCTTTTACATTTTGGTACTCTCGTTGAGAGTTTGAGAGTTTTTACTCAAGAACATAATTGAAGATGCCTCACACTAGATCACATGTTACACGGGAAGCGGGAAACGACCAAGTCCCACTACCAATCCCTCGTATCAATCCGCACAGCCAACGGGAGTGCACGGCATGAGTAAGACCGTGCAGGGGCATATCGCCATGCCGCAGCGGGAAGCTAAGGAAACGAGAGTGGAAGTTAGCCAGAATCCTATGGCACGAGAGCGTGAAGCAGAAAATCAGAACCAAGAGTAAATGGAGCAGACGTGGTAGTAATCGAAACCAGTAGCCAGCCATAACGCCCGTCACGGGAACTCTGAAGCCACTTCGTGTGATAAAGGGAAAGGAATCACTGCTCAAAACCGGCCCATCCAGCCAGTCACGGAGCGAGAAATGGAAAGGATGTTGGAGCAGAAAATGCTCGAGATGAAGAAACTAGGAGCGAGCATAGTAGCAGATCTGGAAACTTTAACCCGCTCCACACTATGCCCAAAAGTCTTATTCGCTCTGGTACTGAAGAAATTTGTAGCCTCCAAGTTTAAATGTTACGCAGGGAAGTCAGATCCTGTTGACCACCTTCGCCGCTTCCAGCAATTAATGGCACTTCATCAGCATGAGGATGAATTGATGTGTCGAATGTTCCCAACCAGTCTGGACTGAAATGCGTTAAAGCGGTACCACTCTTTACCCCCTTGCTCAATTGATAATTTTATTAGGATGTCTTTTGTTTTTTTAGAGTAGTACTCCACCTACCGAATGATGATGGAAGATCCGGAACACCTCATAATAATTACGATTAAGAAAGGAGAATCATTGCAAGAGTATACACACCGTTTCAAAGATGAAATGATCAAGGTGGAAAACTGTGATGATCATGTGGCTAGATTGGCTTTCAGGCGAGGTCTAGATCTCAACTCTCAACTATTCAAAAATCTATCTAAGAATTAGCTCATCACCATGGCAGAAACCTTCCTCCGGGCACAGACGTACATGGCCCTAGAGGAAGAAAAGAAGAGCATTTGAAAATTGATTGAGCAACGGAATCCAGTGCATCGCAAGGATTACGGTAGCACGAGAACGAAAAAGCGTGGATCTGAATTTTGTGAAAAGAAGACAAACGAGAAACAAGATGACTTCGAGAAACGACTAAGACTAGCCCAGTAAATGAAATTCTTGAAGTTATCAAAGATGAACCTTGATTGAAACGGCCTCATCTCATCACAAAGGAGCTAAATCCAAGGGATAAAGATAAATATTGCCACTTTCATCGGAGTGCTGGTCATGAAACCCGAGATTGCAACCAACTAAAGGACTACATTGAAAAACTCATCAAAGAGGGACATTTGAAGGAGTATGTTTCTAAGACGGGACCAATTAAGGAGGTCTGAGAAGCAATAGGGCCCTAGGGATAAAGAACCATTGAGAATAGTTGATACAATCATTGCCATGACGAAATCAGAAGGGACAACCAAGAAGGAAAGAAAATTCTACTGCAAAAAGCCCAACCTCGAAGTAAATAATGACCAAGAGAAAGTAGTTGGAAGCGTTTCGATTATTTTTTTTAAGAAAGCAATGAACATGATAGACACAATAACGCTATTGTGATAACCATTCAGATTGGAAACTGTTTGTTGCGGAGATTGCTTATTGATGATGAAAGTGTTATGAACATACTCCACTGTTCAACGCTTGAGAGTTGGCGATAGACTCCCAGAAGCTACACGACCTAAGACAGCCACTCATAGGGTCCAATGGATCAACAACCTATTTAGAAGGGATTTTGTCACTTCCGGTATGAGCTAGCCTATTTAACCACATAACTGATTTTGTGGTCATCGACGCACGATGATTCTATAACCACATCCTGGGAAGAACGTGGATTCATAAGTTGAGAGATGTTCTGTCGATCTACTACTAGACATTGAATCATTCGTCGCCAGATGGGGTACGGGCAATAATAGAGGATCAAGCATCTGTCAGATGTTGCACAGTGTCTGCATTTGTTTCTATAAAGAAGAATGATCTCTTTGTTCCTAAGAGAGAGGAAGAAAATGCTGAACAATATCAATTAGATATAGATGAACCAAGCGAGAACGACCCGAGGTATGAAGCCGGAAGCGAGACCGAACCTGTATACCTGGGAAAAGGAAAAGTAACCATAATGAGAGTTGGACTGCCTGAAGTAGAAAAAGGAGAGCTCATCGAGTTCTTTAGAAAGAATGTTGATATTTTTGCCACCACTGCCACAGAAATGCCAGGTATAGACAAGTCGATAATTTTTCATAAACTGAATGTTGATCCTTTCATTAAATTTGTCAAACAGAAGAAGCAGTCTTTCACTCTTGAGAGAAAACGGCAATAAAAGAAGAAGTGGGAAAGTTGCTCAAAACATGGTTCATCATAGAAGTCAGTTACCCGGAGTGGTTGGTAGACGTTGTGATGGTAAACAAAAAGAATGGAAAATGGAGAATTTGCGTGAATTTTATGGACCTAAATAAAGCCTGCCCAAAGGATAATTACTCGTTGCCAAGAATTGACCAGATGGTAAATGCCACATCCGGATACGAGCTCCTAAGCTTCATGGATGCTTATTCTGGATGTAATCAGGTGAAAATGTTCCATTCAGTTCAGGAAAAAAACATCATTTATTACTGATTTTGGAATATATTGCTACACTGCAAGGTCATTCGGTCTAAAAATGCAAGGGTAACATACCAAAGATTCGTTAATAAAGTATTTGAGAAGTAGATTGGGAAGACAATAGAAGTATATGTAGATGATATGCTTGTCAAGGTAGAAAGAAGGGAAGATCACATTCGTAACCTGGAAGAAGCATTCTTTACCCTGAGAAGAAGCAATATGAAGCTGAATCCATAAAAGTGTACTTTCAGAGTGGCAGCGGGAAAATTTCTGGGACATCTGGTGAATAGTAGGGGAATCAAAATCAATTCAGATCAGATAAAAGCAATCATGGACATGAAATCACCACAAATAAAAAAGGAGATCCGAAGCTTGAAAAGAAAATTAGCAGGTTTAAATAGATTTTTGTCAAGATCAATAGACAAGTGTAGACCATTCTTCGCAAGCTGAAGAAGAATTATAGACAACAGTGGAACAAAGAATGTGAAGGTGCTTTACAAAAAATCAAAGAGTATTTGACTTCACCACTACTGCTGTCAAATACCTTACCAGGAGAAGAACTATCTCTTTATCTCGCAGTGTCAGAAATCGCAGTAAGTGCAGCATTCGTCAGAACAAAAGAATGGTGTCAAAAACCCCTTTACTTTATGAGTAAAAGCTTTGCAACCGCGGAAGCTAGATACGGGAAAATGGAGATGCTATTGATCGCCTTGATGGTTGCCGCAAGGAAGCTCCGACACTATTTTCAGGGGCAAACCATAAATGTGGTAACATAGTTTCCAATAAGAGTTTACTGCACTTCTATGAGATAACTGGGAGACTTGAAAGTGGGTAATAGAGCTTGGGGCATAAACATCTGGTATGCTCCTCGTACTGCCATAAAAGCTTAAGTCCTAGAGGACTTCATTAGAGAATTTACTTACGATGACAGAAAACATGGTCCAATGATGGTGGAAAAAGGAGAAGATGCTTGGATTCTATTCGTAAATGGGGAGTCCAATTATCGTGCAGCCGGAGCGGGAGTGGTAGTCCAGACTCCATATGGAGAAACTTTTGAACAAGCTTTGTCATTTTGTTTCCAGGCGACAAACGATGAAGCAGAATACGAAGCACTATTAGTTGGACTGCGCCTCATGATTGAGTAAAAATATTTTGTGATTCAATGTTAGTTGCTAACCAAATCGCAGGAAAATACCACATAAAAGATAGTCGGATGGAAAAATACTTACAGAGTGCCAAGGAAATGCTTCAGCTGTTCAAAGACCATGAGATTACATAAATACCTAGAGTAGAAAATTCAAGGACATATGCATCAGCCAGCTTGGGGTCGTAAACCTAAATTCCGTTCTAAAGAACAGTGACTGTGGAGTATTTGAGTAAACCGAGTGCAAAGATGTATATTCAAGTGGAAGTCACAACGGAAAATGATGTGAATGATTGAAGCAGGAATATAATGCAGTACCTACTCAATCAGAAGCTCCCAGCTGACAGAAAGGATGCTCGTAAGCTCCAACAGTAAAGTGCAAGGTACACCATGATCAAGGGGAGCTGTATAGAAGATCAATCTCGGATCCATACCTCAAATGTATTTCCCCAACAGAAGCCCAATACATAACGACCGAAATACATAAAGTAATATATGGGAATCATTCCATTGGGAGGTCTCTAGCCAACAAGTTATTGAACGAAGGGTACTACTGGCAAAAAATGCAAGAGGAAGCAAAGTCTTTTGCGAAGAAGGGTGACAAATGCCAACGATACTCTCCCGTCCTAAAAATGGCTCTCAGAGTATTACAGACACTACTGAGCCCATGGTCATTTATGCAATGGGGAGTTGATGTGGTTGGCCCACAACCAATGGCTCATGCTTAGAAAAGATTCTTACTAGTGGCAACTAACTACTTTACAAAAGTAGATAGAAGCGGAAGCATTAGAAGAGTACGAGAAGAAGAGGTAACGCAATTCTTATGGAAAAACATTGTGTGCATGTACGAGATCTCTAAAGTACTTGTATCGGATAATGGGCTTCAATTCATTGAAAATCGGGTGAAAAGCTTCTGCGATGATCTCTGAATAAAGAATAGATTGTCAATTCGTTATTACCCACAGGGCAACGGGCAAGTAGAAAGGTCAAATAAAACGATATTGGAGAATCTAAAAAAATGACTAGAAACTGCTAAAGGGAAATGGGTTGAAGAATTACCATCAGTTCTTTGGACGTACCGTACAACACCGAGAGAGTCAACTAGAGAAATGGCGTTTGCTTTAACATTTGGCATGGAAGTTGTCATACCAGTAGAAATTAGATGTCCCACTGTGAAATCAGAAATGAACAAAGTCACCAACGCCGAACGGATGACCGAAAATATGAACTTTCTGGAGGAGAAATGAGAAGCCTCTCTGATAAGGATGACCAATTACAACAAAAAAGGATTAGGTATTTTCAAAAAAGAGTCAGTGGACGGCAGTTCTAAGCAGAAGATATATGTTAAAAAAGATTTTTCAATCAAATGAAGGAAAATTGGGGCCAAATTAGGAAGGGCCCTTCATAGTCGAAGTAGCTGGAGGAAACAGATCTTGTTATCTAATGTTGAATGAAGGAAGTGATTTGCCCAAACTTTGGAATGCTTTACATTTACGCAAATATTATGTGTAATCACTTTTAATAGTGAAAACATTTATATCCGTGATTTTTTCCCATTAAGTGTTTTCTACATAAAAATCTAGTGTTCATTATCTCTTTCAAAAATAAAAACGGGCCCATAAGCTCACCAATAGCTTATATCCATGAAAGATTTCACTTTCTAAAGAAAATGAAATCGAGCTTCTAAGCTCACCAATAGCTTATGTCCACGAAAGCTTTCGCTTTCTAAAAGAAACGAAAATGAGCTCCTGAGCTCACCAAGAGTTTATGTCCATGAAAGCTTTTGCTTTCTAAAGAAAATGAAAACGGGCTCATGAGCTCACCAAGAGCTCATGCCCATGAAAGTTTTTACTTTCTAAAGGAAACAGAAACGGGCCATTGAGCTCACTGAGAGATTAAGTCCATGAGGAATGGTGTCTGCAACACCACCATTTAAAGAAAACAGAAAAGGAAGGAAGTTCTGAAAATAAGAGAAAAGAAGAGGAAGAAAAGAAGGGAAAGAACTATGAAAAGGAGAAAGTTTGAAAATGCAGAGGAGGAAATCTATTTAGAGAGGAATCAAGTAAGATTACTAAACAAAACACATTTTCATTAATTGTGAGGCAACATTACAATGAGAAAGAAAATCAAAAGGAAAAAAAAGCCTAAACTAAAAAAATTTCATGATCCTCCTCGGGGTCACCCTCCTTAGAAGCAGGAACATGAACTACGTTAGACGGTGAGACTTGAGCGGGATGATCTTCTGTTGAAGCACCCGTAGAGCCTTTAACTTTTGGAACAAGGGCTTGTTTGGGAGGACGATTTGCCATTGCATCCCTATATCCCACATTATAGACCATGAGCTCCTCTTGCTCAAACAAAGCCTGATACTCGGCATCAGAACTAGCCCTCTCAATGGCCACGTCTCTCACCTTTTCAGCTTCAACCTTAACCAACTAAGATTCAGCCAAGACATTTTTTACGGTCTTGAGGGCTTCCATTAATATCCTCTCCTCGACAGCGGTGACCTCATCATCATGTGCCATCTTCTTCAAAGCTTTTTAAAGATCAATCTCGCTGGCCACAAACTGTTCATTCTCAACTTGAAGACGAGCATTTATGGAGTTAACCAATGAAAGCTCTCTTCGGAGTTGAATCGAGGCTTGATCACACTGAGTATGAAAATCTTGAAGAGCGTTGTGATGAATGGCAGCTTGGAAAAGATAGAAGAATAATAGAGTAAGAAAATTATACAACTTCTGGGAAGAAGAGGAAAAAAAAGAAAAACTTACAAGCATTAAGTCATGGCTTAGTCTGCTCATAAGATCAACAATTGGAAGCCTTCTCAAGATGTCATTATTAGAACAAGTCTGAATGCCGCAAAAGATGATATGAGAAGTTGTTGGATCATTCAAAAAGAAAACTGTCTCCAGGATGGGAGCACTAGAAACCCGCCTAAGCTTCCACAAAGCAAGTGGAGGAACTGCAGAATCTCTAAAACCTGAAGCATTTCCCATAACAGGAATGTATGTAATGGCAACGGGCACAACAGAGGTTGAAGTGTGAGCGAAAGGAGGTAGCTTAGAGCTCATGGGAGCCTCGATTCGTACAACAGACGCGGTGGGAGTGAGATCAGTGGCAATGGGAGCGGTAGCTTGAAGCTCTAAATGGAAAGAGCTAGAGGTGTCAGTACGAGTCCTTTTCTCAATGGGACCCACAAATTCGCTTCACATTCTTTTACCCATTCTTATACCAGCTGTAGCTCGATCAAATAATTCTTGATGATCCAAAAAGCTAGAGCTGGAGTTGCTAGAAATTGAATGAAAAGAAGGAGTTGGAATTGGTGAAGAATGTTCTAGAAGCAGAACAACAGTTGGAGTAGAAGATGATGATGGATCTGAAGCAGAAGCGGGAGCTAATACGGGAAAAGGGTTGAAGTCAAGAAGTACTTTCCAATCCCTTTTCTTGTGCTCGGATGTGGAAGGCAGCAACAAGCTTTGTCTTAGACTCTTTGGACAGATAGGGCTTCGGATTTTTCTTTGTTGTAGAAGAAGAGAGTAAAAAGAAATGCACATCAGTTAAAAATAAAGGGAAGGAATAAGCAAATGAACGAAAACAAAGGAAAGAACCAAAGCTTCGGTAACTTCATGAAAATTACACATTTCTTGAGAATTGTCCAGCGCTCATCACCGTCTCAGTTCTCACTGATCAATAGAGTATCCCTCTCACAACCCTTATCTCCTCTTGGAATCCTAGTTATTAAACTCCCTCTCTTTTCAGACGGACGAGGGGCAAGGTAATAAATGTCAACTTGGAATTTAACTATATAGCATTGAAAGAGTTCATCTAGCCCTAAACCAAAATGGTACTTCATATTCAAAGCATCTACACCTAGGAGGATCCTATAAGAGCTGGGAGTGAATTGGGAAGGTGTAAACCTAGTGTGTGAAAGAATTGGGAAAATAAAGGTGAAAATGGAAGCTTAAGACCTAAGGCTATGACAATAGGGGTTAAGGGTGATTTGGTAAGGAGGATTACATGGAATACCTATGGATTCACTCCCCCTAACGCGCATAAAACATATGGAGAAAAGATTATCAATAACACCATAAACAGTCTGAACTCTACTAAGTTTCTTACTAAGGGTACGAGAATATTCCACTTCTCCATAATCAAAGAAAAGAAGAAGAAAGAATGAGGATGATAACGAGAACTTACGAGACAAAAAACTAAGAAGTGGAGGAAGAAAATGGGGAAGGAAACTTATATAAGTAGCAAATTTCAAATGAAAGTATAGAACAGTTGTGGGAACGGGGTGATCAAGGACTGAAGGTAATAGAAATGTGACCATTCAAACTGGCAATTTGGGAGATGTGAACGGTGAGATAAGAAATGAAAAGACGCGACTGTTGACAATTAAAGAGATGACACCTAGCGTGTGTAAGGTATTCTCTGAGCGGGAAGATGAAGGGTTGTTCTGAAATGACGTGCGTAGGGCATTCTCCGAGCGGGAAGATGAAGGATTTCTCTGAAAAGACGCATGTAGGGCATTCTCTGAGCGGGAAGATGAATGGTTGCTCCAGAATAGCACGTGTAAGGTATTCTTTGAATGGGAAGATGAAACGACTAAATGATACAAGAGAGACAATCATAAATGATATATATATATATATATATAAGCGGAGAGTAACGATATGCAATGATGGCAGAAAATTTTAATATTGTAAATTAATTTCACTTTGTGAAATTAAATGTAATAGTGCAAATGTACAAGTAAAAATCGTCTGAGAATCCACATAAGCAAGCATGACCAATTGGAAGCGGGAGGAGTGGATTGCCACCATTGCCAAGCGGAAAAACCCCTCTGACCCATTGATCCCATAATGTCTCATCTGACAGTTCAGATTTGAGCAATTGTTAGATTAGATAAACTTAGTCTGATGTGATAAGCTTAATCTAGGAGATGTATTCTATTGATTTCTCGGGTTTAGGGGTATTCAGCTAAATCTTGTAACTAACCAAGAGCCTATAAATAGAGGTCAATTATTTATTAATTCACTCAATACAAACCCAAGTAATTATACACTTATTCTTGAGAATTTTCTCTCTTACTACTCTTATTTTTTAGTGTGAGAAAATTTTCCTTTACAAACCCCTACAACAAAACCGCTGTTATAAACCTATTTCCTTGTAATGCATTCGTATGGTGATAATGCCAATAATTTACCTGACTCATCTAAAAAAACTTTTAAATGTATGATGCATGAGTCGTTTAAAATTAATGAGACGCAAAAAATGGTCCAAACACCTATGATTACAAAAAAAAGCCGTAACCTCTTTTCCAACGTCATAATGATTCTTCCAACCAAGAAGCTTTTATTCAGCCAATTATTAATACCCAAAACTTAGCCAAGCTCGAAGGAGTACAATTCGGTTATTCGAGACGGACCCGAAGTAAAAGACCCATCATACACTGGCCGAATACCCATAAACCTAAAGCGCATACTCAAAAGTCCGATGGCAGACAAACCCAACCCCATATTTCACAAAAAGCTCAAACTCAATCGGTGATCAATAGGCCAAGTTGATCACTTTGAGGTAGCCACACCAAAGAATCATACTTGCAGTATCACGCAGAGCACAAGACAACGACAACCAATTGACCATGGCACGCATGAAGGGTTTTGGGCAGGGCAAAACTTAAAAGGAGATGAATTGCAACCTTCAAATCAAGCAGTCCAGAGGCACTCTCTCCAAGCATTTTTTTTCTTCTATAATTCTAGTCTTTCAACGTTGTAATCCAAACTTAGTATACATACTCATGTAATCCATGAATTCAAGCACTAAAACACGATGTTATTCAGTCAGTTTTGGAGTTTCAATTCTTTAAATCACAGTTTTCTAAAAAATACATACTCTTTTAGATTCACTGTTCATCTTTTTCCTCTTTTCTTTTGTACCTACTAGCTTAAGCCTCAAAAGACATGGACATGTTAAATTCACACACCCAACACACAAAAAGGACCATTACATGGTTTTAATTTCTCAATTTAAAATAATAGGGAGAATGCACAGTGGTTTGAATTCCTTATTCATTATCTTCCTCACACAGTTATCCAGACATTACATAGTAATCTGAAAATAAGTCCAATTCGACATGTTGCATAACACTATTGTGCACATACACAATAAAACTACCCTAAACCTATTTTTGATTTTCTTGTGGCAATTCTCTCCCATTTCTTAACTTAGCTCACACCTGTGCTTTTGCATACACCATAACCTAACCATAAGGGGCTATTTTTCTGATTTTTCATGTGGTAAAATTCTTGGTAAATTTATTTTTCAGCACTTTCTCATGTTTGTTACAAGTATTTTCATTTGTCATGATAAATTATTTAGCCTGGTAAAATAACAATCTCACATTACTTTCCCCACCACTTTCCCACAAAAATCCACATTACCAAATAATTATCCCATTTTACAACACATCTACACATTTTTCAACATAACTTTTATTTTCCCAAATCATCATAAAAATACCATTATTTGTTTCAATTGTTCCTACTTGATTTTGATATTTTATTTTCTTCAAGACCAAAACTTCACGAATGTGTCATAAAATATATCGATCCTGGTGGAACCGAAACGGTCGTGATACGAATTTTTGAGATTTTTTCATCCCTTCCGACTCATCCGCCAACTCGGGTCGTCTTGTGAGATTAAGATATACACGTTAATTAAAATGAATGAAATAAAATATTAAGTTTGAAATAAGGATAAATAAACTCTTCATATATACAAAATATAAAATCTAAATGATTAGAATACATGCTAATAATATTAACTATTTTTTTGAAATTAAAATTGGTTTCTTCCCTAAAATAATTATTATTAATTAAGTATCAATATTTAAAAATACTAAATTTATAAAGGAAAATATAACTGATTGTTTATCACGTCTCATTTTTTGTGTGGAGGACCGGACGTGTGGGACGAAATCACGAATGAGAGGTGTCCCTCAATCATTTATATTCAATTTTAGATTGTATTTAACTAAAATATTAAAAAAAAATTACATCATTGTTCTGTTTTGTTCTTGTGGTAGAACTAAACTATTTTATTTGTTCCTACCGGAGCGGAAGGATATTGATAACCATAGTACACATATTAACTGAAAAAAAAATACATGTAACGAGAAAACTGTTATCTATTATTAAATATTTTAGTGTGTTAATATAAATCACTGTAACACCCCAATACTAAAAATACCTTATTGATTATAATTTAGGAAGAGATATCCTCTTTAACGTTAATTAAACATTTAATATGAAAGATATAATTTTATTTAAAACATAACTTTATCAAATCCTTTATTTAAATTTATAAGTATTGAATTCAAAGTACTTAAATAATAAAAAAAAAATTGCATCGGAAACTTAGTCAAATAACAACCAATAATTTTAAGCTAAATCGCCAAAATAATGATAATTAATCTTAAAGCAATTGTCTGAAATCTTTATTCAAACTATTCTACTGATTCCAATTCGCCGTAAAGTATCGTCTCGCAATTACTCCTTACCTGAAAATATATAGAAACCACGGAATGAGCTAAAGCCCAGTAAGTAAAATCTTACACATACTCAGCAAACACATGCGCATTCAATTCCATTTTAAAAACATTTGTGTTTGACATACACTTTATAATCATTTTATCACTTTATTTCCTTTGCTTTCATTAATTACATTTCATTACATTCTTCCATGCAAACTTGTCACATTCCTTTCTTTACTATTTCCATTGCATTCATTTCTTTCCTTTATTCGCGAGCTCACTTGTATAATGTTTAGCTAATCAGAGGCAGTGGACAATTATTACGGAACATGTTCGACTACCGGGCCCAGGTAGTATCATTCATTCACATTATATCGTTGGACAAGCCAAACGATCATCCATTCACATTATATCGCTGGACAAGCCAAACGATCATCCATTCACATTAACCATTAACAATTGTTGGGTCCCCCGTGTCCCATTTCCCACTCACGTCTTTCATGGCATAAACATACACCATGTGCTTAAACTTTTGATTAAATTGATTATATTCATACTACAAACCTTCATGTATATGTATGAGCGTATTTACAATCATTAACATTACAATACAATTACATCACAGATAACATACATACAAATATAATTAAACATAATATCAAACGACATCATAATGATAAATCAATACAACATCGAAGCTTACAAACATTAAAGTATGTGTAAAATTCTACTTACCTGGTGTCCTTAGTAAAATCAAATGTCTAGAGAATGCTTCGAGAGGTCAACACTTAAAGTGCCAAAACTATTAAATTTACACATTAAAATGTTTTGTCAATTTCACATAGTCATTGAAAACATAAAAAAAAATCATTTTTTTATGACATAGATGGTAGAGTGGAAAACTAAGTCACTGCTCAAGAATAAAACCCAAATATATATACTTTATAAGCACGGTACAAATCCAAACTCCAGTAGTATAAATTCATGATACTTCTTTTTTACTTGTTCTAGTTATAAAACATAGATCACAACTTATACTAGGGCTTTCTAAAAATTATAAAATTCATATAGTATGATCCTGAAAACGCTAGGGTATCACAAAATAAATTTCATAAAATTTCGAGGTCATTTAGGTGTCAAAATATGGAAATAAATTCATTACAGAAAACTATTTTCCTCTGAACAAAATAGAAACTTTAAAAAAATCATATAAACTCGTATACTTTGGGTTATGAACTAAAATTTATACAGGATATATTTCAACATGTTGAAAAGATACCATCAGAATTTGAGACTCCAATTCCATCTTTTGGTATACGAAAAAGGAAGTCGTCGTTTCATAGTGTGCAGAAAAATCTGAAATGCAGTTTTCATTAAAAATCATATTTTTTTTATTGAAAACGTTTCTCCCTTATTGACATTGATTCAAGAGACTTATATGAATCATAAAAGTGTGTTAAAACTCATTATTATTCATATCTAAATTAAAACATGTGAATCTAAACTTAAACATTTAAAAGCGTTGAATACATTGAAATAAAAAAATTATGAATCACATACTTTTGTCCTTGCTTATAAGATAAAATTCTACCAAGAAATATGTTCACGTCCTCACAACAAGGTAAACACCAAGAGGTAGAAATAGACCTTGAATTTCTACAATTCAATTTTGCTTTGAGAAAGAGGGGTTCGCTGAGGGAGGGATGCGTGAGAGAGAGGGTTGGAGATTGAGAGGGCTGCGTGAGAGAGGGTTGGAGATTGAGAGAGAGAGAGTATATAATAACTAGGTTAGGGCTACACTAAGGTGTATAAGCACATATGTATGAGTGAACAAGGGAAAGAGGGGGAGATCGTTCAAGAAGAAAAAGAGTAATAATAAATAGTGCTAGGGTTATATTTCTTAAGGTGTAAGTAATATAAGTGTGAGTGAGCTTAGAAAAAAATAAATAAATCTAATCTTAATAAGTCAACAATTTTGATAACTAATATCAATTATATTAAAATTATATTAGGCACATAATGAGTCGTTAGATCATCTCAAATCATTTTTCTGCAAGACATTTAATTAATTCAATCCAAACGTTAAGTCAAATAATCATAGAATAATTAAGAGTAAAAATTAACAGTTAAACACATAATTTAGTACAAAATTAGTTGTGGTGTTACAATCACGGTGTAAGTAACAAATTTATTTTAGTTTTTAGCGTAGTAAGAGAAAAATAGTTTATTTAATTTTATTGATGGATTAATGAAATAGTTAATTAATTATTACGTAAAATAATGTATATATAAATAAGACATAATATGTATTAGAATCTATAAAATATTATTGACATAAATTAAAAGTTGATAAAAAAAAAGAAATAATAAATAATAAATAATTTTATTACTTTAATATAATTCATATAACTTTCCCAACAATTTTATCAAACTTTTTCACATAACTTTACCCAAATATCTTACATACCAAACAAGAAAATCATATTTTCAATAACTTTTTTCACTTAACCATGCGTTACCAAACATGATAATCTTAATATATTGTTATCTAACTTTACCATTTAAATTTTTTTAGCAACTTAACTTTTCCAGCATTCTTACTTAACTCGTGCCAATGGCCTAAGTTAACATTATAAATACCCCAACATCTCTCGTTGTTCATCTCTCTCACGAATTCCTCCTTCCCCAACTCATACCTTAAACACACTACACCTTAGTGTAACTGCCAACTAATGTTATTTTATCCCTCCTCATCTCCATCCCTCTCACGCATAACTGTTGTTCTCTCTCTGGCTGTTTCTTTTCTTCATCACGCTAAGCCTTTGTTCTCATCTCCTTCTTCGTTTCAAATTTGTCAACCCACCTGTAAAGGAAAAAATACACCGTCTTTGACAATAGGTCATGAATTTCTTACATCATAGTATAAAAATCAAGAGAATAATTTAGAGAGAGAGAGAGAGAATAATGACACCATGATTTACGTGAAAAATCCTTAAAGGGAAGAAAAATCATGGGGAGATTTTGATAGCATTTCATTATGGAGAAATGGTTTACAAGGCTAATAAGTGTTGAGAGTTGTTGCCTCCTGTTTGAAGTTACATCTTGCCTCTATTTATAGGTCTTCATATAATCTGATACACATTATCTAATTCTATCTAAAAATGGGATCAACAGAATATTCTCTAAGATCTAGCTTATCAACAATAACAACCAAGTGAATCTTGACCGTCAGATCAATCCAATGATCTGCATTAGCTTCTCTTTGGATTACCATGTCAGCAATTCATGTAGTTTCGTCTGATTAGTCTATTCTTTATAACCACCTAGTTTATCCTACGATTCTCGCTCTATCTTCTCTTCGATGGAGTCTTCGGTCTAGATTTTACCACGTGCCATGTGAAATTTTGCCTGTACATTAGCCCTTATTACATTCAATGAAATTTTATTCGTTGATGTGTAATGATCTTTTTTTTTTGTTCTGACGTTGCATATGCCCGTTTATATTCTCACATTCTTCTTGGAAACATGCAATGTAATTTTTCAGGAAAATTTTGACTGTCTACTGTCAGCGACGACTTCCTCCTTTATTTCTGTCATTATGTTCTTCCATTCCCGTTTATGGATGCTTTGTGATTGTCGAGTAACTTAGTTGTCAGCTTGTTGTTGATGATGATTATTTCTCCTTTATTTGCTGTTACACATTTCTGTTTCTTTCATTGTGGGCTCAATTTTCCTGTTTTCTTCATTTTTCTTTTCTTCCTCTTGTATGTTAAGATATGCGAAAAGAATATCGTACAAAAACAATAACATAATAATTTACTGAAATGAATAAGGAGCGAGTGTACCATTTCATAATTATATCGCATGAGTTTGAGTTTGATGATCTGCATTTAGTGATAAAGTTTCTCCCGTTTCCTTTGCTACAGGCTTATTGATATATTTTCTCCCCTTTCCTTTGCTATGGGATCATTGGACAGTTTCTCCATTTTCCTTTGCTACGGGCTCCTTGGAGAGTTTCTCCAGTTTCCTTCCTTATGGGCTCCTTGAAGAGTTCTCCCATTTCTTTTGCTACGGGCTCCTTGGAGAGTTTCTCATGTTTCCTTCGTTACGGACTCCTTGAAGAGTTTCTCCCGTTCTTTTACTACGGGCTCCTTGGAGAGTTTCTCTCGTTTCTGCTTTGAGAGGTATTTATTCCTTTCTTCTTCTTCTCGATTTTTTTAGATGAACCAACACAATCACTGATTGCTTGACCTCACAATTCCCATCTAGTTCCCTTTTTTGAAGATTCATTTGCTTCTCACTTTATTTTCCTTTGTTTTCTTTCTTTTCCTCGCTTTCATATTTCTCCATTTCATTTTTTTTATTATTTCTAAGTGTTGAATACTCTTTCCAAGATTTTGACATCTTGAGATCTTCTTCCTTTGCAATTCTCCATTCTTTTTAGATTTCTTACTTTTGAAATTTCTTTCTTTTCAGACTTCTTCCTTTTCAAAATTCTTTCCTTTTCGGAGTTCTTTATTTTCAGAGTTCTTCATTCTTCCTTCTTTTCAGATCTCTTTCTTTTTAGAGCTTTTTAGAATTTCCTTCCTTCCAAACTTCTTTCTTTTTTGTTTTCTTTAGAGGGTAGTGTTGTAGACACTTTTCCTCATGAACTTAAGCTTTTAGTGAGCTCAAGGGCCTGTTTCTATTTCTTTTAGAAAGCAAAAGCCTTCATGGACATGAACTCTCAGTGAGCTCAGGGGCTCGTTTCCTTTAGGAAGCAAAATTCTTCATGACATGAAATTTTGGTGAGCTTAGGGGCCCGTTTCTGTTTCCTTTAGAAAGCAAAATCTTTCATAGACATGAACTCTTGTTGAGCTCAGGGGCTCATTTCTATTTCCTTTTAAAAGTAAAAGTTTTCATGGACATGAACTCTTGGTGAGCTCATGGGCCCGTTTCCTTCTGAGAATGATGTCCGTAGAAACTCCCAAGGACATAAGTTTTTCGTAAAGCTCTGGGGCCCTAAATTTCCTGTAGGACTCTTGCTAGAGTTTCTCTGTTTGCTTTTCTTTTTCCCGTATAAATATCTGCAACAAGAATGTTAAGCAACACCATATATAATATCTTAATTGAATGAATATGGAACGAATAAACCATAACTTTCTTCTAGAAGCTTGAATCGCATTGTGTAAATAATTAAAAAAAATTGACTTCCATAGCTTTGTAGCGAAGTTTAAATGTGTTGGTGAAACTTAATAAATGAAACTGACAGTTCG
This sequence comes from Datisca glomerata, assembly GCA_003255025.1. Taxonomy (NCBI): domain Eukaryota; kingdom Viridiplantae; phylum Streptophyta; class Magnoliopsida; order Cucurbitales; family Datiscaceae; genus Datisca; species Datisca glomerata. The sequence continues at coordinate 714,947 of QANY01003987.1, read as the reverse complement.
GTACAGTCTTCTTTCCTAAATATCCTCCACGAGTATTTCCATAACTTTGGATGGGGATCTCCAAACTGAATTCCATAAAATTTGCTGAGAAGTAGACTTCTGTATCTTTCTGATGATATAAGATTTTACGTGTAGTTAACTCCCAGTAAATTTAGTTTGATTTTCGAAGTTGACCATTCTGCATATTCTACTTTCTCAAACAGCCTTTACGAAAACCGTCATAACATTCTGTTGTGAGCTCCAAAATTAATTCCGTAAAATTTTTCAAGAAGTAGACTTTCATATCTTTATAATGTTATACTTTTGCTTTGTTTCCAGCTCCCAATTGATACAGTATAAATTCCTAATTTACTATTCTGCGTAATCTTTGTTTTTGAACAGCATGTACTAAAAGTACCATAACTTTTGAGGGAGCTCCAAATTGAATTTCGTGAAATTCTCCAAGAAGTATACTTTCGTATCTTTCTGTTGGTATATGATTCACAATGTTATCCTCCTCCATTTATTATAGTTTAATTTCTGAAGTTGATAGTTCTGCATTATCTTCTTTCTGAATAATTTGTATGAAAACTGTCATAACTTTTGCCCCGAAGCTTCAAGTTGAGTTTGACAAAATTCTTCAAAAAGCTAATCCATGTATCTTCCAAATGATGTATGATTTTCTATGTAGAAAATTTTCATTCAGTACAGTTTAAAACCTGAACCTGATTGATTTGTATTGGGTTGTACGTCAAAGACCATCTTAGCTTTGAGTTCAATGTGTTTTTGTAAATGTCATTTGCAAGTTCTTAATTTTGTTGGCCACTCCTCGTTGGTCATTTTTCCACTTTCCCTTCATGCACCTTCATTCTCGGTTTTAGTTTATGAAATTACTCTAGAAGTCGTCGTTTACGTTTCATTGCTCGTTCATCTCTTATTTTCCCTTTTTCACTTTCGGTTCCATTTCCATTTTGGCTTCCAATTTGTTTCCCGTTCTTGTTTGCCACAACGTTTCCCGTTCTCAACATTTCCCATTCCCATTGCCACGATGTTTCCCGTTCTCAAAATTTTCAATCTCGTTGCCACAACATTTTCGTTCCCGTTGCCATAACATTTCTCATTCTCAATGTTTTCGTTCCCTTTTCCACGATGTTTCCTGTTCTCAACATTTTCATTCCCGTTGCTACAACGTTTCTCGTTCTCAACGTTTCCCGTTCCCGTTGCCACAACGTTTCCCATTCTCAATGTTTCCTATTCCCATTGCGACTACATTTCCCGTTCTCAACATTTCTGTTCTCGTTGCCACAACGTTTCCCATTCTCAATGTTTCCCGTTCCCGTCGCCATGCCTTTTCCATATCTGTCGTCATGACATTTCCGTTTACATCTTCATGACGTCTCTATTCGCGTGGTCAGGACATCTCCATTTTTGTCGTTTGTTCATTTTCTATTTTCCTGCATTTTTGCATATAGAATAGGAAAGTGCTAGTCTCCCAAAATATGCATATCAAAGTTTATATTTTCCGTTCATCAACCGTTAAGGAATTTATTATTTATTTATTTTTTATAGCTTTAGAACATCTTAAATTGAAAATTGTATTCCTCATGCAATACATGCATTAAATCAGTTTGAATATTGGTCACAACGTTAATAATATCATGTTATCCATAATAGGGTCAAATTATGAATTTTATCAAAACAAATTACCTAAACAGGATAAATGTAATTACATCAAAGCATGATAAATTTTAGCACGGAGAGCTAATTATGCCTTACACAATTAGAGTAGAATTAATTTCTACTAATTCAATATACTTGAACTATTGTGTAAATATTTTTCTCAAGACATTGTATAATATGCTCATGCAATTATTTAATTTTTTTAACGGATAATATATGTATTTAGAGGCAAAGCAATAATTTAAAATAAATACTTAGCTTGCAATTTAATGTCCTCCATTTATTTGCATAAGATGATCTATGAGGGCTTCACAAGTTTGTAGATTAAATCTGTCAAATTATGAAGACCACAGCCGTTCCAAAAGCTGCGAGCCAAGGAGCTGGCCAAACGCGGGTCGCGCTTGGGCGTCGATCATGGCGCGGGTTTTTCGTGGTTTGTGTTGGGCACGGGCTGTGAGTCATGGACGGGTCTGGCGTGGTTCGCAGGCCATGAACGGGTCATGAACGGGTCACGCCTTCCTTCTAGGTCGCGCGCGCTGGGTTGTTTTAATGAGACACGGGCTGAGGCTTCCTTCCGTGAAACTAAAAATGGGTAAGGATGGAAGGTCCACCTCCAGTGATGGCGGTGGGGCGCGTGCGGTGGTCTCCGGGGAGGCTTTTCGATCGGAAATGGATTTTAATTGATGGAGATCATCCTATGAACCTTTTTATGGGCGTTTTGGAGTCTGAAAATGCGTTGATCGTTGTAGATCTCAGTTCTCATATTCGCTAACGAAGACGCTTCTTCTCCATCGATTCCATGGTGATTTTGAATCTGAAAATCCCTCACCTCGCATAGATTGAAGCGCATAGGGGGTGGTCGCAGCCTTTTCCTTCACCTCTGGCGATTGAGATGATTTTTGTTGGCGACGGAGGGTGTAGTCGGCTAGGTGATTTTTTCTTTACCGTTGTTCTGATGATGGAAGCTTTCACGGTGGTGATTTCATTGGCCGCAATGCCATTACCATAATTTTCCAGATTCAATCCCGAGCAAATAACATTAGTATATTTATTTAAATAGTAATTTTACATTCCTGCTTCTGGTTCGGCTTCCGCTTTCACTTTTTCTTTCGCTTCCGATTTTCGCTGTCAAAAGAGTTTGGTTTGGTTTTGAGCATTTTGGGAAGGGATTTCTATGAACGTGTCGTTTATAATAAAGATTTAATACACATCAATTCGATGATCATATGTAGATAAGTCTGAATCTTGAGTAGTCATGAACTCCTATACATGTCTATTGGATCTTTTGATTCACTCGTTAATGTTTGTTTGTAAAACATGCTAGTGACTTTTATTTTAGAAATTCAGTGATATGCATGGCAATGAACATGATTTTATAAGATTTGGAATCTAAGCTTTCCTAACAGATCATATATTGGTTCCCCTAAGTGTTAATTCTGAAGCTGAATGGTTATTGAGCTCAAATTTATAATAAGATTATAAATTAGCCATTCACTAGTGTAGATTTGTACCGTCTTGATCCCCGAGATTTAAACATACGTGTAATTTAACAATTTCAAAATCTCCAATTTGATACAAGCATAATTTTGAGAAAATTCCCAAATATTAAAATCTTATTTTACTCATGATAGAAAAACCTTGACAATAAATAGTTGAAGCATTAAAGTGCCTTAAAAGTATAATTAATAAAACCTCGATAAAACATAATTAAACTTTGAAATAAGGTCAAAACTTGAAATCCATATTTCATGAAGTTTTCTCTCATTATAATTCGTAGAAAAACATAACGTAAAATGAACTAATTAAATAACTGAGTTTAACAGAAAATGTTTTCCTAAATCTTGAAGCAAATCATAAAACTGAAAATCATAAATTCCTCTAATCCAACTGGTTATGGCAGTCTCCCACTCATATTACTCGCCATCACCACTTGCATCATAATCAACTGTGAGGAACTGCATATTTTAAAATACTCAGTAAGAAAACTCACATAATAGCACGCATCCACAACTCATAAATGTAATCATGACAAAACATAACTGAACTTGACATATATCATAAATGAAATAACATAACGTGCTTGATCATGACATGTCTTAACATAGCATGTAGATAACATGTGTCTCAAACAGAATCATATAACAAACTTATTCATATATTGTCTTGGCATATTCCCTAGTTAACAACATAATTAGAACTGTTCACACGTGAACTGAAATGTAACATGACGAATTTGACGACAAAACAAATGACACTCAATGGGCGACGAAAACAGATGACACACACTGAGTGACCTTAACAGATGGCACTTATAGATGATGAAAAACTTGAACAAATGGCACCTTATGAGTGACGGAAAATATTTACAGATGACACCCAATATGTGACCAAAACATGAATAGATGACACCCCATGTGTGACCGAAACATGAAACATGAACAGATGACACCTGATTCGTGTAACAGAACAAAACATGAACAGTTTGATTTCTTGTTAACGAAGGCTCGTGCTTAAATTCATATATTGCATAATTACAAATTGGCATAATTTAGTTACATAGTTCAAAATATTCAATGCTTGATAACAATTTAATCATATGGTTCACAATTAAACATATAATGCATAATGATACGTGTAACAGAATCAGACATGATAACATACCAACGTATAATCAAACATACCCAAAAATGTATCTCAAGATAATCACATTAATAACTGAACAGTAATGAAACACCAAGGTGCTCAAGAATATAAACATTATTGAAAAATGGTTTAACAGATAATAAATATAAATACATAATACAATTATACCCTCGTAGTCAAAACTATGTAAGCTCACTTACACAAAACATATATATGAATATAACATGCTTACAGACTATTAAAACTGATGAGAATAACACATCTTACGTTTATCACATGTTGGTCACATTACAATCTAAATTCACTTACCTGAACCGGATGAATAAACTAAATAACTAATGACATGGAATCCAAAAAAAATAAAATCATTAAATTCTTAAATCACTATAGAAATCCAGTGAACATTCAAAATCAATTCAAATATTAATTCAATTGCTTAAGAAATATTAAACTATTGAATCACATAGAAGAACTAATTTTAATTGTTTTAAGAACCCACTAATTCAATTGATACAAAAAACCCACACTAATTCAGTAACAAAAGCCACGTAAAAGTACACCATTGCAAAAATCAATACTTGAAGAAAAATATATAAACACAACTTTACACCATTGCAAAAATTAATACTCGAAGAAAAATATATAAACAAAACTAAAAGTAATATAAACATAAAACAATTGAAAATATATTGTTAACAAACCTGACATTCATAAACAGATAAATAAGATTGGCCACTGTACAAACAAATCAAAATTAAAGAATCAAACAAAATTACTTGATCCGAACTATACAAGAAAGCAATTTAACAAAAAAGACTTCAAATTACCCATTTGTTCGGCTAGCCAAAATTGAGGAAAACAAGAGGAGATATATGTCAAAGAGAGATAATTGGGTAAAGAGAAACAGAAGAGAAAAGGGCAGAGAGAGTGAGACCATGAGAAAAATAGAAAGGAAGAGAGAGGCGAAGGGAGAAAGGAAAGAGGAAAGCCGAGAGAGAGGTTAACAGAGAGGAATCTAGAGCTTAGAAGACATAAAGAAAGGAAAAAGAATAAAAGAATCTTACCAGAAATTTAACGAGCAGGGAACATTCACTGGATGCAAGAGAAGGGATATGGGAGTTTACGAATAGCTGAAATTGAAGAACAAAACTTCATAGAGCGTTTTATTAACAATAATTGAAAATCTAGGTTAAAGAGTGAGAGCAAGGAGAAAAAACGTAAGAAAAGAGAAGGAAGAAGAAGAAATGGCTTACCTGAGATCAATGTTGGTGGTGTACAGGCAAAATTTCACACGACATGTGAAAAAATCTAGACCGAAGACTCCATTGAAGAGAAGATAGAGCGAGAACCATAGGATCAACTAGGCAGTTATAAAGAATAGACCAATGAGACGAAAGTACATGGATTGCTGACATGACAATCCAAAGAGAAACTAATCAAGATCATTGGATTGATCAGACAATCAAGATTCACTTGGTTCTTATTGTTGATAAACTATATCTCAGGAAATATTCTGTTGATCCTATTTTTAGATAGAATTAGTTAAGCTGTATCAGATTATATGAAGACCTATAAATAGAGGCAAGATATAACTCCAAACAGGAGACAACAACTCTCAACACTTATTAGCCTTGTAAACCCTTTCTCCATAATGAAATACTATCAAAATCTTCTCGTGATTTTTCTTCCCTTTAAGGGATTTTCACGTAAATCATGATGTCATTATTCTCTCTCTCTAAATTATTCTTTTAATTTTAATATTATGATGTAAGAAATTTACGATCTATTATCAAAGACGGTAGATTTTTTCCTTTACATTTGATGCTTTCATTGAGAGCTGAGTTCCACCGATCTGAGTAAAAAATATGATCCTGACAACCTTGATAACAAGCCATCTCAATATTTTCTTAATGTTGTATGTAGATGACATGTTAATTGCTTCATCTAATATGGCTGAAATTCTTATACTAAAACTGCAACTCAATACGGAGTTTGAGATGAAGGATCTAGGGGAAGCAAAGAAGATCTTAGGAATGAATATTCTAAGAAACAAAAGAAGCTTTAGTATGCATGTATCTCAAATGGATTATATAGTAATGATTCTTGGAATGTTCAAGATGACAGACTCCAAACTTGTTCAAACACCATTGGCTGCACATTTCAAGATCTCATCTAACATGTCACCTAAATCTGAGGAAGAAAGAGGCTACATGGAAAAAATTCCTTACTCTAGTGCAGTATTCAGTTTAATGTATTCAATGGTGTGCACTAGACCAGATCTGGCCTATGCACCTAGTCTTGTTAGCAGGTTAATGTTTAAACCTAGGAAGACTCATTGGGAAACAATGAAGTGGGTATTGAGATACCTTAAGGGAATAATTAGTTTTGGTTTGAAGTATCAAAGGGCAGAGAACACTTCAGAACCTTTAGTGGGATATGTAGACTCTACTTTTTCAGGTGATCTTGATAAGATGAAGTCTCTAACAGGTTATGTGTTTATCTTGTATGGTTGTATAGTTAGTTGGACGCTACCTTACAACTTGTTGTGGCTCTATCCATAACTGAGGCTGACTACATTGCTGCCACAGAAGCTGTCAAAGAAGCTTTGTGGCTTCAAGGTCTCATCAGTGAGCTAGGAGTTAAACATGACATGGTAACTATCTATTGTAACAATCGAAGTGTAATACATTTGTCAAAAAATCAGATGCATCATGAAAAGACTAAACACATAGATGTCAGGCCTCATTTTATCAAATATATTATTTCTTCAAGGGTATCTATAGACAAGATTCATACTGAAGACAATCCTGCAGATATGATAACCAAGGTAGTGTCATCAAACAAGTTTAGGAAATGTTTAAACTTGTTGAATGTCATGCCCTGTTCACTGATTGATGCTATAGTTTACTGTTAAAGCTGATTTATGATTGGAAGACACTCTTAAGTTTGATACAAGGTGGAGAACTTGTTATGTGTATCAATTTTAGTGGTGTAGCTGTAAATACTCATTATAAGTATGTAGCTACCAGGTTGGATAAGTTGGTTATCAATTGGTTGTGGACAATATCTTGGCTCAATCTCATGCTGCCACTTGGAGATCTGTTTTGCAGTGCCTGTGTGTGCATGATTCTGAGGTAATATATCAGAATGGTAATGATTGAGTTAGTTATGAGGGAGAGAGAAAGAGTGACTGTGAGAGAGAGGGTAAAGCCTCATGAAGAAAGGATAGAGAAGGAGATTGCTTGGCTGCTGAGAAAACTCGAGAAGAGCATTTTCTAGTCTGCATTATCTCCTCTATTTTTCTTCTTCTTCAATATGAAATAGTTTCTCTGTAACTCCACATTTTGTAACCTTTGAGCATATAGTGGACTGACAGTTCTCTACAAACTGGATGTGGGTCTATCACATTGATAGACAGGACCGGTATAATTTTGTTGGTGTTCTTCTTTGTTCTTGCTTCTTTTCTATTCTGGAAATTAGTTTATCTGGTATATGTGTGTGAAAGCATAACAATAACAATAAAAGTATATTAAAAAATTTAAGTCTTGATTCGGTTCGGTTTGAAATTCGACGAAATTCTAAATCGAGTTCAATTTCTATTTTCGTGAACCGGACCAAACCAAATACACCTAAAGAATCGACCGTACGGGTCGCTTTTTGTTCATTTTGGTTCAGTCTATTTGGTACAAATTTGTACGCCCCGACTTCCTTCTCCTTCTGATCGGCCTTAGATGTGTTGATAGGTCCATTAAGAAATTTCAGGTCCATACATGAGACAGAAAGTTAACATTTATTTTAAATGATTGAACTAAGCTTTTGGGATTACTGAGAAATTCACCATATATCATTAGCACAAAATTTATCCTTCCATCTCCTCTTTTGTAGGTAAACTTGTTCTATTACTTGTGTTTCTATTATAATTAGTACAAAACACCAAGTAACAAATTATATCTCGACTCACTCGGTATTCAAGTAGTACTGAAAATTGAAGTCTAGATTTTAGAATTGTTATGTGCATGACATGCGATAATAGTTAATTTACCAGCAAACCAAGTCAAGTAACAGATAGACAAATTTTCAAAGTGAAAATTGCATTAAAAGTAAATAAAGTATACATATATATATATATACCTTTTAGTCCATCAAATGACATGCATAAGTAATAAGCAAGATACTTTAAAACACACCCACATTTTAAAAGTGTTTATACTAATAAGCAAGATAAACAGTAAATTCCAGCAAAGTCTCCACACCATCAGTGTTATGCTGATTGACGCCCGGGATCGTCTTCATTGTCGCATACCCCTGCGCGTTGACATATTTCCCAGTACCTCCCATGACAGCAATATGAGATTCTGACACAGCGGTCCTATGCACCCCGAAAAAGCTCAGCGTATCGGCATAACCACCACTCTCAAACATAACCGTAAAAGCGATTGTCTGACTTGTACCGTCTATGGAACTCCCAACGTAGAATCCTTGTGCTTTTCCGATTAGGCCGGAGCCAAGCTCGTGCCCTTTTGTAAGCTCATCGTCAAATGCTGTGAGTGTACCAAACAGAAGCTTTTGTAGGCTCATTCCTGTAGGGATCTGAGCCCCGTTAATGAAGTTGTTACCGTTGTTCCCGAGGTTTTGCATCACGTTGGCCGTGTTACCACCGAGACCAGTTAAGAATGGCAGGTTATTGCTGTTGAGGAGTCCATTGTTGTTATTGTTTTGGGGAATGCCATTGTTAACTGGGAGGACTGCACCATTTGGCTTAGCAAATGGGACTTGGCCATTCACTGCAGGGTTGGTAACAATCCCAGTTACTGCCCTTGCAGATGGGGTTGAGCCTCCCAATATGTCATGCATGAAGAATGACAAAGGGTGGTTAGGGCCAACATTGGAAACGACAGTAGCGGCGGCCGTACCTGGCACGACCGAAGATGGAATGGAACTGGGATTCTGCGTTGATGCAGGTTGGTTGGGAGAAACAGTGGGAATCGACGTTTGCGTTTGCGTTTGTGTTTCTTCCTCGACGAGAACTCGAGCCGACGTGGAGAGTCCGATTGCGAGAGCTATGACAAATAGCCATGTTATGGTCTTGAGTGAAATGGAAAGAGATACGAGAGCTGCCATGGGTGATTGAAGAGAATTAAAATAGAATGTTTTTTTTCAAACTTGGGACAGTTTTCTTTGAAGATGGATTGGAATGAATTGTTTGAGTGTGTTTATAGAATGATAATGGTGAGGACGAAGTTTATTGAAATGAATTTGATTATGGTGGAGTTGATGGAATGGAGTAGGTGCTTCCATATCCATAACTTGGTGCATTCGTTACAACTAAAAATATAATCACAAATTATTTCAAATATAAATAAATTTAAACTTGACCATTCTTTGAAACATCAAAATGTCAATTTGGGATGTCAATTAGTTATAGAGAGCCCTGCTTTAATATTTACAATATATTAATAAGATGTATCAACGCATTTTGTTAAGCTTCCATATTTATATTTAAAAAAAACTGTAAAAATGATCAACTTTTCAATTCAAACTGTAAAAATAGCCAGAATTTTTTTTGAAAAAAATGGCCAAATAAAATAAATAATCTATTTACATCTGTGTAATTTCAGTTATTTTTGCAAGAAAAACAAATTCGGCATTTTTACGGTTTGAACTGTAAAGTTAGTTTTTCTTATTATTTTTTATTTAAAAAATTGTGTTCGAATCACACTACTCTAAGTTTTTGTAGAATTAGTAATTTTGAAAAAAAAAAAACTTGAATATACAAGGGCATGGTTTCATTTAGCAGGTCAACTTCGAAAAAATTATGAAAAATGATAAGAAAAGACATGTTTTTAAGGTAGAGTAGTTAATGAAATGACCACTGAGAATTTTTCTTTGTAAAAATAACTTAACTTCTTAAATTTGTACATGAAATCATCGGTGGTTTGTTGTGAGTTATTAATTCATTTACATCCACCAAGTCTATTTGGATCATTTCTGTCCATTTTTAATTCTCTGACCATTTACTAAACTTTCATTTAAAACGTGTAGTTTCCCTTTTTGCCCTGTAATTTTATGGATATGAGTTGTGGTTAGGCTTTAAGTTCACCAACTCCAAATCCATATAGCTCAATAGTTTTTCCATTCTGATTAGAGAAACCATCCAATATCAAAGGAAATTTTCATTGACTTGTAACGAACGAAACAAGGTGTGGAACAACTACACCTTGCCTAATCAAGAGCCAAGTGTTGTCTGACTCACCTTATTCTTCTACATCATGGAAGAATACATCTAAATAGACAAACAGCTTTCAGACGCATCACATGCTGAAGAAATAAGCAAGTTTCGATGCATTATCAGTTTCTGGAATTAACATACTGGAATAGTGTATCTATCCAAGCCAAGGACAATACAAACACTTCTAAGCTTCTAGCTTTAAATTTTCTTCCAATTTATCCTTTCAATTTTTGCCTTCATAATAATCACAAATAGCGTATGGGTGTTCGTTCCTCCAGCCTCCTCCTTTTCCCCCTCCTATGAAATAATAGATATCATAAAACCATTGATTTTGATGGCCTCATACAGAGATCAAGACAAAGCATTTCTAACTTCAATCAAACCTTGCACCCTCCCTATGGAATGAATCACCACACCACCAGATACTGATCAGGTTATGCCCAACTGCCTCCACGCACCAGCACAGTCATAACTCGCTACCCATCCACGATAAAAATGCCGGTAAATATCATATATTCAATTATTCCATTCACTTTCTAAGACAACCCATATCCAATCTTCTAACTGGCAATACGACCAAGAACTAATTGATATGGTCACTAATTCTTTAGTTAACATTTTTCAGCAGAACCCCATGAAGAGCCACAAATTGTCACACGAGTTCATTTACAAGACCACTTGCATTTGCATCATTATCACAAGCCTCCGTGACTAGAGTTTCCCAAGCATCTTTATCAAATTCCATCTGTCTCCTCTCCATCTCCTCCAATACAAAGCACGCGCTATCAATTTTCCCACCCTTCAGAAGACCTATGGCCAAACAGATAAAAGTTTGTATACGAGGGCAATGCCTACTACTCAACATGGCATTCAAAATCTTAAAACCCCCATCGAAATCCCCAACACTGCAAAACCCGTCAACCATTACTCGATATGTAGCCGCATTTGGCTCACACCCTCCCACTTGCATCTCAATCAAAAATTTATAGGCATCTGCGGCTCTACCTTCTTTGCATAGATAATTTACCAACATGTTATAAGTCACCACATCTGGTTTAAACCTCCGTTTCTTCATCTCGTTAAGTAAAGATTTCGCCTCCTCAATCTTCCCTCTCTTTCCAAGATCATTCATCAAAACACCATAATTCACAGCCCGTGGTTTACACCCTTTATAGTCCATATCAAACATTAAGTTCTTCGCTTCCTTGTATTTGCCTAAGAAACACAAACCTTCCATTAACAACGCGTATGTAACTGCATTAGGATGCTTCCCTTTTCTAATCATGTCCTCAAGCAAACTCATTGCCTTATCTGAGTCACCCTTTCTACTCAAAAACCCTATAAAACTGTTATAGGTCACCACAGTAGGTGGCACTTTCTTCTCAAGCATTTCGTCGAACATCTTGCAGGCATTGTCCCACTCACCTTTCGCAAGAGAAGCTTTAATCATTATGTTATAAGAAATTGAATTCGGACGGAAACCCATCTTATATGAACGATTAAACATGTCATTTGCATATGAAATTCGATCATTATCAACTAGAACATTAAGTAAAGCATTGAAGGACTGCAATGTACGGGAGCAATTGAAAGAAGGCATTTGATGAAAAGCCTCGATGGCTTTCTCGACTAAATCAGCTTTCCCGTAATGTTGAATCAAAGCGATAAAGAGTGTCTCCATGCACCGAATATTTCTGTCGAGAATGTGACCGAGAATTGTATCAACAGCTTTAAAATTGCGAGAACGAGCCAACTTGTAAATAAGAGCAGCGTAAGAAGGGTAATCGTGATTGAAACCCATTTGGTGATATTCTTGATAGAGAGAGAACGCCTCATTTGAGTCGTGTATTTCCTTAATGTTATCGACGAAAGGAATGCGATGGCGAAGCTTGTGGGGAGGTCTGTGGGGTCGTTCATGGCGATTAATAGTGTTGTTGGCTTTGTTTGGACGAACAGTTCGGTGTGAGTGGAAACGCATGAGATTGATGAAATGGTGAAATGGGATTGGCTTTGTTTGGTTGATGGCTTTGATTGCTGAGTTCATTGAAAGGGATGGAGACGATTACGAATGAATAATATTTCTCTGTCGATGATCTCTTTCCTCTATGTTTCACCCCATTACCCCTCTGATTCTGTTATGCCAGCATGACAATTTTCATAAAATTTCTTCATTTGGATACGTCTTATGGATTTCGATTAGAGGAGACTGTGTAGAATCTCTAAACTAGTCTTTACTCAACATTCATTTTTAATTTTTATAGTTTCCATTAAAAACTTACTTTTTGAAGAAAAAATTGTCTGGTATATTCATAACATTCCCATCTGCAAAATAAATATATCATGCCTAGTAGGATATAAAATTGAGGCATGTAACACCACAATGTTTAACATTTTTATAATGTGATGGTAAGTATGAAATCACTCATACACCTCATGATTAAACGTTTAATTTTTTTCTTTACAATATACATTTATCATATTGAATGTGAGACTACATATACCGTCAGCTCATAGTAGTACTAAGCAAATCGATGTTACATGGCATTTTTTTATAAAATTTCATCGACCGTCTACGCCATGAATATGCTATCAAGTTATTGCAGCGTCGAGCGTAATAGTATTATTGATTCTCCTTCACTCATCTTGTTACAAGTATTAGTTGCCCATGAATGGGTACCAAATAAATCAAATAAAATTAAGACAACATATAAGAGGACTCTCAAAACTATAATCAGTCAGAAGCAACTTGAATTAATCCATATGGAAAATCCCAATAGTCAGATCAAATTTGCTAATATTCCTGTTGTAAAGCAAGAGTAAGAGTCCTTGACCCAAAAAAAGCATGAATAAGAGCCTTATTGAAAGCCTTTATTGAAGTGAATATGGAAGCCAAGGTATGCCGAATATAAACCTAATTAATTTGGTGGAGGGAAGAAAATGGCATCAGCAGTCCTCTTGGAAGAGAAAAGTTTCTCCAACTCTGGCTCCACACTGCATGCTGCCTGGATTACTTCAGGAGATAAAGCTTTCCACACTCCAATGCTTCCAGCTAAGTGTGTAAATATTGGACTGACACCAAGAACAAGAATACCATTTGAATAAATTGATAAACAGTGTAACCATTTGAATAAATTGATAAACAGTGTAACCATTTGAATAAATTGATAAATCTATGATTAAGACTTACTTAGGAGTTGTGATAATAGAAAACCATTCCAACCCATCTGGATCGGCAATCTTTGAAACGACAAAGAACCTCGGCACGATGAACAAATTACCACCCTTCACGGTTGTTTCCAGAACCCTACGGCCATCAACACCAACGACTTGGACTCGGCCGCTTCCCCGAACAATGTAAGTAACCTGTAGTGCTGAGTCACAAGAAAATCCAGGAGAACACATAGCACTTCCATCCAACCGGACTAGATCAGCCCCGAGCCCGACCTGACCGACTAATGGAAGGTTCTTTGTGTTTAAGACTACCACCCTACCTCCATTCTTGATATCAACATCTAATGGAGCTTCCTCACAGTTCAAAACCATACCCTCTCGGTCTTCTTTCTTTGGCTCAGGCAATTTAAAGCCTTCATTAAGCTGGACAATGCCTTTGCCTGATTGGTTTCCCACGATAGACTTAACAGATTTCTCATCCAAATCCCATGCTCGACCGACGAACTCAGTTGAGAAGCCGGTGAAAATTCCGTTGGATCCGGTTAGGTGAAAGTCTGTAAACTCACCGGATCTGTGAGCTTTTGAGGTATCACCTAAGAAAAGAACGACCAACTCAGTGTCTTCCTTGTTATACCACCATGTAACAACCCCAAATGGAAGAGCAATTGCATCTCCCTTCTTGATTGCAATGACCTTTTCTTCTGATTCTGGAAGAACAATTCCAGCTACTCCTTGTCCTATAAACAATCGAGTCCAAAACTCCATCAATTAACATTGAACAAAACAACAAAATAGCTGGAAAATCAATTGAAAACAGGCCAATTTCGTAATATAGTAAGTACTGATGCAATTAGAATATGTAGTACTGATGCAATCAAATTCTTCAATTATAATATGAAATACTGTCATAAATCAACAATCAAACTAATCTACTCTTTTAATATTTTCCATTTGAATTGAGGTACTGAACATTTTACTCGGCCCTACTAATTGAGTTGCAAAATCCAAAGTTCAGGGGAAAAAAATCCGATGCTGTAACACCAAATTTAGCTAAAGGATATACTAAATTTCAGGAGTAAACAGAAAAACTTTCTTGATCGTAATAAAAAAAGGAAAAGGAAATCGGTGATCAACAAACAAGTGAAAAATAAAGCCGATCATCAGAGCACAACCATCAATGAGGCACATAAGCAATACAGTACTGTCGTAATCAGAGCAATTAAAAAACACAAGTATCGCTATAACAATTACGAAACAAAATTGAAATCAAGTAGGGAAAAGTTCTTACGATGACGATGATATTGATATTGCAGTTGACGTACAAACACAAACATAATAAAATCAAAACTACACGAAATAAGAAAAATGAGAGGGAGAAAGTGAGGGGAGAGAAAAAGTTTACCCTGGAGGACGTAAGCAACCTTGGAAGAATCAGAATAACGAGGAAGAGCAAAGCCATTCTTCTCAAGGGTAAGCTTGGATGCACCAATATTACCTTCACGCAGCATCGGAAGTTCAGATGGACTCCAAGCGTAGTACGAGCCACCATTGCCTCCATACACCTTCTTAGATAACTGTGGAGTAAGATCAATCTCCATTTTCTTTTCTCTTACTTTCTACGCAAATTCCAGCAACCAAACAGCAAAAAGTAGAAGAAACAAAGAAAATTTTTACAACTTCAACTGTGAAAATCGTCCCCAATCCTTCCGCTTTTATAAGTAAGGAAAAAAAAAACAAATTTCCGATAAGAATTGAAACAAATTTCTGTTTTACTTGGAATTATCTAGAATTTGTTTCAGATTTTGAATTAGCGTTTGATTAAAAATAATTAAAGATAATCATTTGATCAAAAGATTAGATTGAATTTGTTGGAGGATTTTTTGATTACTTAGAAGGTCACAAAATCATTGGACGAGGAGCTTCTGGGCCCGTTACTCCAGTGCTGACACGTCAACAAAACGTAGAGGAACTCATAATTGGTTGGCAGTGCAAAACCCGTTTCTTTGGGAGAATACCTGTTTTCTATTTCTTTCTTTCTTTATTTTGAGAATTAATATAATGAGAATTCATGCACATTGACTCAATACCATCATACCTCTTAAATTACTTTTTCTTATCATTTAACTTTCTCTATCCACTCACTTATTCTATTAACAGTCAAATAGTTGTTAAATGATCACATGCAAGACACATATCTATTTTTTTTCCTAATTCAACCCATCATTTTTCATCCAAAACTCAGCCACAAATTGTATCTCATTCTTCACTGATTTGTCAAAATTTTGACAAATTCTCCTCTAGTTTCAGCAGCGATTCGGGTTTAGTCTCCTTAAAGTTCAATTTTGGTTTTTATCGATCATATTTATTTTTCTCTTTCATGAATAAATTTTGCTATTTTTCTAATTGACTTTCTACCAAATTTTTTACAGTTTTTCTTTTTATAAAAAATGATTTCATCAAGCAGTGTTTCTGTTTCTAAAAGGTTAAGAAGGATTTTATATTGCGGTTTAAAAGCTCCATTAAGGACATCTACGACACATGAAAATCTAGGTAGAAGATTTTTTTTTGTTATGCTCAATGGCTGGAAGGGTTCAATTGCAGTTATTTTGAATGATATGATGTTCCAGTAAAAAACACGGGGATTATGAAGGTAGAAGATGAAGTCAGACAATTCAATGAGAACCATGCAACCCTCTTTGCTCACAATGCTAGACTCGATGCCCAAATTCCCAAACTTGAAAAAAATCAACTTTAATATAATTTGGTGTATCAAAATTTTTTGTGTCATTTCAATATTTTTTATGTATAAAGTTATTTAAATCATAAGTAGATCTTTTGATGAATAGAGAAACATTCATTTTTCTAATTGTAATAGCACTTCTCATCGTAATGTATTAACCTATTATTATATGTTATTTTCAACGGATGTGTAATATAGTTGCTATTTAACTGTCATATCATATCATTCAACAAAATAATTGGCTAATTGTCATATCCACCTGTCATCTACTACAAAACAATTTTCATAGCACATCATTTTCATCTGTCATATCATATGCTTCAAAATATAGTTCACAAAGATCATCTCCTTCCTCTTCCTATCCTCCCTGTGTTAGAATTATGAGATAATCATTGTACATCTTGACTAGGTTGAGTTTCTTTACTGTATATAAGAACCTGATTTAGCAAAAATAGTAAAAAATAGTTTCAACTCCCCATAAAAATTCACAAAATAGTCCCAATTCAGCAGTAGAATAGTCCCCACAAAAATAGTAGCAAAAAATAATACAAAATTCAGCAGCAGAATAGTCCCCACAAAAATCTAAAAATAGTAGCAAAATAGTCCCAATTCAGCAGCAAAACAGTCCCCACAGTAGCAAGATAGTACAAAAAAAATAGTAGCAAAATAGTCCCCACAAAAATGTCTAATTTCAGTAGAAAAAAAGGTCCCAAAATGCAACACAGTAGCAAAACACAATATCGAAATGCAATTACTTACTTGAGATTCTCTTTGTGATACTCTTGGGGATGACCTTTGAACCTGAGTTGAACTTTGGGGTGCACTTTGGACTTGGAAAGAGCATTACAAAATTTAATTGCATGGTAGGAACAATGTTATATAAACCTATGTAAACATTAAAGAACTTACTTGACTAGGAGGGGTAGGCCTAGGTTGGGAAAATTATCATACCTGCTGTAAAAAGTTCATAAAATACATAAACAATAGGTAAAAGGTTCGTATACATAAACAACACCTAAATGATTCATAAACTACATAAACAACATGTAAATAGGTCATAAACTATATTGACAGCATGTAAATAGTTCATAAGCTACATAAATGGCATGTAAATAGTCTTAAACTACATAAACAACATGTAAATAGTTCATTGACTACATAAACATAATGAAATAACATATTGTCTGGTAGTTCTGAACTAAGAAATGATAGAAAAATAACATGGTCCCCTTTCCAATTCAATAGTGTTGGGTATCCACGAAAATAAAGTATTATTCAAACCAAAAAATGAATTTTATTCTAACACAGGGTCCCCATTTCAGAAATTAACAAAAAATTCCCCCGATTTAAGAGACTGAAATCAAAACCAAAAAACAAAGAAGAAGAAAGAACGAAGAAGAAGGAGTTATTTGAATCGCCGGTTCGAAGTCCCTAATATTTGGTGAAATCGAAGAAGAAGATATGGTTTGAAGGAAATCGAAGGGTTAGGACTTTTGGGTTAGGATTGTTTCGGTGAACTGGAAATTGAAGGGTTAGGGTTGTTTCGATGAATTGGAAATCGAAAGGTTAGGGTTGGGTGAAGTGGAAATAGGTGACTGGAAAATCTCGAGGGAGAGGAAGAAGGAGAAGGACATGGGAGAACTCGAGGAAGAATGAGAAGAACTGGAAAATCATAATGGAGGGGGTAGGGCGTCATGAGGGAGAAAGGGTGAGGGGAAGGGCTTCGCGAGGGAATGAGGAAGGGGGAAGGGGTGGGTGATTTTTAATAGGGGCATTTTTTATATCTCACTGATCACGTGCAACGCACGTGATCAATTAAATGGTGTTTAGGCTGAAATTTTAGGTCAGGAGGGTAAGTTTATGGATGAAGAAAGTTGGAGGGCCAGTTAGGAAGTAAAAATAGTTTAGGGGGAATGTTGATGTTGAGGCAAAGTGCAGTAAGTCCTATGATATTAACCATTTTTTATAAATGTTGTTATACTAATGTCAAAGTACTTTATATAGTATATTGTCATATGTTTTGTGTTTCCTTCAAGTTCTGTATGTATCAGTGTACGAGTCTATGTGTGTCAAAATGACAACAAAAAAGTACATTTTCGTAGGTAATAGTGTTAGTATACTTCATTTCATGTAAATTAAAAAGGCTATAATTTGTGGATTAGATATCAAAGAAATTTTCTGGATGACATGGCATGTTTATAAAATTCTTGGATTTAGATTTAGATTGAGCATTTGAATGAATGATTTTGATTCAGTATTTGACTTCAAAATTTGAATTATTGTGTTTACTATAGATTTAGGGCACATTTATTAAGTTTTTGAATTGAGAATTTAGATTTAGGATTTGGATTGTGCATTTGGATTTAGGATTTAGATTGAAAATTTAGAT
Source organism: Datisca glomerata (assembly GCA_003255025.1). Lineage (NCBI taxonomy): Eukaryota > Viridiplantae > Streptophyta > Magnoliopsida > Cucurbitales > Datiscaceae > Datisca > Datisca glomerata. Next base: position 696,116 of record QANY01003987.1, on the reverse strand, counting down.
TTAAGATTTGTAATATTGTGTTTAATATAAATCTGAATTATGTTGTATTAGATGATTTAAATTATGTTAGATTAGATAAGTTTACTATAATTGTAGGAGAGAACAAACACCCGGGCTAAAGCTCACTCAATAATATTTCCGAACAAGGCCTAATACTCCCGTTTCTCGGGTAAAGCCCATATTAAGTCTAAACGGAGGACTCCTCCGTGATCAAAGTCACCATGATGACCGAGGCACCCTCCACAACTAGATCGGTGGACATGACCCCACCTATACTTACACTACCAAGGTCACACGGATGACGAGTTAATCTCATACCTAAAAACGTGGCTACTCGAGATAGCCGATATCATTTTTATAGTAACAATAAAATATAATAATCAGTCATACAAGGAAAATATAGGCATACATCAAATCTATCAGGCAATCTCAATGGTTGTTAAAGATGATAAGATGATAACCAAAATATCCTGATCAAAGAATATTCTCAATAAATATCTTCATTCCTTATCAGAATAAGGAAGAAGATACACTAAACCTGGACGTTTGATTGATACACAAAATCATTATTAATGTATGATGATCCCCATTAAACGATAAGTAATTCTCCATACCGCTAATTTTCTTTAAACACTCTACTGACTTGATCGGCGGAGTGCATTAGGTGGGGCACCAACCTAGTGCCCTACCTACTGTTTTTCCTAATTGTTCTTTATTTTTGCAGACCCCTTAGACGAATCACAGAGCAACGCGTGGTGGTCCCCTCGACAGTCGATGCTGGCATATTTTTCGCATCAATAGTTTGGCGCCGTCTATGAGAATGTAGATCTCCCTTTTTCAAAATTGATCAACAAGTTTACTAACCATCGCGATTGTTGCAAAAATGGTGAAACGATCCATGTATCTGATTGAGAAAGAATGAGGGAAAATGAAGGAGAGTTTTTTATTGGCATGATAATTTGTTTCTGCTATGCAAAGTTCGTTGCTGCCTATAAATCAACGCTGTTTAAAAAAATGAAAATCTAAAACAACCACGGAATCCAAAAATTCATAGCCGTCGAGAGCGCGGACAGTTGCGAAGCACGACCAACATCGATGATGTTCAGTCAACGGTGAATGCGTCTTTCAAATTGTCAGACTCCTACACCGACGGCAGTCTTCATTACCGAGTAAAAGGAGTCGCGTGAACCTCCTCTGTTACTGAATAAATTTTTTAGGTACGACACTTATTTTTTATGCTCAATTTTACTATTCTTTTCAAGAATATTTTTTAAAGCACTTTAATTTTGTATGATATCAAGCATGAAGCCATTATAAGCAACAAGATCCTAGGACATAATATAAAGTCTCATAATCTCTTAATTATATCACCATGATACCTCAGCGCGAGTTCTATGAATCATTTGGGCCCACTTGGTAGGGGATTTACACGGAATATATAAGTGCAATTAAAACATAAATTACGCAAATGCTTCCATGAGAGAACAATCTTAATTATCAAGATCCGAGAAGTCATAAATTATGCAGATGCTCCCATGAGAGAGCAAGCTTAATTATCAAAATTTGAGATATCACATATCATATAAATTCTTAGACGAGAGAGCAATCTTAATTATCAAGATCTGAGATATCGTAAGTGCTCCCACGAGTGAGTAAGCATAATTATCAAGATCTGATAGGTCAAAAATTACACAAATGCTCTGGAAGATATCAAACATGATTATCAAGATCCGAGAGGTCACAAATTATGAAAATTTACGCGTAACTGCTCATGTGAGACATTAAGCAAGATCTGAGAGGCCATAGATTATACAAACGCTCCCGCGAGAGAGTAAGCATAATTATCAAGACCTGAGAGATCCACTACCCAGACTGATTGGCCAACACGGTAAAGGAAAAGATGAAGAACAGAAAGTGGAAGTCCTATATAGGCTTCAATGACCCGCGTAAAGCATGCCTAAAGGACAACTTTCCTATTCCAAAAATTAATCAATTGATGGATGCTACAACGGGGCACGAGATACTCAGTCTCATGGATACCTTCTCTGGATACAATCATATACGCATGAATCCATCAGACCCAAAGAAGATGACCTTTATGAGTGAGAGGAAGGCTTCTTGCTACAAAGTCCTGTCCATTGGACTGAAGAATGCAGGAACCACCTATCATCACTTAGTCTAGAAAATGTTCCAAGAGTACGTGCGGAAGATGGGGGAAGCACTCAGAGAGTTCGACATAAGACATGAACCTCAGGCAACAATAAGGCTAAAGCACTTACTGACCTTGTGGTAGAGATGAATCCACCCTAAGAGAAAGAGGACTCAGGCTGTACATAATATATCACGCAAGATGACATGATGGATAGAGGCATGGGGAAAGAACCTTCATACATGGAAGGGGAGCTCAACGTGGATGGCTCTACAAACGTATGCAGAAGCAAAGCCGGACTGATACTCAAAACATCATAGAAGACCATAACTGAAAGGATGATGCGCTTCGCATTCAAGACATCAAATAATGAAGCCGAATATGAAGCTTTGCTTGCATGTCAACAAAGATTCTCAAGCTAGACACAAGGATGAAGGGCAAATTATAGCAAAGCTCTAAAATTGAAGGAAGAATTCAAAGAGTGATCCATAGAGCAGTTATCCTGAGCACATGAGATGTTTGGATGAAATACCTCGATAAAGGTCACAACTGCCGAAACTTCCTACTCACCAGAGATGACTAGAAGAAAAGACCCTATATAAGGTAAAAGGATCACGAAAGCATCGCATCTGAGCACACGAGATGCTCGGACGAAAGATCTCAACCAAGGTGATGGCCTAACGAGGCCTCCTGATCACTAAGGATGATCTAAAGAAAAACCTTAGATAGGGCAAAAAGACCAAAAGTATCCCGTGGCACCTGAGGTTAAAGAACTCTCGGACGAAATATCTCAACCAAGGATGATCTGGAGAAAGACCCTACATAGGGCAAAAGGATCATGGAAGTATCCCATGGCACCTGAGGTTAAAGAACCCTCAGACGAAAGAGCTCGCCTAAGGCCACGGCAAAATGAGACCTTCTAATCACTAAGGATGATCCGAAGAAAGACCCTACGTACGGTAAAAAGACCACGGAAGTATCCCGTGGCACACGAGGTCAAAGTACCCTCGGATAAAAGGCCTCACATAAGGTGACTGCCTATCGAGGCATCCTTATCGCATAAGATGATTTGAAAAAAGACCCTACCTAGGGCAAAAGACCACAGTAATATTTCGTGGCACCTAAGTACACGACATGCATGGACGAAGTACTTTGATAATGGTCACATTTTCCAAGACCTCATAACTTACCTAAGACGAATAGGAGAAAAGACCTTACATAAGGTAAAATGACCACTGTAATATTCCATGGTACCTTAAGTCACCAGATGACTACGACGGTCACATAGATGACTATACACTCAAAGTCACATGAATGACTATGATACCCCAAGTCACACAGATGACTAAGGTACACAAAGTCACCTAGATGACTATATTGGATCCAAAGACATGCAAATGATTATAACACCCAACGTCACCAAGATGACTATGCAACTCGAAATCACACAAATGACTATGATACCCCCAAGTCACACAGATGGCTAAGTACCCCAAGTCATATATGGCTAAGTACCCCTAGTCACATAGATGACTAAGTACCCTAAGTCACCCAGATGACTATATTACTCTACGTCACATAGATGATTAGGGTACCCGAAGTTACCTAGATAACTATGGTACCCAGAATCACAATTATGAAAATGACACCTAAGTCACATTGGTGACTATTGTATCGAAATTAGCCAAAATTTCACAAATCATAAAAGATCTTGGTATCTCTACTGAAGACGACTCCAAAGGATCTGACCGTCGAGAATTAGTGAAACGTAATTTAAATAAATATGAAAAGGAAGGCTCCAAAACCTACCACTAGAAAGTGAAAGCATTGATGAATTGCATGCGCAAACACATAAGCACAGAGATATGAAGAATAAGCAATTCATCTCAAATAAAGAACATCAACAAGACCAAATACAAACCCACCGCTCGATGGGATACATTTGGTTGATATTCTAGGGGCATAGAAGCTAAGGACCTTCAGTAACTCAAGAATATTGTCAAACTCAAGGCATGATGATGGGGGCATCACTTCATAGATACTCAAAAGTCATTTATTCTCTAAGAGAAGAATCGCTCAATTTTCTTTAAGGCTAGATTAAAGACACTCGTTGTGTCAGGCTACATTACAAAATCACTATAAATTTAGACAAAGCAACAGACGACTTAGACAGTCAAATCACTATGTGACTTGGATAGATAAAAAACTCAAACATTGAGTTACAAGAAAGAGTCAACAACCAAAGCATCAAAACCTTCGGTTCCTAGCCATAGCTTAGTTTCTAAAAATGTAATTCTGGATGGCAAGAAGATTCCTCGGGATGCACGCCATTGAGTGTAATAACTCCATCATCTGCCATGAGACATGAGATGCCAAATTAATGTATCAGATACATGGTCAAGCATGGATCAACAGAGAATGAAACGTGGGATTTTGAAAAAATCCTATCCTGAGGAAGACTCAATAACGTCACAGCGTCAATTCAACCTCACAGTAAAGCAATCCTAACAAACTGGTTGTCTTATCGCCTATATCAAGTCAAAGGGATTCAATCATAACACCAAGTCTTCACGATACGTTCATGTGAAGGTGTAAAAGTTTTATTGTTATGACCACCGATCCAACTCAAGTCACCTTTCTGCCAGATGAAAATCATAGGGACTCGATCCAATAATTACTCAGAGCAGCTTGCACAAACCTAAACCATAGAGCTTTAGGTCCCAACACGATCATACACATCATTAAATGAATAAGTCCAACATTAATCAAGATGATGAAAGTTTTACCAAGAGTCAATTGACAAATATGAAGAAAGCTCATCTCAGCCACAAGATGCTCTGAGATGCCACCATGAACCCCTAACAAATACTTAGATATTTGGACACAAACTCTACTGTTTGACGATCTCAATGCCAACATATGCTTAACACTTGATTAAGTATAAAGACAGAGTCTTCGGTAAAAGCTCATGGTTCCCTCCACAACATACTTCCTGACTCTATCACTATGCTCCAGACTCAAGAAGTGGGGGTAAACTGTAGAGGAGAAAAAAAAATACTCAGGTTAAAGTCCACTCAATAATATTTTCGAACAATGCATAATACTCTCATTTCTTGGGTGGTCCCATATTAAGTCCAAACGAGGCACCCTCCACGACCAGATAGATGGACACGACCTCACCTATACTTACACCAAGGTTACATGGATGATGAGATAATCTCATACCTAGAATCGTGATTACTCAAGATAGTCGGTATCATTTTCTTGTGACGATAAGATATAATAATTAATCATACAAGGAAATGATAGGCACACGTCAAATCTATCAGAAAATCTCAATGGTTGTTAAAGAGGATAAGATGATAACCAAAATATCATGATCAGAGAATATTCATCATAAATATATCCATTCCTTATCAGAATAAGGAAGAATATACATTTTACCTGGACGTTTGACTGATACAAAATATCATTATTAATGTATGATGATTCTCATTAAACGGTAAGTAATTCTCCATACTACTATTTTTCTCTAAACACTCTAATGACTTGATCGTCGGAGTGCATTAGGTGGGGCACCATCCTGGTGCCCTGCCTACTGCTTTTCACGATCGTTCTTGGTTTTTGCAGACTCATTGGACAAATCACCGAGCGACACATGGCGGTCCCCACGACAGTCGATGCTGGAATATTTTTCGCATCAACAAAATTTTCATTCAATTAATAAATTATTATTTTGAGTGGTGACTTAAAAGGGATATTTTTTACTTTACATATTAAATCCAACATTATTTGGATTTGAATTTGTCATCTACACTTTTTAGTTGGGTTAGAAATAGAGAAAAACTTATATTTGATTAGATGATGCAGGGTAAACCAATATATTATCTTAATGCAATATGTAACTTTTGAAATCATGTGTGGCGGTGATTGCCTGTCGGAGTTAACAGTGATGAGTTTATTCTATTTTTACCGATGATCTTGATTTTAAAACGTTCACATGGGACGTATTGTATAAGTTTTTATCTTAGCATGGGTTAATTTGTATTTTTCCTTTCAAATCCAAAATTATATTACAAATCCGAACTTTTTAGTTAGGTTTAAAATCTTAGAGTCAACGGATTTATAATCTAATGAAATCTATGGGATTCATCACAAATCTAAGTCAACACCAGTAAGTAAACATGTCCAAAATTATGTAGGGAAAGTTTATTAAGAACACCTAAATTATATAAGGGAGGGCATATGGGCGGGGGCATGTGTGGCAAAATCCATTTGGTCATAGGAAGCCCATTGAACTAACACAATAGATTTCTCAACGTGAACGATATGCTCAAACTATCATATGGACTCATCTATGATTTTGCCTTACCATATGGACTCATCTATGATTTTGCCTTACCACATGGACTCATCCATGACACTCCAAGTCACTTAAATTGTTACTTCTTTTTGAAAACAAAGTTTCCACATCCATTAAAAGAAGAAAATTACAAAGATTTGGTAGTAGATATCCTTTTTTTGTCAACTTGTTTATAACACATAAGTTACATGCGATATACTAAATTATAAATTTTTTTTAATGTGATACCCCAAAATATGAAAATGACAAAACATACACTAATGAAAAATTCGGTAGTAGATATCCTTAGCTAAGTGTAGTCTCACCATGACACTCCATGGGACTCATCTGTTGAAAACGCGACGCTCGCACAGAGAAAGCGTGGGGCTTTTAAAAAATTATAAAAATGAATCTTTTTCGATAAAAGAAAATAACCGCGACGCAATGGCTTATAAAATAAAATTTTTTATTGAAAATTCTTTTCAATCACATCCATTATATATTTATATATTAAATCAAAGACATACATGGATACAGAAATATATCTCTTGTAGTCTAATCAAGCGTCCTTGCAAATCAACGATCTTGTTTTCTCACGAACAACGGACTTTGAGATCCACACCAAGATCTTTCAAGTCAATCTTGAAACACACTAGGACGTGTGTGGGTGCGTAGAATATAGCAAGAATATTTTTTTGTCTCTAAATGTACTCAACACATAGTATCTAGAGATTTTCAGAGAAGAAATAATTTTGTGAGACTATTCTCTGAGAGAATACAATGATTATTCTCACATAGCTTTTTGATTAACTTTGAATCTCAGAGAGTTTCACCCTGATAGCGACTGTATTGTTAGCACACAAAAATCTAGCACTAAGACCAATAGAATAATATCTATATATATTTTCTAGGCACTCCATATTTTTAGCGATATACACAAAATAATAAGTAATCATAAAATTATCATTGCAGTGGGACTCACTGTAATTGTGCACAACTGCACTGCTACACTACACTACAGCGTGCCATGAGGTATCACAGTACCTCACGACATTGTAATTCAAGGCACTACTGTAGTGCCGTGTGGCACTATAGTATTGCACGCCTAACTATAGTGCCACTATAATATTCCATGTTCATTTTTTATTCTCAATCAGTGATTGGCATGTGACAGTCTAACATGTCATTTAACAATTTTTACAAATCAATTATTTATTTTAATCAGATAAATATCTAGATATCATTTAATTCAAAATTAACTTATATGATCATCCCTACCGACTAGCTTATATGTTAGTTCACAAATAATAGATTTTGTTTATTCAAATTTTAAATTATTATTTAATTATAATTTAACTTTATCTAATTTTATAAATTAGATATATTATCTTACTTATCGATAATTAGAAAATTAATTGATATAATTATTTATATATAAAATCCAAAAATTGTTATAGATAATTTATTTAATTAATTACACGTAATTATCTCATAATTATGTACTTGCCCCTAAATTATAATTCCTTTTGTAAGTTAGTCATTTTTTCATGTCTTAAAATATTCACACCCTAGACTGTGTAGTATAGAAGTGACTTGAAGATCATGGACCTATATCCCAAGCTCCAATAAATTAGATTATTAATTATACTCTTTAATTAAATAATCTTATTTATTAATTACATTATTACTCCACTAAAAATATAGAATTGCACTCCTAGAGATTATAGAATGTGTTTACAGAGTATTCTCGTGTAGTCCATTGATATAATCATTTCATGTAGTTTTGTCCTCTAATTTTTAATTCGTAAATTAGACATGGTCAAAATTATCGATTTACCCTTCTAATTACCTCCTGATCCTTAAATACCATTAATTCACCAGGAATGACTAATTTATAATCGTATTATAAATTTGAGCTCAATAACCATTCAGTTCCAGAATTAACACTTAAGGGAACCAATATACGATCCGATATAAAAGCTTGGATTCCAAACATTGTAAGATCATGTTTCCAGCTATCCATATCACTGAATCTCTAAAACAAAAGTCACTAGCCTGTTTTATGAACAAACTTTAATGAGTGAATCAAAAGATCTAGTAGACATGTATAGAAGTTCATGATTACTCAGGAGTCAGACTGATCTACATATGATCATCAGATTAATGTTTATTAAATTTTTATGATAAATGACAAGTTAATAAAGATATTAATTCACATCTCTCCTATCGTATATAATCTTATTATATAAAATATATTCACTAAGATGTCTATCCGCATCAATGATCCGGATCTAGATCAAATGCATTCATAATGCTTAGTGAACCGTACTAGCAATAATTCATTAAAGATTCTAAACTTTGATATGTTGTTAACAATTTTATTCATTATCTATTATCTTAATTCTCGCGTACTTATGCATGATCATAATCTCATTAATGAATATGAAATTTTTAGATATTTATATAAATTATTCAACAATAATTTAAAAGAACAATTATAAGAAAAATATAATTCCATTAAATTACATATTAAAATGTCAACATACATGTTTTGAGGGCATTACCCCCAACATCATCATCATAATAACTATACTTAGCCAAGGACTAATCTGTTCAGATAACATAATAGATAATTCCGGATCTACACAGATAAGCAGCCATTGGAATTAAGGATCTTCTCTCCCTAGATAATAAAATTTCTTAATAGATCGTAATATCATCTCAATCAGGCTTAACAAGAGTTATCAGGAGATATATGTTAATTTTATGTGCCTTAGATCAGCTTCATATATCCACTGTCAGATCGTTGTAATTTTCTTCTTTTAATGGATATGAAAACTTTGTTTTAAATTAAATGAACAATTTCAGTGACACGCAAATAATTTGAACATTCTAACAAGAATATCACTGTTTTTTTTCGAGGCAAAAGGGGTCAAAATTTATGGTTTGAAAAGTTGTCAAAAATCTCAATTCAATTTGTTTTTAGGCATTTATTAAACAAACCGATCAATATCTCCCTTTTTTCTTGTTTTACTTTGGACCTCAAATTTTAAACTCATTCATTTTTAACGTTTAAACTATCATTTTCATCTTGAGAAAGGAGAGAGAAAAGGGATCGTTGGTTTTTAATGACAGACATGACAGTTTGGTACTGTCAAATCGTCCAATTAAATCTGAACGGTTTAGATCGTGTCAAATTGTAAGAAAAAGATAAATTAATTTTAAATTTTTAAAATTTTTAACATTGAATATGAGCCATCCAGATCTAGTTGAATGGCTTAGATTCAATATCTCATCTACCGTAATTCTAAGCAACTACCAAGGATCCAAATTCTAAGAGAGACTGGCCTCGTTTTGCATAACGATGGAGAGAAATGTTTCTCTGCATGTGAAATATAAGTGAAGTGATTAAGCGGCAATTATGAAAGAGAGTTAAAAAAAAGTCTTCATTATATGAATAATTTACGTTTTAACATAGTACAAAATTGATAAGATGATCTCAGTTTTGGAGCAAAGTAAAAAAAAGATATTGTATTCACACTCAATAAACAAAAAAACAAAAGATGAATGACGTAATTCAGTGGTAATCACTAATCTCCTCTACAAAAGAGGTGGTTCACGTCTTCACTCCTGCAAAACAATGACTACGAAGTTGAAGGAAAATAGATAAATAGTAGGTTTTTTTTGGCAAATTTGCAAAACACCACTAGGATTTTGACTACTTTAGAATCACATTTTTTAATTTGTTTACTAATTTAGTCCATACATTTTAAAATTCTTACTACTAACCCTCTGTTAAGCAAAATCTACTAGTTTAGTCGTCTCTAAGCACATAATTGATTAAAAATGAAAGGAAAAGTAAGTGGAAGGAGAGTGAAAGAGAAGAAAATTATTAATATCGTAAAATTCATTCATATTCCTAGTTTCTCTACACATTCTAAAGACTCCAAATAATGAAAATATAGTCCTACACATTTTATTTTCTTTTCCCTACTAATTTTTAAGACTCAAACATCTTTATCTATATTTATATACTAGATTAAAATGACATTATATGAGAGAAACTTTTAATTTCCTATTTTACCTTTTATAGTCTCCTAAATATAGTATGAATTAGGTGTTTCAAGCTTTATCGTAATTCTTAGCGGATAATCTCAATTTGGGTTTAATAGTACACAAAATCTTTGAAAGCCATATCAAAAGTAAGATTCTAAACTTTTAGGATATCAGTAGAAAAGTATGTGCTTCGCATATGTTAAACCAAAATATACATGAGCGAAATTTCTTACTTTTCACGGAGGATTTGATCCAGTGACTCGAGTCCATGGTTAACTAATATTGCACACCATCATTTAACTATTGCCATTCTTTTCGTGATAGCGGGTCACATGTATAGGACAAACTAGGACATTGGTCATGAGATAAAAAATATTTTAGAGGCTCATAAAGGTCGATTTTACAATCTAGAGCCATAGCCGTCTTTCTGCTAAACAAGACGTGTTGAACTCACAATTCATTGAATATTTTTTATGAATATCAACTCTCATCATAAATAAACTGCTCCCGATTATTCAATCATTCGATAACCTGAGTCAATCTTTGATAAATGATAACTATGAGTCAGTCTCAATAGAATTTGATCAATCTTTTTTATATTGTTGAGGTGGAGAACTAAACCAAGACTTTGCTTTCTTTATCAGCAGTCGAATCATTGTTCGAGACCTAGCTATGCCCATAACTCTTTCAAAGAAAAATATTCTTCTTAAGAAGAAAATCATAGTCACATTGCTAATAAGAAGTATTTCCTTAGAAAGAAGGTCAACCTTGTGTCAAAGAGTAAGAGCTTGCTTTTGGGCTAACCATACAGTATTGCTCTTTGAATAGTATAGAAAATAACTTTATTTCATGAATTTGTCATATTCTTGAAAATGATTATCATATTAAGAGATAATTCCTCTTACTTAAAAATATATCATTGTCTTTCTCTAAATTCATTATGTGAATTTTTCATGCCCTCGATATCACAAGTATTACAATATATTTAAGTTGTAAATTTCTAACAAAAAAACTTGTTATTAACTTAAAAAGAAAAACTCGTTGAACAAATTACATTGAATTTTATCTTGGCAGAGATTCAATTATAGTTATATAATATTATAAAACTTTTTAGTTTTTCTTACAATTTAAAAAAATTATTATTGAGTAGAAAATAAAATTTTATTATATGAGATAGTGGTTTTCTATTGCAATAATGTGTATGATTGGTTCGATGAATGTCATGAATTCAGGCGATTGCAGATGATATGACTAATAAATATGTTCCTCCCCATGTGTAGATATTTTATTATCTAGGAGGAATTTCACTTGCTTGTGTTTTAGTACAAGTAGGAACATGCCCTACGCCTAGAAGATTTGTGAATTTCTTTTGCTTATTCTAAAACTTTCCAAGGGGCATCTCATGGTTTCTAAGTTGAGAGAGAGAAATTGAACAAATATGACCGCCCGTAAAAGTTTTCCATCGGTTAAGAATTGTTTAGTTTTCTAATTCTTTTAAAATAGTTTTCATATTCTAAAAGAAGGAATTCATCACCATATCAATATTCATCAATAATATAATTTTTTTGTCAGAAGGTAAATTTTATTTTCAAAGAAAAATGCAAATACATAATAGAATGGACATACCCTAGGACAATACTCAACCATACTAACTAAATGAGACAAAATACATAGAATCACGCCACGCATCGACCCCATTCACTTTAAGAGAATTAAAGACACTGTAAAGAAAATTACAACCACTTGTCTGGTAAAACAATGTCTATATCAACTCTTTTTTCATTCTCCAGGTATCATAATCTCGCTCTCACCATTCTTGCAATTTCTTTGATGCAATAGGGGAGTTCACTATTTTCCCTAGAAAAACTCTTTCATTCATTTATATCCAAATAGTGCGTATAAAGATAGAGAAAAGAAGCTTCTCACTTAGTGCATTGGAAGGGTTTGTAACAACTTTTAGCAACCAGAGGAGGAAGCTCTCCAATGGTGTCACATTGCATAGGACCTTACATCTTCCCAGTAAGTTATCGAGCATTGCTTTTGACAAAATACACAAGTCGAACCAGTAGTAGAGCACCATTTAGACACATGACCCTTAGTTGCTAGCTTATCAAGAATATTAAGTCAAGTAATAAATGAACATTTGGTCATATGGCCTGGAAACTAAATTAGTTTTTCCCATCTAACTTTAGTTTTTGTTGCATCAAGGTTGTATATGTCTTCCTTATAGAGAATAGTCCGTTTGGGCATAATCTCCATAGCCAATTGTCTTTTTGGTAAGGAATTGGAAAATTCAAGTCAAGATTAATCCCTTAGTGAGAAAAACTGGATGCAAGCCCTTGGCTAGGCCATGTCCATCTGCCATTTCTAATCAAGATAGAGAAGGGACTATTCAACTGTAAACCCGTGCTCATCATCAAGTTTTTACCCTAATGGAGTACAAAATGCCTACAAGATGCCATGGTTATATAAACATGCATGTATTTGCTCCATTTCCAATTCTGAATTAACCATTTCATTCTATCTCTAATCCTGGTTATTTTCCTCCAGGATCTGCAAGCACGAAAATGGAATGGTCCCTCAATAGGTTGTGTTTACACCAAGCAATCTAGAGAGATTCTTTTAACTTAATTAATAACTAATCTCTAGAAGTGTTATGCAACAACTATAGTATTCCATGCTAAGTTCCTAATTCCCAAACCACCTTCCTCAGAGGGAGTGCACCCCATGTCCTAGGAAACTTTTACCTCTCTAGTGCTTCCATTATTATCAATCCTTAGGAAATTATTGTGGGCAAAGTTGATTTTTTTCATGACCTATTTAGGTAATATCATTAGGATAGCCTAGTAACCCTGAATAGTAGTGAAGATTGTTGTGATAAGTTGCGATCTACATGCATAAGCACCTCATAGTGCACTTTGCTAAGTTTTTTTAAAATAAGGGGGATCCCCAAGTATTTAACTGGGAGCGTGCCCCTAGTAAAACATGTTTCGTATAGAATGGATTGCTGCACAGATTCTCGAGCTCCAGACAAAAAAACCCTACTTTTAGCTTTATTAGGTTGCAACCCAAACAATGATTAAATAAATCAATGTTCTAAAAGAGTTAATATCACCCTTACAAAAAAACCAATAAATCCTCTATAAAGAATAAATTAACTATTTTGTGTCTCTTGAACCTCCTATGAAACTAAAAAGAAGGAAGTGATGCACAAGTATTCAGAATACCAATTAATACCTCCATAACTAGGATAAATAGGTAGGGCAACAATGGATCTCCTTGCCTTAGCCCTCTCCCTCTTTGGAAAAGCCTTATAAGCCATCATTTATTGACAAAATAAGATGGGAATGTGACACATTCCATAACCCAATTGATAACTCTAAGAAATTAAAACTATCTTTGCATTTTCTAGTTTAATTCATTAGTAATCTTAGGGTGATGATTCAATTTCTATTCTTACTTGTGTCATTTTCTTATTAATAGTTGTATATTAAAGTCTAGCTCCCTTTTTAGCTTACGAAGAAGATTTTGAGCAAATCAAGCATAAGGTTGTGCGTGGACTCTTGTAATAACAGTGGTCGCTGCAACATAAAAATATATACCGCTATAGCAGTGAAGATGTACACATGGCATGGATTTTATCATTTAGTCCAACTAGTGCATAGAAAAGGAAGAGAAGCTCGTGCACTCAGAAGTTAGTTATCCAGGTGGCGCATCACTTTCTCGGTGGTCCCCATTACTGCTATTGCTCGACACGCGTCCCTGCTGGAAGCTGAAGCCCTAATTTGGAGGTTCCTTATATAGCAAGTACATTTTTCAAAGAGAGGAGTCAGACACCTTTGCTAAAATTAGGGAACATTTTGTAGAGAAGAAAATTAAGGAAAAGGATATCAAAGGGGAGGAAGGACGCGAAGAAGAAGAAGACAAAAGTGGGAGGATATCCGTTTATTCTTCATTATATTTTCATTTTTGCTCTTCTTTGATTTGCTGTAACTTCTTCTTAACTTTACTTCTGTAAGGTTGACAATAGTGATCGTTGTAATTGAATTTTCTCTTAAGCTTAATATGAGTTAAAAGTCTTAAGCTAGTATGGTCAATGAATCTTAAAGTTTTTATTCTTAATTAATGAAGTTCAGCTTGCCCATTTCTTAATAGCATTTCGTTCAAGGTTATTTAATGCTAATTATTATTACTGATTGACCATCCTTAGTAAGATAAAAGTTGGGTTAAATACTGGAAATGTTTAATTCAATGGATCTAGCTTGAACGATGCTTGATGCTTACATCTTTAGATCTAAGTATTTAGTGAGGAATATGGGCATATATGCTCACCTTGTAAGCCAACCAACTAGATCAAACAACGAGTAATTATATTCTCATATTAGCTTAGGAATAAGTTAATTAAGATGAGTTAATAGCTGCATGGATGAGAATTTATTTCACGTATTGATTTGGGGTTAATGCTACTAATAATCTGTAGCAGATTGAACAGATTTGACTAGGAATATTAATTATAAGGGGACTTGACCATGCTTGCTCATCTCATCATTAAATACACCAAAGTTACTATGTTTTATGTCCAATATTCTACAAGTGTTGCTGACAATTGTTTGCATAGATGAATACCTTTTACTTTACTTATAAATTAGTCAAACTCAAAATTAATGATGTTACTCTACTCTAATTAGTCTTTGGCTTGATCTGTTCAATTACCATGTTTTTATCAATCCCTATGGAAAATGATACTCACTTATCACTTTATTACTTATTAATGACATGTGCACTTGAGTACATATCACACACAACACCAGCTAATGAATCTAGCAGGCAAACAAACCCTCCAATAAGACCTTGCCAAGAAAGAACCAACTAGCACTGTCATAAGCTTTAAGCAAATCTACTTTAAGGGTGCATCTAGTGCTTTGAGATTCTTTATGATATCCCCTCCTAATTTCATGAGACAATAAGATATTATTTGATATGGATCTGCCAGCACAAAAGCAGTCTAGTTCAAGCTAATCAATTCAGGAAGTACAATCTTTAACCTGTTAGCTAACATCTTTGTTTATAGACCAAATTACAACAAGCTATTGGTCTATATTCAGTCATTTTAGAAGGGCTAGGGATATTAGGAATCAATGTAATAGCAGTAGTGTTAAACTATTTAAGTAACTCTCTCTCTTAGAAGATTTCTGAAAGAGCATCACTTCCTACAATACGTCAGAATCTCTTGAAGAAGCTAGTAGAGAATCCATCAGAACTTGGAGCTTTTCTGTCTTTGAAGGAGAAGAAAGTATTATTTACTTCCTCTACAGTAAACTATTGTGTCAACAACCAATGAAGTTTAGGTTGAACTTTGATAATGAGCATTCTCTATATAACACCCCAATCTATATCATGAACTGGCTTTTATGTCCCTAGCAAATTCTGATATAACTAAATTATATGGCTCTGGATAACAGTGGGGTCATCAAAGAGGTTGCCAAAGTCAAAAGTATGTTGAGCAATTTGAGCTTTCATTCTATGAGACATAACTACATTAAAAAAGAACGCAATGTTGTTGTCACCAAGGTTTAACCATGATATTCTGGATTTCAGCATGAAGAAACTCTCCTTAGCAAGTTTCTACACCATAAACTACTTTGAAACTTCACTGGCTTGCTTTTGAGCCTCTACCAGGCTTGGATCGTCATCCAAATTTTTGTTTTCCAACTATATATTACTCTTATCTTCCAACACTCTTCTTGATACATCATTACAATGATGAATGTTTAATTTCCTCAAGGCTCTTTTAACTCAGGTAAGTTTGTGTATCAGTTTGAACATAGCATTGCCTTGAACAAGATAATTCTAAGCTTCCTCAATAGCTTTAATGTAACCCTCAATTTCAGTCTAAAATTTCAAGAACTTCAAAGAAGCTTTCTTCTTAAGGGAATAAAAAAGCAATCTGGTTATGGAAGGGTGTTGATTTGATAAGCCTGGATATGTAAATATGCAACAGCTCTGCTCAGTGTATCTTAATCCCTCATTTCAATACTTTCCACACAATCTGTCATCTCCCTCATACCCTCATCATAAGAAGATAAACCTCCTTGTTTTTTCATTTAGATGAAGTATTTCAATAAAATCCCGTAATATAATCCAAGGTTTTTGGAGCATATTGGAGTTGATAGCTCTCAATTCCTTCTATAAGCTTTACCTACTTTTTGGCATTATTAGCAACATAAATAAAACTACAGGCAAGCTCAACAATTGACTTCAGTCTTTTAACATTGTAGTGGATAAGTTAAGTAGTGCAACCAACTACATTGATATCAAACACGATAGGATTAAAGGCAATCCAAATTCTGCCTAATGAGACTGCGCAATAGTTATTTATAGCAACCCAGTTTGGAAAAACATTATTCACAACATTATTAAAATGTTTGGCCTTAATTCTAGTCTCCACCATACCACACATACTTAATTGATACTCCTTATACGCCCTCTTAACACTGTTACGAGTTAGATCACTAACCTTCTTTGCATTGGTCCCTTCCTTTGCAGCTGTCTCGATAGGTTATTAATATTGTCCACAGGCAAATCATTCTATTGTTTCTTAGTTAAGTCTAACTCAGGAGGTTCTAATTCAACTCGATGATCATCCTCTTCTTCTTGATTTTTTTGGTACGTATATAGGTTAGTCACCCTATGCACAGACACTTAGAGTTTATGCTATCTCATTCCTTTTCCTAGATACTTACACCCATTCATGTTTGGGGTGGGGGGGTTATTCTACTTGAGGTTGTTTTGCAGCTTATTCTTTAGTTTTCTTTGCTACATTCAATTGACAGTCATGTCCAAACACTTCACAAGATCTACATCTTCTTGAAATACCCAGATATTCCACGTCAACACTGTTGGATCAGGTTTAAAATTTTGTAGAAAAATTAGTAGTCCATGGGTAGAATATCAAATTTTTTTAAACAAACATGAAATCGACTTAAATGCAAAACCAAATCAATGAACATGCATATCAGTAAAAACTTATCGAGAAAAGATAGATACAATTTATACATTTTCAATTAATAGAGAAAATTTGATTTGGTGGGATCCAATTCTCTATTTCGCATTCTTCGTTCTTGAGATTCACATATATACCCCTATATGTTAAAACCAAAATTACATTCTCCTTGCACTGTGATGTATGATTTTTACATCATTCCTAGAGCCAAAATTATGTCATGATTCATCCATCCAAAAATTGATGAATTAAATTGATCTCTATCAATTAATTAATTATTTTATTTCATTTACTAATTATGTAATAATTAAAAAATAACAAAATAATTCATATGAACATTAATTTTGGTCTTCACTAATTTAGTGATGACACCCATCTCATATGGGTACGGAAAATGTACTTTGGTCCAAAACACGTTTTTGTTCCAACTGACGTTGTTTCTCATTCATGTCCTTATGAGCTACTCCTGAGACCGAATGTACCCACATAAATACAGTTATGGGATTCAAGTATCTGGTTAATTTATCTCCCTAAATTCTTGACCTATTTGATCCCGACATTGTACGACTCGACTATATGTCCGATACCGAATGAACTCTCATTCATGCACACTACATTTTCTGTTGGTGCAAATAAATATTTATATTTCACGGTCCATGAAACATTTTATGATATTACCCTTCATGAATATCAGTGCAAGTGAGATGTAAAATTACCATTTAACCCCTCTAGTTATTATTTTTTTAACTCATTTATTGAATGTGAATAAGAAAGACATATCAGTGAAGTGTATCGTACAGATCATCATGTCTTATTCAATGACTCATGCCATTAAGTATGAGACCTGATTTATTTATTCACACACCCATCTATAAAATATAAGGTAATATTGTTGAAATACAATCTTGACACGAAATCAATATATGTGAATCACACAACTCCAATACCAGACCCGATTTATTTATTCACACACCCGTCAATAAAACATAAGGTAATAATGTTGCTTTTACGATCTTGACACGAATTCTATATCTATGAATCACACAACTCCATCATAGTTGAATCATGATCCCAACAGCTGATGTATTGTCCGGCAATTCAATCTCACTCATTTGGCATATCAAAGATTGTAAGTAACTAAGTCAAGTTCTGTATTCACCTTAAGATTAAGGTAATTATAAAAATATTCTTAAGGTGTAACCATTAGATTTAAAGCTAGATAAATGACTTTTCTGTAAACTAATTGGTTACTGGTCTATTCAACATGTTCAATAACATGTCTAGGTCAACCATTAGAGTCTCCACTCCCATGCCTCGGAACTGCCTCCTTTGGTTCAACCTAAAAGTAATAATTGGATTTGATTGCCCAATCGATCCAAAAACTGCGAATAACAATTTAAACTATCTCAGAAGAGTTTATTTGGAAAATCGCTCGGTCTTTACTCTTCTTACATTGATAATAGTTACAGGGCTTAAGTAAATTACAAATACACTTTAATTAAAGGAAACTTTCAATTTATTCATAAAATTTAGTAAAACATAAATGTAAAAAAATAACTGTTTACTTATAAATAGTTATTACACCCTATTTTATGGACATAATTCCAACAAACTCCTACCTGGACTAAAGTAAGTATGTACAATCATGTATCTCCATACCCTCCAGATGACCATCAAAGACTTAACTACTTAAAGTCTTCATGAATGGATCTGTCAAGTTGTTAACCGTCGATATGTGTGTTACTTCAACATCTCCACGATGAACTATCTTTTTGGTGAGGTGGTACTTTCGCTTTATGTGTTTGGATCTTTTGTGGCTTCTCGGTTCCTTATAGTTTGTTATGACCCAACTATTATCACAATAAAGTGTCATGGGTTTGTCAGCATGGAATGACTTTCAAAGTCTTTAGAAACTTTCTAAGCCAGACAACCTCCTTTGCAGCACAAGCCGCCACATATTCGGCTTCAATGGTAGAATTAGCAATGCAAGATTGTTTGATAATTCTCTATACAAATGCTTCACCATTCAAGAACATCGATCCTGAAGTGGACCTCTTGGAATCCTCGTCCTCTTGAAAATCGGAGTTGGTATAACTCGTCATATTCAGGTCAACACCTGTATACACAAGCATGTAGTTCCTCGTTCTCCTAATATACTTGAAGATATACTTGACAACATTCCAATGCTCGAGTCTAGGGTTAGATTAGAAATGACTCACCATGCCTGCGACGTAGCAAATATCTGGCCTAGTGCAAAGCATTGCATACATGGGAATTCATATGGTTGAGGCATAGGGAATCTTTCTCATGTCTTCCTCTTCTTGAGGAGTCTTGGGAGACTGATCCTTTGAGAGGCTGACTCCATGCCTAAATGAAATATATCCCTTCTTAGAGTCTTGCATACTAAAACGATCCATCACCTTATCAATATAAGATGCTTGGGATAGTACCAACTATATGTTCTTCCGATCCTGAAATATCTTCATACCTAGAACAAATGCATCTTATCCAAGATTCTTCATATCAAATTGCTTTACAAGCCAGATCTTGACATCATATAATTTTTCTACATCATTCCCAATGAATAGTATATCATCCACGTACAAGATTGGAAAAACCACCTTCCCTTCGTGTATCAACTTATACACACGGAGTTCATCTGCTAACTGCTCAAAATGAAATTCTTGACAATTTCATCGAATCTGATATTCCACGATCAGGATGCTTTCTTAAGTCCATAAATGGACTTCAGTAGTTCTCAAGCCTTGCCCTCGTGGCCTTTCTCACGAACCCGTCAGGTTGAGCCATATAAATGCGCTCCTCAAGATTGCCATTCAAAAAAACAATCATGACGTCCATCTGCTAGATTTCATAAACGAGGGCAACAACAATGGACAAGAGGATTCAGATGGATTTAAACATAGCTACGGGTGAGAAGGTATCCCCATAGTCAATACTTTCCTTTTGGGTGTAGCCTTTAGCTACAAACCTAACTTTGAATGTCTCTACATTCCCATTCGTATATCTCTTTTTCTTATAAATCCATTTACACCTTACAATTATCCCTTCAGGAGGATCTACAGGCTTCCAAACTCCGTTCGAGTATATCGATTGTATCTCAATGTTCATGGTGTCTTGCCATAGGTTTGCTAGGACCAGCCATGGCCTGCGAGTAGGAAGCAGTTTCATCAAGATCCTTATATGAGACTATTGTCAAGGCATCTCCATAAGACATGTACCTATCAGGTTGTCTTATAACCCTCCCCCTACATCGAGGCTCCATGGGCTTTGGCTCATGCTGTGGTTCTTCTATTATTGACTTAGGAACATGTCCTAATTGGAGAGTTGGTGTTTTCCCACTCAATAATTCCTCTTGCACAAGTGTGCTTCTCGGCTTCACACTTCTTATGTAGTCATCTTCAAGAAAATTCACATTCGTGCTCACAAATGTTTTCTTGTCAGTTAGACTATAAAAGATGCATCCCTTCGTTCCCTTGGGATATCCTACAAAGAGGCATAATTTAGATCGACTGACCAACTTACCCATCTTCGATCTCAGCACAAAGATCGACTGACCAAATTTCTATGCCTCAATTCGGCTTAAAGGAAAAGTTAAAACAAAGCCTAACCCAAAAATTACCAGACAATTAATGATCTATTATTTTCTATATATTCAAAAAACATAATCATCCATCATCATACATATCTCATATTACATGAATAATGCAAAAAATCCCACACATCATTTAACATATAAATATACAAGAGCGCTTTAATACCATTTGCTGGTCGCCGCGACGCGTGTCCTTTTAAATCTACAACATGATAATCAATAAAAAATTTTATTGAAAACTATGTTTCAATCAGTTAGGTCCATTATATATTTATAAGTTAAATCTACAATATACAAGGTTATGAATGATATACCTATTGTAATCTATATCAAGTGTCATTATAAAAATCGATTGATCTTTCGTTCCCACGAAATAGTTTCAACGATCAGTAGACTCTTAGATCCACACCAAGATCTTCCAAGTCAATCCTCAATGCACTAGGATGTGTGTGGGCACGTAAAATATTACAAGACACTTTTTCTGTCTCTAGATGTTCTCAACACATGAGATCTAGAGATTTATTGAGAAGGACTTCAGTGAGACGATTATCTAAAAGAACATGGTAATTATTCTTTTAGAGATTTGATTAACGCTTAATCACAGAATAAAAACTCTCTGCCACAAATCGTGTTCTCAATTCAACTATTGATTGACGAATTGATGATCTGATCAACTGATTCTCTCATATTCTTTTAACAACCAAGACCATTAGAATAATATTTGTATATATTCTAGATAATGATGTATCCGATTTTTAGGGATAATCTCAAATAATATTTAATTATAAAATTATTAATTATAGTGGGATCCATTACAAATATGCACAACTAATGTACCACATGGCGCTACAGTATTGCACACTCACTACTGTAGTGCCACGTGGCACCACCGTAATCCATGTCAATTTCTGATATCTTATCACTGATTGACACGTGATAATTACTGCGAATTAAATATTTATTTTAATAAAATAATTATCTAGATATCAGTTAATTGAAAATTAACATATCTAATTATCACTATCAACTAATTTATCTGTTATTTCACAAATAACATATTTAATTGATTTAAATTATTATCTAATTTTATAAATTTGATATTTTATCTCACTTATCGATAATTAAACAAATCAATAATTATATATATATATATATATATATTGAAAATTATATTTAAATATTTAAATAATCCAATGAATTAATTTTTAATTAATTAATCACAAATGATTATCTCCTAATTATGTACTTGTCCCATAGTAAAAATTTCTTTTGCAAGTGAGTTATTTTCTCATATCATGAAATATTCACACCCTAGACAGCGTAGTATAGAGATGACTTGGGGACCATTGACCTATAATCTTAAGCTCCAAAAATTAGATTATTAATTAAACTCTTTTAAATAATTTTATTTATTAATTTCATTATTAGTCCACCATAAATATAAAATTGCTCTCTTAGAGATTATAGAATGTATTTATAGAGGATTATCATGTAGTCCACTGACATAATCATTTCATGTAGTTCTGTCCTTCAAATATTGGTTCATAAATTAGAGCTGGTCAAAATTATCATTTTACCCTTTGAATTACCTCTTAATCCTTAAGTATCATTAATCCACTAGTGAATGGCTAATTCATAATCTTATTATAAATTTGAGCTCAATAACCATTCAGTTTCAGAATGAACACTTAAGGATATGATCCGTTAGGAAAGCTTAGATTCCAAATCTTTTAAGATCATGTTTCTAGTTATCCACATCACTGAATCTCAAAAACAAAAGTCACTAGCCTGATTAACAAACAGACTTTAACGAGTGAATCAAAAGATCCAGTAGACATGTATAGGAGTTCATGACTACTCAGAATTTAGACTGATCTACATATGATTATCGAATTAATGTGTATTAAATTTTTACGATAAACAGCACGTTAATAAAGATATTAATTCACATTGGTCCTGTCATATATAATCTTATTATATAAGATGTCTATCCACATCAATGATCCAGATCTAGATCACACGCATTCTTAATGGTTAGTAAATCGTACTAGCAACCATTCATTAAAGATTTTATACTTTAATATGTTGCTGACAATTTTATTCATTATCTATGATCTTAATCCTCTCGTACTAAAACAAGATCATAGTCTCATTAATGAATATGAAATTTTCAGATATTTATATAAACTATTCAACAATAATTTAATAGAATAATCATAAGAAAATTGTAATCCTCTTTAAATTACATATCAAAATGTCAATACACATGCTTTGAGGGCATAACCCCCAATAGATTCGTATGTATAAAAGAAGACCTTAGCAAAAGTTATTCCTAAGTGAGGAGAAAAAGGAGGCCTCTTATCTGAAAAGTCGTTGATGAGTACAAATCTCTATTGTCTGGTGCTCTGAGATGGGGGCAAGGATAACCGAGCTCCGGTCTCCCGAGCTTTTGACCTTCCATATTTTGCCAGCTTATTCCTCTCCAAACTTCACATTTGCCTCAATGGTAAGACACTTCTAGCTTCGCACTCTGCTCGGAGGCGAGCTCTGACTTGTCCTGAACTATTCTTCCTTGCGGTACGGTTGGAGTACGACCAGCTCCCTGACACATCAAGTTCCTTTTCGGGGCTGCCCCATTATTAATATGCTAGTCACATGATCCTTTATTCTTGTGCTTCCAATCGCCTCGTATGTGGGCCTGAAAGGAAGATGCCTGTGTATGGGTCTCGTGAAGGTCCTGACTTCATTGAAACTGGTGTGAGGGGGCTGGCGATCTCACTCGCCCTCTCATCGAGGCTTCGTGTCCTAGGGTGACTTGTGAGCTTGCGCTCCAATTTTGCCATGATTCTCGTCCTTCCATTCTTCCAGCTATGGGGTACGGGGCTGGGGCCACGTGGTCAGGGCTTGCATTTCAACTATGGAGGATGAGTGATACAAGCCTTTGTATTTTAGTTGGAACTAATCCTCAGCTCATCTAACTGGATTTATCTTGGTTTCCTCGAGAGGTGACACCCGCCCCTAGCTGGGAGGTCATCCCGTCTTTCCCTAGGTAGTTTTCTCGGAGCTCTGGGAGTGCGTGGTACTTTTCCGATAATCTTTTGAGCCGTGGGATGGATCATTCCCGTGTAAGAGATCGTTGTGACTTGCATGGGATCTGTCACATCTTTCCTTTCTTCTAGGGTTATCTTAGAGGTTACAACCACCACATCTTTCTTTCTTTGTTGGATAGTCCTAAGGAAGGGATGAGGTTCATTCCCCAGACGGAGAGACGGGCTAGTCAACCTCTTTGTCCTGAGTTTCATCGGCGTAGAACGTTGGGCCCATCTTCTCTTTGCAGGAAGAGAAATGACTCCTAATGCTTCAATGAGGATGGCTTTATAGTCTTCCCACAGACAATGCCAATTATTTCAGCCAACAACTTCAATAGTACATGTGTTGGACCTTCTGACTGAAGGTGTCCGTGACGGCAATGTTATGCACGCTCTCTCCTCCCGATGGTACACGTGTTTTTCCTCTCAGCTAAAGCTTCTATCGACCTCAACATATGAAAAACACAGGGATGAAGCGTGTAGACTGGGAATCGAGGGGTGGTTACCCCGCATAATGGCCTCCGATGCCTAAGTCAGTAGATGGTCGATATTTTGGCATAATCTCTATAAGGGAGATTCGACCTGCCTCTTTCATTTATTCGTAGATGTATTTATACCTCAGCCATTCTGTAGGAGGATGTGTGTCGAAGAAGCATTCAAAGGCGTGTTTTAGAAGTTTTATAGGACATAAACCTGTCTTAACTCGTGCTAATTAGATGGAAAGGAAGCAGCCTTTGACATAAAGCCAGCAGATGTTAAGTATCGATGTGCCTATGAGGTGACCAGACGGAGGTTGTCCTGTCATTCTACTACAGCGATTGGAATGGTTAGATGCTCTGGCTTAAGAGGGAGTGCCACTTAGAATGTTGCTCTCGGCTGACAATGATGGCTCTATGCTTGGTACTATCCGAGTTCTCTTCATGGTCTTGTCATCTTGTACATGCTCGAGTTTGTGCAATCCGAGCTTTCTTGAGACTGATCAGCCGATGTCAGTTCTGCTCTTTTCCTGATGTTTCCTATTTTGGCGTGACACGCGTCTTTGCGTCATTGGTGACTGAGAAGACACACATAACAGATTCTATCATCAATAGATTATTGAAAAATATATTAGAGTCTCTAAATACATTTGTATGAATTTTCATGTTACTAGTATAATAAAAATTACATGATATAAATTACATAAAATTACTAACGAATAAATTATTAATAAAAAGAAAAGGACCTTTTATATAAAAAGGATCTCAAAATTAACATTTACATATATTCTCCCAAATACATAATATTATAAATTTAATTTGTAAATTGTTTATAAAATTTATAATGTAAATGTAGTAAATGAAAAACATGTAAGATACTTAATTTGTATGATATTTTAAGGATACTTGAAAGGTAGGAAAATAAATCAAAAGATTTTTCTTTTTAATATAATATGAATTGATAAATTATTTATTATTATTTGTCATATTCTGAATTTTATTTATTTGAAAATTATAATTTATTTATATCCAAGTATTGATTAATGCAACCAGAGTAGCAGGGCTTGTTTGGAAAGTTAGTTTACAAAACTTCTTAGTTTTTTAAAATAAAATTTGTTTGGCATGAGCTTAAAAACACAAAAATTGAAAACTCCAGAAATAGAAGTGAACTTTCAAAACTTTGTCTAACATGAAAAATCTTGACCGAAAAGTTAATAAGGAAATATGGTTGAATGAAAGCCATTAGATCAGTTTAATAGTTACAAGAGGATTTCAATGGAGAATATTCTTTTGTAATAACGCTATCATAGCAGTTCCGCAAGGCTAGCAAGAATTAGTTATCGTTTAACTATCAATTTATATATAAATAAGAGTACGTACCATCTTAAAAAGAGAGGATCGAGTACAAGCTTAATTCTACCTTTGACTCTCTCTCTAATTATTGTTCTAATATTCTTTCTATAAAGGATTTTTCTATTCTGGAAAAATAGAAGGAATTTCCCCCCTTTACCGTTTTTTCAATTTGTTATTGGCATTCTTTTCTTTGTTTTTAGATTTCATTTTTCATTTTTTCTTTTCTATACCTTTACCCGTCTACCACCGCCGATCCCAATCACTTCATTCCACCTCCTCTGCCTCCAGACGGTCGGGTCGTCATGGAGCTCTTCATGGATATTACTCCTTGCACCGTTGAGAGCTTTCGTCCACTATACACCGCCGAGAAGGACGTTAGCAGACATGGGAAACCCTTGCACTCCAAGCCCCTTTAGATGGATCTTTTGTTATGGGTCTTTTTTAATTTGGCCAATTTTTGTTTGACTCTCTTTTGAGATTGATCTGGTTCACGCTTCTATGAGTATTATCGATTATGTGCTATGTGAAACTGGTTTTTAGCTTCAGTTTGTGGGGTGGGTGAGGGGATGTGTGATGTGATAAGTGGGGGGAGGGGTGTTGACGTGTGCGTTGAGGGAGAGTGGGTGTAAACAAGATTCGGTAAATTTGAGTGGTTTGTGATATAACATTAAGTGAAATTAGGGTGGTTTGCGTGATATGCAAAATAAAATTTGGTGAAGTTTAAGATGACTAGTAATAGCACACATGACTTGTACCTGATCTAAGTATAAAATTTATTGTATAAGACATATCGTATTTTAGAATTATCATATATTATTAAATTTATATACAATTATTCTTTTAATATCTATCTCCCAATATTTGATATATAACTTGAATACACACACATATATATTAACTGGTAAAGCTACAATAAATAAAATACTACCAACCAGAAAATTACACACTTAGATTATATTTTGGAGATTGTACAAATGATATGCGGATAAGTTATTCATAAATGTATTTTATTGATTTTCCATTTTTATAAATTATAAATTACAGATATTATGAATTATAAATAGATTGTAGTTTATATAGAGTATATATATGTATATTACTACTATTACAAAAAGTACCGTTATCATTTCATTGTTGTTGTATTGTTATTTTTATAACTTTTTGAAACTATTATAATTATTATTTGAGTACAAAAAATTTAAAATAACCCATCAATCTCCATAATTAATTAATTATTCAATGACACACTTTACTGGGCTATTATTTTTTTTAAAGTTAGTGGAAGAGTAAATATAAATAAGAATTTCATTAATTATTTTATTCAAGGCTAACAGCAACTAATAAGAATGTGACACATGCACTTTTAAATAATATTTATAGGATTAGTAAAATAAATGCATGGATAATGTTATCCAAAAATGATTATTTTAAACTTATCATTTTTAATATATTATAGATTTGTGTTTTGTGCAAATCAAAATTGAATGAATTTGGGGTGATTTGTGTGATGTGTAAACTAAAATTGGATGAATTTTAAGTTTAAATTAAATAATTGATTTGTTTTGTAAAGTAAATTTAATAAAAAATTAAATTCATATTTTTAGAATAAAACTGAAAATTATGTTACATCCAAAACACCTTTTGAGTAAAAAACTTACAAAATAATTATCTACAACAATCATCCAAATAATTTCAATATCTGATGATGAGTCATAAAATAATTCGTGATTCTGGTGATTATTAAGATTTGAAAGAAATAATCGAATTGAGGTCATAAATTGACCTAGATCAAGTTATGGACCAATATAGAATTTGTATATTTTAAATCCATTAGAAGGAAATAGCAGTGTACAAGAAATCAAATTACACATATTTTATATATAGATATATAAAGTTGGAACATACTCTTCTAATTGTGTCAAGTGTCATATCTAATTTGACGTCATGTATCCATGTCCAACTTTACATATTTAATGAACATGTAAAAAATAATTATTAAACTATGAAGTATTAAAAATTTTAATAGATAATTGATAAATAATTATATAACTATTATTTTAAGTTAAGATAATTATTATATAATTACTATTGAATTAAAACTAAGTGGAGGGATTTGTCTTTTTAGAATGTTCGCATTAAATCAAAAGACTCTTCCTTTTTCTTGGACAAAAATATCAGATTATAGGTTGAATTTTAATATATTTTATTTGTTTGGTATAAAGTTTCCGTTTAATAAGTTTTTATTTAAATTATATGTATAATAACCGGTGAATAATATGAAGGGCGTCAATATTAATCAAAAGATACAATTTGTTATAATAATAAAAAAAGGAACAATTGATTATCATGCATGAATGAGGAATTTACAGAGATTTTTTTATGTCAATAGGCATATAAGAAGTCATTAACTATACATGTTTCTAAAATAATAATTCAATCATTAAATCAAATTTTCACTGAGTTAAAATTTGAAGCGAGAAATTTTGCTATAAGAATGGGAAAGGCGGAGTAGGAACAAAGGAATTGATCGATATGAAAATGGGTTTGGGAGAAAGGGACACAAAAATTATTCATGAGATATGAGCAAGAATTAGAAAATAGCGAAGAATGCATGTGATATGAAGCTCAATGTCTTCCAAGTCAACTCTACAATATAATCAACAGATGAATTAATATAGAGAAAAGAATCTACATCATATTTGTTAATTTTCAGTTCAAACAAGATCTAAACTCCAATTAGCTTCCTTTCACTTTTAAATATGTTTATCTCATTGTGTATGGATTAACTATACAACTCTTATGACTACATATCATTCCTATTTGGAAAGAGTGTAGAATAGTTGTTGATAATTACTATTTTTTAAACCACGTTTCACATTCTTTCAATTTTAAATTTATTTGGCAATTGATTCCACGCATATTTCTCATTGATAAGTTAATTGATTTATATTTTTATGATATTTTTTACATCAGACGGTTCAAGCTTGATCAGTCGTTGATATAGATTAGCTAAGCTCGATTATTCATTAGTATTGATGAATTAAATCTGATATGATAAGTTATATCTTGGAAGAATATTCCGTTTATCCTCTATATTTTAAGTGATATCGTTGAACTTTGTAAATGATGGAGAACCTATAAATAGAGGTCAATTGAAAACTCAAGCATTCAATACAAATCGAGCAATTACTCAAATATTCTAGAGAATTTTCTCTTTCTCTTTCTTTTTATTGTTCGGTTTATTTTTTTAGAGTGAGGAAATTTTCTCTTACATTTTGGTACTTTCATTGAGAGTTGAGAGTTTCACTCGAAGTTATAACCAAAGATGTCTCACACTAGATTGCATGTTGTACGGGGAATGGGAAACGATGCTAACGCAACTGTCAACCCTCTAGATTAGCCCTCACAGCCGACGAGACACGATATGATCCAGACCATTTTGACTGGGATGCAAGGTATGTAGAGTCATAATAGTGAAGCACTGCATAATGCGGGTAAACTGTGCAGGAACAGATCGCTACGTTGTAACGGGAGATAGCAAAGACAAGAGCAAAAGTGAGCCAACGTACCGTGGCGCAGGAACGGGAAGCAGAAAACCAGAAAGAGGAAGAGAGAGAACGTGCACACCAACAACCGATGCCGGTAGCTAGCTATAACGCTTGTCTTGAGGGAATGGAAGTCACTTTACATGACAAAGGGAAAGGAGCTGGAGATGAGAACATGCCCGCAGAACCAATAACGGAACGTGTATTATAAAAGATGTTGGAATAAAAAATGCTTGAGATGAGAAAGTTGGGAGCGGATGGAGTTGCAGACTTGGAGACTTTGACTTACTCCCCCTTATGCCCGAAAGTTTTGGCCGCTCTTGTGCCAAAAATATTCGTGGCCCCTAAGTTCAAGTGTTATGAAGGAAAGTCAGATCCTGAAGACCTTCTTCGTCATTTCAAGCAAGTAATGGCTCTTCATCGACATTAGGATAAATTGATGTGTAAGATGTTTCCAACTAGTCTGGACGAGAATACGTTAAAGTGGTATCATTCTCTACCCCCTCGCTCAATTGATAGTTTTTTCTAAAATATCTTATATATTCCTAGAGAAGTGTTTCCACCTACAAGATGATGATGGAAGATTCAGAATACCTTTTGACGATCACAATTAAAAAAGGAGAATCATAATGAGATTACTCACATGGCTTTAAGGAAGAGATGGAAAAGTGTAAAATTGTGATGATCGTGTGGCCAGACTGACAGTTAGACACAGTTTAGATTCCAACTCCCAAGTGTTCGAGGATCTATCCAAGAATAAACCCCTCATGATGGCAGAAACTTTCCTTAGGGCATAAACATACATAGCCCAAGAGGAAGAGAGAAAAAGTATTCGTAAGCTGATTGAGCAATGTAATTCAGTGCAGTGTGAGGATGACAACAACACGAGAGTGAGAAAGTGTGGAGCCAAACGTTTAGAAAAGAAGACAGAAGAGAAGCAAGGCGACTTTGAAAAAAGGCCAAGACTAGCTGGAGGAGTCCACCTCAAGGACAAAGTCTACACCTCACTGACCATCCCCAGTAAATCGGATTCTCGAGGTTATCAAGGAAAAACCATGGCTAAGACGTCCCCATCCGATT
The DNA here is from genome assembly GCA_003255025.1 of Datisca glomerata. Taxonomy (NCBI): domain Eukaryota; kingdom Viridiplantae; phylum Streptophyta; class Magnoliopsida; order Cucurbitales; family Datiscaceae; genus Datisca; species Datisca glomerata. Next base: position 665,410 of record QANY01003987.1, on the reverse strand, counting down.
ATGAAGGAGCCAAGTAAGAGAGATAAGGAAAAGTATTGCCGTTTATCATCAGAGTGTGGGCCGTTAAACTAGGGGATGCTATCAACTGAAGGACTACATCGAGAAGCTTGCTCAGGAAGGACATTTGAAGGAGTTTGTCTTGAGATGAGACCAACCGAGGAGGGAGGAAAACAAATAGTGCCCCAAGGAAAAGGAACCACTAAGGATATTGTGTACAATTATTGTCTTGACAGAGTCAAAGGGTACAATGAGGAAAGAAAAGGAAGATCTATTACAAAAGCTAGCTCTTGAAGTAAATGATGATCCAAGGGAAACATCTGAAAGTTTACCAATTATTTTTTATGAGGAAAGCAATAGCCACGACGGACATAATGATGCACTGGTGATCACCATTAAAACTGGAAACTGTCTGCTACGGAGAGTTTTGATTGATGACGGAAGTGCAGTTAATATACTCCATTGCTCGACACTTAAGAAGATTGCCATAAATGCCCTGAAGCTGAGTGGTGCGAGACAACCACTCATTGCATTCAACGAAACCATAACGTATTCAGAAGGGATTTCATCACTTTCGGTGTGGGCGGACTCGTTCAATCACATCATTGATTTTATGGTCATCGACACACGATTGCCCTATAAAGCAATTTTGGGGAGAACATGGATTCACAAGATGAGAGCTATCCCGTCAACCTACTACCAAACCTTAAAATATCCATCACTATATCGGTACAGACCATTATAGGGGATTAGGCGTTGGCCAGATGTCGCACAGCCTCAGCACTTGATCCTGTTAGGAAGAAGGACTTCACTATTTTTGAGAACGAGGAAGAAAAAGATGAATAATAGCAACTAAACGAGGATGAACCAGGTGAGAGCAATCCAAGGTACGAAGCCGGGAGTGAACCAAACCCGAAGATCTGGGAAATGGAAAGATACAACAATAGGAGCGGTACTGACCAAAGCGAAAAAAATAGAGATTGCAGAGTTTTTCAGGAAGAATGTAGATATTTTTGCCACTACTATCGTAGAAATGTCAGGTATTGATGAATCGATAATTTACCATAAATTAAATGTTGATCCTTTTGTTAAGCCTGTGAAACAGAAGAAGCGGTCTTTCACTCCTGAAAGAAAAATGGCTATTATGGAAGAGGTGGACAAGTTGCTCGAATAAGCTGGGTTCATCAGAGAAGTCAGCTACTCAGAGTGGCTAGTAAATGTTGTGATGGTAAAAAAGAAGAGCGGAAAGTGGAGAATATGTGTGAATTTTACGAACCTAAATAAAGCTTACCCGTTGCCAATGATCAATCAAATAATGGACGCTACATTCGGACATGAGCTTCTAAGCGTCATGGATGCTTACTCTGGGTATAATCAGGTAAAAATGTTCCTATCTAATCAAGAAAATACATATTTTATTACTGACTTTGGAATATTTTGCTATACTGTAATGCCATTTGACTTGAAAAATGCAGGGGCGATGAATCAAAGGTTAGTCAACAAAGTTTTTGAAAGGCGCATTGGAAAAACGATAGAATTCTACATCGGGGACATGCTCGTAAAGGTAGAAAAGAAGGTAGACCACATTCACAACCTGAAGGAGGCTTTCTCCGCCCTGAGAGAAAGCAACATGAAATTAAATCCAGAAAATTGTACTTTTGGAGTGGCAGCGGGGAAATTTTCGGGACATCTAGTGAATAGCAGGGGGATAGAGGTCAACCCATAGCAAATAAAGGTGATCATGGAAGTAAAATCACCACAATCGAAAAAGGAGATCCAAAGCTTGACAGGAAAGTTAGCGGTATTGAATAGGTTCTTGTCCAGATCAACAGATAAGTGCAAACCACTATTCGCCAAATTAAGAAAGAATTGTAGACTTCAGTGGGACGAAAAATGTGAAGAGGCTCAACGAAAAATCAAAGAATATTTAGCTTCACCTCTATTATTGTCAAAACCTTTACTAGGAGAAGAACTGTCTTTTTACCTCGAAGTGTCTGAACAAAAGAGGAATGTCAAAGACCAGTCTATTTGTAAGTAAAAGTTTTGCAGTTGCAGAAGCTAGGTACGGGAAAATGAATAAGTTGGCACTTACTTTGATTGTTGCTGCAAGGAAGCTCAAACATTATTTTCAGAGACACACCATAAATGTGGTAATGGAATTCCCAATAAGGAGTCTTCTACACTCCCCCAACATAGCTGGAAGACTTGCAAAGTAGGAATAGAATTAGGAGCATATGCCATCTGGTATGTCCCACGCACCGCCATAAAGGTGCAAGTTTTAGCATACTTCATTGTGAAATTCACTTACGAAGACAAGGAGCATGATTCTGTAGTGGTGGAAAAGGGAGAAGATACACAGACTCTATTTGTAGATGGAGCATCAAATCATCGTGGAGCCAGAGCGGGAGTGGTGGGACACCATTTGTCATTTGGCATCAAACAATGAAGCAGAGTACAAGGCACTGTTAGTTAGACTACACCTCATTAATGAATTCAAGGTAACACGTAAAAAAATATTATGTGATTCAATGTTAGTTGCTAACCAAATCATAATAAAATACAATGCAAAGGATAGCAATGGCGGAGTGTTTTCAGAGTGCCAAGGAAATATTACAATTGTTAAAAAGCTATGAGATTATGCAAATTCCTAAGGCAGAAAACTCAAGAACAGATGCTTTGGCAAATTTGGGGTCATCAACCCAATTCCCGTTCAAAAAAACTGTTACCATAGAATATCTAAGCGAGCCAAGTACAAAAACACCATACAAGCGGAAAGTCGCAGTGGGGAATGGTAAATATGACTGGCGAAAAAGCATTGTATAATACCTCCTCTACCAGGAGCTCCTAGCTAATAAAATGGAAGCCCGGAAGCTCCAGCAACAGAGTGCAATGTATACCATGATTGATGGGGAGCTTTATAAAAGGTCATTATCGGGCTCGTATCTCAAATGTCTTTCCCCAACGGATGCCAAGTACGTAATGGCCGAAGTACACGCAGGAATCTGCGGGAACCATTCAGGCGGGAGATCTTTGGCCAACAAGTTATTGAATGAAGGGTGCTACTGGCCAAAGATGCAAGAGGAAGCAAAGTGTTTTGTAAAGAAGTATGACAAGTGTCAATGGTATGCTCCCATTTTGCAGATAGCTCCTGACGAATTACAAACATTGTTGAGCCATTGGTCATTCATGTAATGGGGAATCGACATAGTTGGGCCACGATTGATGGCTCCTGCTCAGAAGATGTCCTTACTGGTCGCAACTGACTACATTACAAAGTGGATAGAAACGGAAACGTTAGTAAGAGTACGAGAAGAGGAGGTAAGACAATTCTTATGAAAAAATATTGTTTGCAGGTACGAGATCCCCAAAGTGATTGTTTCTGATAACGAGCTTCAGTTCACTAGAAGCCAAGTGAAAAGATTTTGTGATGACCTTCGGATAAAGAATAGACTGTCAACTCCTTACTACCCTCAAGGAAATAGGCAAGCTGAAAGATAAACAGAACAATACTAGAAAATCTAAAGAAACGGTTCGAAGTTGCCAAAGGGTGGGTTGAGGAATTATCATAAGTTCTCTGGGAGTACGAGACAACACCATGAGAACCAACTAAAGAACCACCTTTTGCCCTAACATTTGGGGTAGAAGCTATAATACCAGTTCCAATCGGGCACCCCACAGTGAAATCAAGAATAAATGAAGTGACAAAACGGAGAACATATGACTGGAAGTTCGAACTTTTCGAAGGAAAATAGAAAGGTAACTCTGTTGAGAATGGCCAATTACAACTGAAAAGAAGAAAGTACTCTCAAAAGAGAGTCGAGCGATGAAAATTTTAAACGGGAGAACCTGTACTGCAGAGAAACTTTTAGTCAAATGAAGGCAAATCGGGGCCAATTCGGAATGACCTTTCATAGTCAAAGCAGTTTGAGGAAATGAATTTTACTATTTAATGACCAACGTGGGAAGTGACTTATCCAAGCCTTGGAATGCTTTACATTTGCACAAATATTATGTGTAATTATTCTCTTTTATAGTGAAAATATTTCTATCCGTGGATTTTTTCCGGTTAAGGATTTTCTACGTAAAAATTTAGTGTTCACGATTCTTTTCTTAAAAATAAAAAGGGCCCCTGAGCTAAAAAAGAGTTTAAGTCCATGAAGATTACTGTCTTTGAGCATCGTCTTCTAAGGGAAACGGGACCATGAGCTTAAAAAGAGTTTAAGTCCATGAAGATCATTGTCTTTTAGCATCGTCTTCTAAAGGAAACAGGCCCCTCAGCTCATGAAGAGCTTAAGTCCATGAAAGTACTCACCTTCTAAAGGAAAACGGGCCCTTAAGCTGCCAAAAAGCTTACGTCCACGAGGAATGATGTTTGTAACATCACCCTCTAAAGGAAACTAAAAAAGGAGGAGTGAAAAGGGAAAAGAAAGGAAGGTTGCAAAGAAATGAGGCTTCAAGGCAGCAAAATCTTAAAGATCAAAAGCTATTAAAATAGTTTCATTTTCATTGATAATGGAGTAAAATTACAAAGAAAGGAAAATGAGAAAGAAAAAATTACAACTACAAAAAGTAAAGAAAACAACCTAAGTGGTAAAAACCACTAGATCCTTCTCCGAGGTATCATTTTCAACAACAGCAGCGGGGGTGGCAGATGACTATGAGGCTTTGGCAGCGATGTCATCTGTTGAAGCATTCATGGAATCCTCAACTTTTAAAACGAGAGCCTGCTCAGGAGGATGGTTTGCTTGGGCATCTCTATAGCCAACGCTATAGACAAGTATATCTCATTCCTCAAATAGAGCCTGGTACTTCGCTTCAGAAGTCTACTCCCGTTTAATGACTTCATCCCTATCTTTCTCGGCTTCGACTTTTACCTTCTCAGCTTCGGCCAAAGCCTTTGTTGGAGCTTCCAAATCCTCAGCCACTTTCCGTTCTTCAGCCGCTGCAACTTCTGCGTCATGAGCCATCCTCTCTAAAACTTTTTGGAGTTCAGCCTCATTCGCTAGGTGTTGCTCCTTTTCTGCTTGAAGACAAGCCATGGTTGAGTTTGCCTCCATATAAGCTCTCTCTGAAGAGTCATCAATGCGTGGTCGCGAAGATGATGATGCTCCTGAAGAGCGTTGTGATGGACAAAACCTAAAAAGATGAAAAATAAACTAAGTACAAAATAGTATAGCTTGAGAAAAGAAGAGAAGGAAAAGACAATTTATACCCTCATCAAGTCGTGGCTTAAGAAGTTGACAAGCTCACCGATACCGAGCCTCTTGTGGGGTTGGCATCGACATTAGACTGAATGTCGTAAATAACAACATAAGAAGCCACGACATTATCCAGAAAGCTAAACGATGTCGGAATGGGGGGGTTGACAAAACGTTTCCACTTCTACAGAGCTGGAAAGAGTTCACTAGTAATGCTTTGTGACCCAGAGACATCTCCTGAGGTAGGGGCTATCACAATGGGCACAATGGGAGCTGGTGTAGAAGGAGGATCAGAGTTCGAAGGAGGAGCATTGATCTGCATGACATAAGCGCTAAGAGTGGGAGGAGCAGGCGGAAGCTCTGAGTGGGATGGGCTCGAAGTGTCAGTCTGAGTCATTTTCTCAACGGGACCAACGAACTTGCTACAGAGTCTTTTCGTCATCCTTATGCTGGCTTTTGCTCGGTCAAATATCTCTTGATCTTCCGACGAACTCGATGAACCCGAAGAATTGGAATGGCTAGAAACAAAATGGATAGAAGGATTTAGAATGTCTTTAGGGATGTAAGATGAATGCGTTGGAGCGGATGTGGTAGCAACGGAAACCAAAGCAAGAACATGAATGAGAGCAGGATTGGCTTCTCTTCGCAAATCAAGAAGCACTTCCAATCCTGATCTTGAGCTCGAAGATGGAAAGCAGCGGTGGTCTTTTTCACGGGTTCTCTGGAAAGGTAAAGGTTCAGATTTTTCTTAGTTGCAAAAGAAAGGGAACAAAAGTTCATTAGCCAAATAAAATAATAATTAAAAAAGAGAAAGAAAAATGTGGAAGAGAATGAAAAAGATAAACATGGAGGCGAGAACTATAGCTGTGGCAACTTACTAAAAATTGTCAATTTCTTGGGAATTGTCGAGCGGCCATCACCGCCCCAGTTCCCGCTAATCAAGATAGTATCTCGTTCCCAACCCTTGTCTCTTTTCGAGATCTTGGTGATAAGATTTTCTCTTTTCTCAGATGGACAAGGGGCAAGGTAATAGCTCCCATCTCGATGTTTGACTATGTAGTAGGAAATGAGCTCTTCTATCCCTAAACCAAAATTATATCTTCTATTTAAGGCTATAAAACCAAGAAGAATCCTATACGAGCTCGGGGTAAACTGTGAAGGGGCAAGACGTACTCTATGGAAAAATTCTGAAACCAAAAAAGAAAATGGAAGCCTAAGACCTAGGGCTATGTACATGGGACTAAGGGTTATTTGGTAGGGTGGTCTACAAGAAACCCCTACAGACTCATTCTCTGTTAACACACAAATAACATCTAGGGGAAAAGCCTTTCATAACGGGTCGTGAATTGCCCAAATTCATCTAGAGTCCTCACTAGAGGGACTGGAACTTTAAACTCAGCCATAATTCCACGATAGGAAAGAAGAAAGAATAAGATGAAAAAGGAACTTACAGGTTCAGACACGAGAAAGTGAAAAAGGGACTAAATGAGGAGGTCTTATATAGGTTGCAGACTTCAAAAGAAATTGGAAAATGCCCTATTCTGAAACGGGGCAACGATGGGACGCCTGTAATTAATTATTAATGAACAAATGCAATCGATAGCGTAACCGTGCGGCTGGCAACATAGGGAGACGAGACTGACCGCGTAAGAGGCGAAGAGACGCAACCATTGACGAATGAGAAATGACAGCTGACAACAGGAAATAGATTTTTCTGCTAAAGGAAAATATTTGATCCATATCTGTTCAGGGAGCATCGATAATGACTGATGAAGAAACGTGACTGACTTGTCACAACTGATGCAAATAGAAGCATGACAGGTGGAAAAAGAAGCCACATGCCCTAGCAAAATACGTAATCCCGAGAATGGGAAAATGAATCAGCTAAAAAATGAAAATGATGACATAAATAAATGCACCAGAAAGCGTATACTGACACAAAAGACAGGGAATGATGATGTGTAATGATGGCAATCCATTTTTCAAGAATCACTTTAGTATTGCATATTAATTTTACTATGTAATATTAAATGCAATATGGGCAAATGAACATGTACAAATATTTGTGGAGTCGCATAAGTGGGATATGACCAATCAGAAAGGGGCGTGCGGATTGCCAACGTGGTGAAACAGGAAAAGTCAATCTAAACCGTCGATCTTGTCGTATCCCATTGGACGGTTCAAGCTTGATCAATTGTTAATATTGATAAACTAAGCTCAATTAGTTGATAGTATAAATGAATTAAATCTGATATTATAAGCTCTATCTTAGAAGAGTATTCCATTTATTCTCTGTATTTTAAGGGATATCGTTGAACTTTGTCACAGATGAAAAACATATAAAAAGAGGTCAATTGTAAACTCGAACATTCAATACAAATCAAGCAATTACTCAAATATTTTCGAGAATTCTCTCTCATTTTTTATTGTTCAGTTTATTTTTTGAGTATGAGAAATTATTTCTTTACTATATATTTTATAAAATACCGTGCATAGCACCAATAATTAACTAGTAAATGATAAAAGACTCGAAGTCCCTCAGTATTTAGAAAATTCATTTATAAAAAGAGTAGCAGTCCTGAGAGTCAATAAATTGCCCTTAATTCCTGTAGAGTCGATAATCTTGAAAAGGTTCTTTAAAAAAATCTTGAATAAGTTACTACTCAACCAGAGTTCTAATTTAACGGCGTCGTGTAGAATGCGAATACTAATGATTGGAGGAGTGGCAGTTGGCACCAAATTATACAATTTAGGTTAGTTTAACGGCGTAGATAAGGCGAAATTTATAACGTCAACCTCTCTCTCTCTCTCTCTCTCTCTGCTCCTCTCCATCGTCATTCTCAACCTCCTTCCCTCCGAAGCTTGCTGCTTCGAAGTTCTACTCAGAAATTATACTCCCCAGCTGAGGTACTTTACTACTCTCTCTCTCTCTCATGCATAAATTTGTGCTGCTAGTTGTAGTTTTGGTGATTTTGTTTTACTTTTTCTTCTTTTACTCAGACGTATCCAATTTAAGCTTCGAATTCGTAGTAGAAGAAGTACCAATTTGACGCGCATTTTCCTGCTTTCCTCTTTGCTAAAGCTATTTCTATAAGCAGCATATCGTAAAGCCACATTTTGTCAAGGTTGTAACTATCTGATCCTGTAAAACCGTGGCCATATTTTTCCGAAGTTCAGGTCCAATAGTAAAGATAACTATTTTATCTTATGTATTTTGTCGTTCTTATTTTCTTTCTTTCTTATTTATTTATTTTTATTTTTTAAATTAAAGAGATGGAAGAGAGGAAAGAATTAATAGCATATGGGACGTGATAGAAAGCCAAAGATAATTGGGTCGTCTCGTAAAAATTTGCACTTCGGTGTGCTTTAGAGATAAAGTTTACAGAACACCTTGTCCTTCATCAATATGCGCTTGTCAACATTGTAACCAGGTATACGCAAAGCATGTCTGTCCAAGTGCTCCCTTGTAACTAATTAACCATACGTTTAGAAAATTTATAGGTGAATGCGTCTCTGTATGTCAAAGAAAACTTGTTTCAAGTTCTTTCTTGGTAGATTAACTATTTTCTTGATATTGATGTATATAGAAATTCAAACAGTTATCATTCAATCTATTCTACGAATATTATATAGTTTGCAGATAAAACTAATGTTCAAGTGTGGGAAAGTTTTTCCTAACATGACATTTTCTCACCAATCGCAGGAATGGTTTACTGATACTAAATTAGACAGATTCCCATCTGCTGGGAATGTGCAATATTCTAATCGGAGTTAGACTTACCAATCTTGTACTATGCTATACCCATCACATGAACCCCCGAATCCCTTCTAGAGCTCTAGCCTGTGCACCCTCCAAAACAGTCTGGTATTCTCTTCTCTCCATAAATATCTTATATTCCTTCATGTTTTGGCATTGGCAGGTTACTTAGGGGTTCTGATTTCTTGTTTTGTGTATTGTACTGATACATCTTATTTTCCATAAAAATATTATATTTTTGGGTGGATGGATTTCCATGTATGTGTCAGTGCTTGTGAATGTTGCACGGGATGCAGTTAGCAACTCACATGAATTTGTGTTCTTTTTTGGCAATCTTACACAACCCATCGAGGCACCCATCTGATCTGATTACAAGGGTTTTTCTATTTTCCACTTTTGTACTCAAATGCCTTATGGGAATGAATTCAGGAGGATCTTGGTTAGTTTTGATATATTTTACTGGTTAATATTATTTGTTACTTCAAAGTAGTATCTAGTGAAATTATTTTAATCACAACTCTGTTTTTTGTATTCTTACTATATATCTTCGTAATCAATGTTATTTCGCTCTGTGCTCACTGTTATATTTGCGGTTATGCTCACTCATGTGTCTTAGATCTGGATTATTAAGGATGAGGCAGTCTAAGGAAGAAGTTTCTTGTGTTGGTGGCCATGTAAGTGCTCTTAATACAATTAAGTCTCGGATGCTTTTTCTTTTCTTAGTTTAATTAATTAGGGCTGGGCCAATATATGATTGTTATCCACAATAATCACATTTTTTACTGTTGCTAGGAAGAATTATACAGTTTTGTAATTGTATATGGTTCTAAACTTAGATTGTCTCTCATCCATTTTCAATTAATCGTATAAACAGGCAATTGATGTAATGTCTGCGGTGAAGGAGTTGCATAGGATTGGTTCTCAGGAACTTAGTAAATTATTGAGGGACTCTGAAAATTTCACAATTCATTACCTCTCTGAAGCAGAAATACATATAAAGGTGAGCAAGGCTTTATCATTTTGATCATAGCGTTCTCAGCTTGAACTTGTCATATCTTTCATGGCATTGTATTACAGATTGATGTAGAAAAGCTTGTGGGTTTTCTTCCTTTGCACCTCACTGCAGTTCTTTTGTCATCTGATAAAGACGAAGCTTTGTTCAGATACTTGTTGTGTGGTATTCGTCTCTTGCATTCCCTCTGTGACTTGGCTCCTCGGCATGCCAAACTTGAGCAGGTGGCTTTTTGTAATACATTATATCATAAATTCAGTGTTGTCTTGTATTGTTTTGCAGCAAGAAGTTTAACTGCAAGGGTCTCCAGTCCTATTAATTACTGGAAACTATGTATAGGACCTAAAGGTTATATTCTTGATAGACTTTGATACGTGTGTTTTGACTGTTTTAGTTATTTGGTGTCAGCGATCCTTGGAAAATAGGGACGACAGGAAGAAAGGACTGGAGGGATTATTACACTCTAGGTCATTTGTCTACAGTTCTGGAGGAGGCAGTCAAATTTTGGAAATATGCTTCTATTTCCCTGTTTGCTAATTTTCATGACTCAGTCTCTCTACCTTTTTTTGTTAATTGTTTGGAAGGAGGGTCTCTCTTGTTGATCTTGATCCATAAGTACATCGTAATGATTCACAATTTGTTGTCTTTGATCGAATGTTTACAATGTTCTTCTTTCTGTCGCACGCCTGAAACTTCGGATGGCTAAATTGTTCTTATCCTTTGGTTAAATATTTTATTTTACACTGTTAAGTTGCTTTTCATGCTGAATTATGAAGTCTTCAACCATTCTTCCTGTCTGTTTATGTTATTTATTAATTCTAAGTATTCCGGAAAAGTTTGCAAATGCAATCATAGTTCTTCCCAATTTCTTATTATGAATTGTGGTTTCAGATTTTGCTCGATGATGTAAAACTATCGGAGCAGCTGCTTGATTTGCTGTTTTATTTGCTAATTGTCCTGGGTGTTAATAGACAGGTTCTACTAAATCCTTACTTTTCTGGCCTGGTTTGTATAACATATTTATATAGTAAGACTATCTTTGCTGATGCAGGAAACACAAAAAATTGGTAACATGTCTACTTTGCGTTCAGCATTACTGGCGTGCAGTCTCTATCTATTAACAGTATGCATATCTTCGCAGTGGCAAGATCTTGTCCTTGTATTGGTTGCACACCCGAAGGTATAACAATGTCTCAGGACCTTTCCAAGCTTCTATCACTGTGTTCTGTTAGGCAAGAAGTCTTTGACGCAAATTACTTGCTTCATTTTGATTGGAAATTCCCGAATTGCTTTACTTAGCAAGCGGTCTTGCTCATCTATCTCTGTTATTTCTAATTATGCTTTTTAGTTTATAAGTTCTAGAAGCTGATAAAATATGCATTTCCTGTTCATGAATCTTCTTGACAGGTTGACATATTTATGGATGCGGCTTTTGGAGCAGTTTGCGAAGCTATTAGGTTTCTGGAGATAAAGCTCTCAGAGTACGATGCTGATGCTTTTTGTGCAACTCTTACTGCTGAACAAATGGCTAACTATCTCTGCCTGCAATGTGAGGCTTCTTTACAGTTTCTTCAGACATTGTGCCAACAAAAAGTGTTCCGTGAGCGCCTTCTAAGAAATAAGGTTTTGAAGTTGGAACTCCCTCGTTCTCCATGTTTAGGCAAAGTTGCTCTCCAAGCTTAATTCACTAGGTTTTATACATCACCTTTACTTTATATAAAAGAAGAGAATCAATCACCTATGTGATATCGGTAAAGTCTGGATATGGAAATATTTTAAAGAAAAAAAATTGAACGAGAAGAGAAATATCAAGAAAATACCAACTTGTTTATTTTCTTCATTGGGTCGGAAATGCTTTAAATCAGGGTCGGTACACTAAATAGCCTCTTTCGTTTGTGGCACACCGGCAAGGCAATTAATGGTTAAAAAAAACAGGGTATTTAATTTTGATAGGCCGATATACAAACTTATTGTTAAAAGATGTCAAACTCTTGTTAATAAATCAACTATACCAGGCACTATGTTTTTATAAGAAGAAACTAAGGTATTCATGTAACTAATAATAGTCAATGCGGGTTCATTTTGATTTCAGGAACTTTGTGGGAAAGGTGGTGTACTCTTTCTTGCTCAAGCCATCTTGAAGTTAAACATCACTCATCCTCGTTTACAGTCCTCCAGAATTGTGGCCGCTGTTTCTAGGCTGAAAGCTAAAGTCCTATCAATTGTGAGTTATGACTGAAGGTCAAATTGCTCAAGAATCAAAATAAACTACTGCTCTTATGTGGTGTATGTTGAATATCCTTATATATCAGTTTCAACTCCTCTTTTGCAGCTCCTGAGTTTATGTGAAGCAGAAAGCATCTCTTACCTAGATGAAGTTGCTAGCTCACTGAGGGGCTTGGATTTGGCAAAATCTGTTGCATTACAGGTTAGATTGACATTTTGGAGAGAGAGAGAGGGAGGGAATACCTGACAAGATGTTCTATGCCAACTCTCATAGGATGACGTCACTGTTTGTCCAGTAAAAATTTATGTATCCAATTTCATTATTACCTCGGGTTGGAAAAAGTGTGGTTTCTAAGTAATTTTGAAAGTCAACCACTTTCCTGCGTGAAACCCTCGATTCCCTTCTGGTCCACGAACTATACTTTTTCAATAAATATTGCATAACGGATCAACCTCTTATGCACCCCGACGACTCAATACTCTCTTATAAGAGACTGTTTTTTGTTCTTGATATATTTTATTTCTTTTAAAAACATAAAAATGAATACTCTCTTATATCTGGAAGGCCTTTTTCAACTGTGGATTTACTCACTGCCCATGCAATTTTCGTATGTAGGTCCTTGAGTTATTGAAGAGTGCTTTTAGTAGAGATCCCAAGCTCTTTACTACTTGTTCTGACAAAAGTTACCCAATGGGCTTTTTGCAACTGAACGCAATGCGCCTTGCTGATATATTTTCTGATGATTCAAATTTTCGGGCCTACATCACAAATAACTTTGTAAGCTCGCATTGCCATATGTATTTTGGATGTTAACCACAGTATTATTTTATATACTTGTGTAGTTACCTTTTAGATGATCCCATGGTTAAGTAGAGTCAATAGAGTCTTTCTTTGTTAGTTAAAAAACAATTATACCAAATGGACGCTTACAAAAAAGGGTAAAAGCAGGACACTCAAGAAGAAAGGGAGGCTTTTTTCCTTCGTCCCCCTCTCTGTTCTTAGAAGTTGTAGAATCTTTTCCTTGTCTATATGTGATTGGTGGTTAGTCTAGTAAGGGTGGTCCTAGTATTTGCATATATATTTCTTACTGATCAAGATAAATATGTATATTCCAGACTAAAATTTTGGCCGCGATATTTTCACTTTCTCACGGAGACTTCCTATCCAATTGGTGTTCTTCTGATATCCCTGTGAGGGAAGAAGACGCAACACTTGAGTATGATTCGTTTGCATCAGCTGGATGGCTGCTGGACTCTTCATTGGACATGCTAAATCACAAGAATTATAAATTTGCTCTAAATCCTATTAGCATGGCCCCGGCTTCCTATGCACATCAGAGAACATCATTATTTGTCAAAATAATAGCAAACCTCCACTGTTTTGTTCCTAACATTTGTGAAGGTCGATCTCTACCTATGATTCTCTACAGTAATCATGACCACTTTGATGAGTTCATACTAGTACCCTTTTATTATATTCATTCTAAATTTTAATTTCCATCCACAGAGCAGGAAAGAAACCTCTTCCTTCATAGGTTTATCGATTGCTTGAAAATGGACCCCTTTGAAGCATTACCTGGATTTTCCTTTAGTTCTGATAGTACAAGAGCTGTCAATGTTTGCAGGAATTTGCGTAATTATCAAACTCCGATGATTTTAGTTTTGTTTATTTCTTTAAGAGAACTAAAATTACATATTTTGCTACATGCTTCTGAGTGTGTTAAAAAATGTAGGTTCGTTGCTGAGTCAGGCGGAATCGTTGATCCCTAACTTTCTGAATGAGGAGGATGTACAACTTTTAAGGTGATTTTAACCTCACTCACAATCCTTTCCTTTCCTCAGAGTTTTTGCTAATATTTTGAAAAAGGACATCAGTTTTGAAGAGATACAGGGTGCTTGGTCATGTAGAATTTTGTACGCAACATGAGAACAATTTATTACTTGGGTGTAACTCAGTAGCATCTTCCACAGCTTAATTCAGTATAAGAGACCTTCAACCTGACTGCATTTCTGGATAATAAATACTTCTATTTTTTCTGTTGGAATGGATATGATATGAAGCCTTATATCTGTGAAGCTTTTCCTTGTCCATTGGCATTTCTGATGTTACCGCCCTGAAATAGGAAAAATCGACAACAGGATACAAAACCTTTCCACCCTAGCCCTTTTCCTCTATTTTATCTAGACCAAACCACTGCCATTGCGTCTTCATTTTCTGTTCCTTCAACCAGATGAGCCCATGGGCGGACCCATGTGTAAATTTACCCCCCCCCCCCCCCCNNTTCCCCCCCCCCCCCCCCATCCTATTGTTTGGAAATTGTAAATACACATGTACTTTGTAATAGTTATATGTTGAATGTATATATGTAATTTGTGTTAACTATATATTGCATGTATGTATTCAAATATTTACCTGACAATTTAAGCATTGAAAAATCATTTTTAAATTTTAGTTTTAATCAATAGACATTCACAGATTTCCTGTAAAAAAATTGACATTCACAGATTTATTAGGTAATATTTTTCTTGTTACTTAACCGACCAGTAAAGAAATTTCTAAATCTGCAGATTTGAATTATAGTTGTAATCAATTTATTATTGATAATAACCTCTCTATGAAAACGTAACTCTATTTAGAACCATGGCTTAGTATCACAATTTCTATGAAATAAGACGGAGACCGATAGAAGACCATTTTGTAGATACAATGGCCTCCAATTTATATTCTATAGACATTATTGTTTAACCCATTATGCTTAAGTCTAACATATTTTACATACATATATGTCCCCCTTTTTATATTTTCTACTTCCGTCCTGGAACCCCCCCCCCCCCCCCCNNCCCCCCCCCCCCCCAAAAGGCTGGGAATCCATATTCAATTTCCGCATCTATAATTGTCTGGTAAATTTGAGTCATTGACCATCTTTCCATTAACTAATTTTATTTGAAAATTAAAAAGAACCTTTTTTCTTTTTAATTTTATGAGTGCCATGTCCACCTTCTTAAACATGCTTATGGTTATGTCTTTACATACATTCGGGGTTGTCCTTCTATGATTTTTTTTATCAGTGTACGTCAATGGAGAGATGGTAAACTATATAATATAAATATCCTCACATTGCTCGCTCTGCTGCATAGTTTATCTGGTGAGCGAATTTGAATTGCAGGGTGTTTTTTGACCAACTACAAAAGGCAATTACTTCTGCTGAATTAGAAGAGAATCAGGTTGAGGTAAATGTTCAGTCCTCATATTCATTATTTTATTCTATTTCCTTAGCATGACCTCAAGTCCTAGTAAAATTCAATCCCTTTTTAGTGTAACAACACTGCGTTTTGGCATTTTCTTCTTCCATGATTAGTTTTCCCTTTTTTTGCTTATCAATAATAACATATGCACGAAATTATGCTGCTTGAAAAAAAATATCAGGACAATGGAATTGAGGAGTCCGTGACATGGGATAAGTTCTCTAAGCTCAACATCCATCAAAATAACCAGGTAATGACCAAAAGTTAATAACTTATCTCGTGCTAATGATCAAATTGTTTAGTTGGCGTGCTTACAAACAATATATTTTCTTGAAGGTCCATATAACGTTAGTTTTAACTATTTTTCTAAGTACATGGGTATTTTGTTTCTGGTTATAAAACTAGATTCTTATAAGCGATGATTAGTGTTCGTAGATTAAATTAGAGGTATTTCTGTTTAACTTAAGACACTTGATGAGTTCTTCCCCTCATTCTATAGAGGACATACCAACATGGAATTAGCCAATTTTCAATTTCTTTATATCTTTTCTTAGCATAATAAGTGAGACATTTGATTCCTGGAGATGGCTCAGAGTGCAGGATGTTGCTTATCATCTTTACCAAAAGAAGAACATCAGAGTCATATTAATAGAGATAACAATCTGAAGGAGGGAACATCTGAGAATTCTGCCTTTCAAGAAGGGGAGTTTTACTTTGAAGGTGATCGAGATGACCGAGGTGATGTTCTGTTGAGGCAATGTAGAAAGGCATCTGAAGGTTTGAAAGAGGATCACGGAGATACACAGAATATTGAAACTAGTGGTTCTGATACAAATTCTGCTAGAGCAAGAAATGCTATTGACCACATTGGATATAGTGACTTTTCTAAATCAAGTGAGCAGATCATGAATGAGAAGGCTGAAATTATTCCGAGTGAGGAAAAGCATCGGAGAAAACGAAAGCGGACTATAATGAATGAGATACAAATTACATTGATTGAGAAGGCACTCTTGGATGAGCCTGATATGCAGCGAAATGCAGCTTCGATACAAGCTTGGGCTGACAGATTAAGTATTCATGTAAGTAAAACTAGATCAAATATTTTGAATCCTGCAAGAAGTTAATGATATCGTCTACTTATAACCATTAACCCATTTTTCAAGACTAAGATATTATTTACGTTGTGTTTTCCAGGGCTCTGATGTTACATCTTCACAGCTTAAAAATTGGTAAGTCTAATAATCTCATTATATTTCCTAACCATTGAAGCGGGTTTATATTGTTTCTTCCTTATTAACAGGCTGAACAACAGAAAAGCGAGGCTAGCACGAACTGCTAAGGATGTCCGTGCAACAGTAGAAGTTGACAAATGTGACTCACCTGAGAGTCCAGGGAGGGTTGCATATGTTGTGTCAAATACGAGAAGAGATCGTAAAAGTATTGCCACCAACTCCGACAGTGCACCTGTAGAATTCGTCGATATTGCCCCTGCAGGAATTGTTGAATGCCAACCTGGTCAGTATGTTATGCTTGTAGATGTATTAGGAGAGGAAGTAGCTAAAGGGAAGGTGTATCAGGTGAATGGTAATTGGTATGGAGTGAACTTGGATGAACTCGAGACATTTGTCATTGATGTGGACGAGCTTAAGGCAGAGAGAGACATGATGCTTCCATACCCGTCTGAAGCAACTGGCACCTCGTTTCATGAGGCTGAAGAAAAGGTTGGGGTCATGAGAGTGTTATGGGATTCAAGAAGAATTTTCACTTTGCTTTCACGATCAAGGTAAGTAACAGTTAAATAACTGCAGTGGGAAGTTTTTTTAGTCTCCTACGAGCCGTTACTTCTTAGGTATAGCGTATTGAACTATTTTTTAGGGCAGAAATCAAGATGGCTTCAGCATAAGATTTTTCCATTTGTGTATATTATCTTCCTTTGTCAATCACCATCTACTTCTCTGAGAATTCTAATTCTGAAAAGGCAATGTCTGTCCTGAATGCAAGGATATCATGAAGCCGAAGCGGTCCTTGTTTCTCTTTTTTGTTACTTTTGAATGGAAGAGGCAAAATAGTATGGCCTGAAGAGAGAAAAATACATTCACAAGTATTTCAATTGAAGTTATTTGCCGTGGACAAAGAAAGGGATGCCGGAGGAAGCCCATTATGGTAATGAGTAGTTCTCTTATAGTCTCGAATAGCAATTATCAATAGATAACTAAATACTTTTGTTTAGGTGATAGCTTATTTTTGCTTTACTATATGACCGTCTATGTACTATTTTACGTTACTAACAAAAGAAAATCCATTTGTTTAAATGAAACATTATGCTGGATTCTCACTCATAGGACTTGAAAGGTTTATTATCTCATTTCTTAGGTTACATTTTTCTCTTTGTGTGACCGATGTCTGTTTTCGGGTTCTCCAGACTCAATAATATATAACGGAATTTCATATATTTTATGTTAAGCAAGAAGTGTCGGCCTATCGTAAGTTATTTGTTGTAAAGATATGAACTTTTCAAACCGAATTAACTACTATGAATTTGCCCCATTAATCCATTAATTATTCATTATTATACCTTACAAAAGTTGTAAGGTAGCATGCAAGCGAAATCTTCAGAGCTTCTCATTAAGAAACACGGCATGCTGATTTCTGTTAAACTGGTGGGGATGGATAGCATGCGGTTAAAAATTTTGCGTACTTAAACAAACTTTTTGTTTGTTTGTTGTTTTAGTTGCCATGAGTATCATGCTTGTTCTGAGAAGTGAGAAATGAGACTATATGCAAGATTTCAGAGCAAACATTATGCTGGTTTCTCACTCATAGGGCTTGAAGCTCCATTGTCTCATTTCTTAGGTGACAGTTTTTTAGTGTTGCAGACATCTGGTTTCGGGTTCTCCAGACCCGATAGTATATAACTGGATTTCATATCGTTAATATGTGAAGCAAGAAGGGTGACAATATAGTTATTCATTGTGAATATAGAACTTTCTCGACCTATGTCCCGGGTCGTCCTACAATCCCTTCTACAGTTTTGCTCCTGATAGTATCGTGATCAATCCCAGTCCAATGAAAGAAAAATCCGATGGCCAAGTTTTGGGTTAGTACCAAGAAACTGTAGCATTTAACCATTCTAATAATGTGTTGTTATAGTTTTTTAGTCATTTTAAAAAATAATTAAGTTAATAGTTATAACTTTATTTTTCACTTCACCCTTATGTGAGACAATATTAATATATATATTATATATTAAATAAATAGTTAAAAATGATCATGTATCATCTATAATTAATCTTTAAATTTTTAAAAATTCAACCCAATAGTTTTTTATCAAATTTTAAAAAAAATTTAGATTTTCTTATCTAAACAAAACTAAATTGTGAGACTAATAATACCGAAAATTGGTAAGACAAAAAAATATATATACAT
>QANY01003987.1:561545-645970 GCA_003255025.1 Datisca glomerata | reverse complement strand
ATATATATATATATATATATACATATTTATATAGATTACAATAATTATTTACATAAAGATAGTTATAACTACTTACGAATATATAATAATTATTGTAGTAAATTTATAAAAAAAATTCATCATTACTCTAGTAATAGTTATTTACATAAATTATATTAAACAATGATAAAATAATTATTAACAATAATATTTAGTAGAAGTAATAGTAAAAATTTAATCTTCTAAATTTTATGTACATTAATATTCAGAAATATGCAATCTTACTGTTTCTATAGAAGTAATAGTAAAAATTTATTAGTTATAATTAAATAGGTATATGAAAATAATTAAAATATTTATTATTTATAATTAAAGATAATAATCTAATCTTTTAAATTTTAAGTAACTTAAATGAATAAATATTTCCTACAATCCAAAATTGAATAATCATTTAGTTTAGATATTAGTTAGGATAAATGAGAACTAAATAAATGTAGTCGATGGAGTATTATAGTAAATATAGTTTAGAATGTTGTTGACTTTTTTTAAAACGGTTATTTTTCTAATTATTATTGTTACCGGCTATTTAACAACATATTTAAATTGTACATTTGCCTAAAACCCCGTTTGTATGCGTGGTGGAGGCCTTGAAATTAGAGGTTTGTTGCCTTATAAGTCTTGTGTTTGAATCTTTTTGGATGCAAACAATTCTATGGGATCATTGCTATGGTGTTAAAATCAATGATTTATTCTGACTCGTATAGAAAAACTTACGTTGATTCAGAAAACTTATTATTGTACTGCGCATAAGTTCTGTGGAACGAGTAAAGTGTACAAGTCTCAAACACCTATAATTATAAAAAAAAATAAAAAAAAATTATTTTGTCCTTGTGAAATTGAGGAATTTTTATAAAGAGCGCATTGTAAAAGAAAATACTAATTTTAGGGGAAATACTAAGTTGTCCTTTTAGTTTAAAATTTTAACGAAACTCAATCATTGTTTTAGGAGAAAGACTAAGTTACCCGTTTAGTTTAAAAATTTTGGGTCAAAAATTCGTGATCACTAGAACATGTTATAGTGAGTATAATTTAACGCTAGATTATTAGACTAACGTCTAACAGTAATTTTTTATTAGACCAAGATCTAGTTCATGAACATATCAGTCTTCTCCTCTAATAAAAAGTTTGATTCCGTTAAAGAAAGTCAAAGGTTTTAATTTTATTTTTTCGCTCTAAATAATACTTCTGAGGCAATTTCTCTCCAAAATTTGTGAGATAGCTTCTCAGTAAGAAACATAGCATATGGTAAATTCTGTCAAAGAAAGGTGATGGATGGATAGCATGTGGTTTCAAAAATTCCGTGCACCCCAATATTTTTTTTTCAGTATTTCAGATAACGATTAAAATTATATATCATCAATAACTGGAGGCTGTCTGTCATTTTCTATCCTCTGCGCAGTTGCCAAGTTTCAATCCTTGTAACCAAAAATCACAGATAGAGAAAAGAAAAAATTGTTCAAACTTCCATGGACTCTGCATTTATTTCTCATCTCCTGTTTCCTCCCAACAAAATCTTCACAAGCTCAAGGTAAGATTCAACCCAATTCAAAGCATTCTCTCTCTCTCTCTCTCTCTATCCCACCTTCTTCTCTCTCTAGCAAGATAGTAATACTATCTCCATATTGAACTTGGCTGATGTTTTTGCTGCAGTTTTCATCAAGTTTCAGTGGCTCCTCATATAATAAGGATTGGTTTGTGCAAGGAACAGAGCCAGAGGTTGAGTGTTGCTTGTTGGGCAATCGGGGTAAGTGGGGATGGAAATGGAGATGGAGATAATGGTATATTTGAATTGGATGATAGCATTTTGAAGGAGAATGAAAATGGGTCTTCAATGGGTGAGTCAAATACAACATCTTTTGGCACATTGAGCGCTGAAATCACACCAGAAACCATTGATTTTTTCGTTAGTGATGCTGAGGGTGATCCTGATTGTCCGTCTGATGGTTACTCTTCCATTGAGCAAGCACTCAATGCGTTACGCCAAGGAAAGGTTTGTTGGATTTTTGCTATAATAGTCACCGACGATCGTGAAGAGTCTTGTGAATAAGATTGTAGTGATAGAGTGAAATACACTAGTTTCTGAGACTATATTTTAAAAAAGTTGAATATGATTTATAGAATAAATTATCAATTTACTATTTTCCATATTGTGATGTGTAGTATGTAGATAATCAAATGACAACTAAACAATCGCATATATAAAACGGAAACTACATTATTTTCAACTAAAGGGATTTTATATGTCTTATGATGGATGAGATAATAGGATCTCAAAATCCCGCTGATTTTGCAGTATGATTCCACTACTTATATTGAGATCCTACCAATAAAAATTGGTCAATTACACAAATTTTTGTTGTAGTTTGTTTTAATTACACACACTTACTAGTTTAATTTTACCTACAAATAAGACACTTACTAGTTTAATTTTACCTACAAATAAGTTCATACATTTTTTTTCTAAAATATATTCACAACCTGCATTTTCTTTTCTTTAGAAATTCATATCGATAAGTTATTTTTATTTTTCATATTCCCGATTTGATTTGCTTATATCGTATAATGGTTAAGAGCTCTTTTGACATTTCACTAAGGAAGAATGGTCTATGTGTAATTATAAAAACTAGAGAGGAGTTTTTTTACCTTTCACTAAGGTCGATGAAGTTTTATGTAATTATTAAAACAATAAGCGTTGTACATGTAGTCAAGACAAGCTACAAAGTGAGGTTAGTGTAAACAAAGAGTGATCAACCTTTTTAATCAGATTCTGAAAAAAGGCTGTTGATAGCAGGTGGAGAAGGTCGTACATATCTTTTCTTTAATGAATCAGTTTTTATGTTTTCTCGTACTATACAATTCCTTTAGTTGAGGGACGTTTTCTGATAAGAGAGGTAATTAAAAGAAATTATAGAATGAGTTTCTACCTATACCTAGATTTGGTATAAATTCTGTCAATAATTCGAATAGCAGATTTAGGTTGAATCGTAAACTTTGATGATACTACGAGTAAAAATCAGGAGTTTAACGATTATGAATTACATGTATTCATGTACTCTCGAGTTTTTTCCGGTTCTGAAATTGGAAGATGTTGATAACAAACATTAGCATCTTTATAGTTTGTAATAGTCGTGGATGATGAAAATGAGGAAGTTGAAGGAAACCTAATGATGGCAGCATCTCTAACAAGTCAAAGTGAAATGGCATTTATGGTTAAACATGGCTCAGGAATTATATCAGTTGCCATGAAAGAAGAGGATCTTGAAAGACTGAAGCTTCCTCTAATGTCACCTTTTACTGAAATTGAAGACTCTTCTTCTGCCCCAACTTTCACTATCACTGTGGTATGGCCTTGAATCTTTCTTTAATTTGTCTAAATTTCAAATATGATCTTTTTGAAAAATATTTTGCAAAAACGACCTCTTCCACTTGATTGTGTGCAATTAGCCAATTACACCACCTACAGAAAATTTTAAACCTTTACTTTAAAAAATAGCTTGAGCCTTCCTGTTATATAAAATTTTATCTATTTTTTATGTTATTAAACATTTTTTCTATCTTCTTTATTAATTTCTGTTTATTAAAATTACATGCCATGCATTAGAAATTAATTTTTGGGTTATTAGTTTCTTTTTCTTTGGGGGGATAGGATTAGTTTAGCATGTGTTCATAAGCGCTCAATTTTCAAGTAAACAGTTTTATGAAAGTGTATAAAATTGTTTTTCTAAATTAAAAAAATCTTCAAAACTCATGAATTTTGACATTATGATCCTAGTTATATGTTTATAGCGTATTAACTAAAGTAGCTAAAAAATTCTACAGGGTATGTAGCCAAATACAAGTATGTTTTCACATTTGTAGCCTAATAAAAAACAAGTCAGAATTGAAACATTTGACAGGTTAATACTGTTAGGCATTTAACGGTTCTTGTTTTCTTTGCAAAGGATGCAAAAATAGGAACTTCAACTGGAGTATCAGCTTCAGACAGGGCAAAGACAGTTCTTGCACTATCATCTCTGGAGTCTAAACCGGAAGATTTTAGAAGGCCAGGACATGTGTTTCCTTTGAAATACAGAAACGGTGGAGTTCTCAGAAAAGCTGCTCACACTGAGGCTTCAGTTGATCTTGTTTCCCTGGCCGGTTTACGGCCGGTTTCTGTTCTTTCAACTATTATTGATGCAGATGATGGCTCCATGGCCCCTTTACCAAGTTTAAGAAACTTGGCACTACAACACAACATCCCTATTGTCTCCATTACTGACTTGATCAGGTAAATATTTTTAAGGCTTAAATGTAGAAATGTAATGTGTAGAACCTATAAAGCACTAATGCGTCCAAATGGAGAGAGTGTCGGTCTGCAGCTAGCTAGCGACATGTTCTCACACGTGTGTTTCGACACGTTGTGACACTTTCCCGACCCGTCTTTGGGTAGTTTCTTAAATAGTGAGAAGATAAAAGAGAGTAAAATGGATAAACTAAACTTAGGCTATATTAAAGTAGAGAGAAAGACATATTTTTAAAGCATAATAAGACCTCAGTGGCTTCTTCTTGATAGAATTGTTAGTTTGATCAAGTATTGTAATTAGCTCTTTTGATGCCTGCTTACATATGATCAATGCTGTCCATGAAGATACCGGCGAAAGCGGGAGAGATTGGTAGAACGAATCGCGGTTTCTAGGCTGCCGATGAAATGGGGTCTGTTCCAAGCCTACTGCTATCGCTCAAAGCTAGATGGGACAGAACATGTAGCTGTAGTAAAGGTAAATATACATTATGATCTGTTTTATGATTCTGTAAGAAAATAAATGATTCTGGTAAATAATATTGGTTTTTCGGTTGGCGAAATGGATAGGGAGAGATGGGGGATGGAGAAGATGTGATGGTAAGAGTACATTCAGAGTGCTTAACAGGAGACATATTTGGATCAGAAAGGTGTGATTGTGGGAATCAGTTGGACTTAGCAATGGAGATAATAGAGAGAGAAGGGAGAGGGGTGGTTGTGTATTTAAGAGGGCATGAAGGAAGAGGGATTGGGTTAGGTCACAAACTTCAGGCCTATAATTTGCAGGATCAAGGCCATGATACTGTTCAAGCAAATATTGAGCTTGGTTTAGCTGTTGATGCTCGTGAGTATGGCATTGGTGCTCAGGTTAGATTATCCCTTGTCGTTAATGAAATATATAATTTTTTTTGTAAACATTGTCAACGGGCCGGGTTGTCCCGACCGAAACCCCATCCCGGTCCAAGCCCACGGATTCAGTACTAGGGTTGGGCCCAACAGCCGGCCTTGAAACAGTCCAAGGCACTGGATGGCCTTGTCCCGTAGAGACCCACAGTATGGGCTCCAGGGACGAGACAAGAATACCAGCCCGACCAAAAAAACTCAATCTCAATCTTGACCAGTGCAGATTCGAGACCAAAAATACCAAAATTCGGGATTGGGCTGGGATTGGGCCCGACAGGATCGGGCGGGATCCTGACCTTTGATTGTTTATGACACTTAATCTGTTGCTACATATTCTATACGTTAAAATATAGGGTAAAACAGAGTTTACGCCCTTATAAGAATATGACATGACTGTCAAATTTAATCCTATGAAATTTGTCCTTAGATTATTGAGTTTGAGATATTATTTAAACAATATGTGCATCTACGATAAGTTTGCAGTCATACACACGTACAAAAAACCAGCTGTGCACCAGGGGTGCATCATTGTTCTGGCAATATACAATTAGTTTTCTGCATGTGCATAACGGCTAAATCCAACAAAAGCAAGAAAGGGTTTGAATACAGTCAATTTTAAGAAAAGACTTAGTTGATAACATCAAAATCATGAGAATTAAATTGACACTGATTTAAATCAGTGATATCTTTTGTAGAATTTGTAACGTTTGACAAAAATATATATTATCACATATATATTATACGAAAGTATTAACATCATTTTGTTTTTCAATTGGTGGAAGCAGATTCTGAGAGACTTAGGCGTTCGAACGATGAGACTAATGACAAACAACCCAGCAAAGTTCACAGGGTTGAAGGGATATGGATTGGCAGTGATAGGAAGAGTACCTGTGATGACTCCAATTACAGAAGAAAACAAAAGGTATTTGGAAACAAAACGTACCAAAATGGGCCATATTTATGGCTCTGATTTACGACAAGGCCCATTGTCTGCTTTCATTGATCAAACTGTTCAAAAATTTCAAGACCCACTTGAGAATGGATCCTCAAATGCTTCGTAGCAATTTTCTCTCAACCTCATTAATATTTTCTTCATATTTTTTCTTGTCTATGTTCATCTCTCAACCGTTTGATTTGTTGTATTTATGAGATATAGACAATAAAGAGTGATTAATCTAAGAGATGAAATGTTATGGTTATAGTTCATGAAGGACCACGTTTGACCTCAAGAATGGGTTCAATTGATAAAGAGATCGAATGTTTTGACATAGGTCCAACTTTTAACTCTTTATTGAGTCTTAAAGATGTTGTATATATATACTTTTCATCGCTCACCCATTACTCTCAAGCTTCAGCCTTGACATATGTGCGGTGAATGAGATATTAATGTGGTGACAGATGAACGCAATGTTCTCTGTCGAGTAGTGGGGTCAACCCTCCTCATACTCATTTGTTATATAAAAAAAGGGACCACTTTCTCTTTTCATGCTAATTTAAAGTTTATGTTTTCTTAACTATGAGGTATACCACACCTAGTTAGATCATAGGTCTGCTCCCAACGATCACCAGTTTAAATCCCTTCCAGGGTCGCTAGGATAACGATTTATCTAGTTGTTAACTTTAAGTCTATAGGATTTATCGGCTGTAAGCATGTGTAATTACAAGTCTTTAGCAATTAAAATCATTGATCAACGCCCATTAGTTGCTTAAGATATTGGGGGAAAACTTTTGGTTTCTTACTCTTCGAATAAGAAATCGACTGCACCTTGCATACTGGACCTGTGTTGACGAACGATGTTAGTTGTTAATAGATGTAAGTTAAGTGACTAAATTAATAAAATTTAAACTTTATAAAACAATATGGCAGAGAACACAAAGTGCAAGGGATCTAAAGTGTATTTAAGGCTTTGGTCTTCCAGTATCAATATTCATACATTTTCCAGTATCAATATTCATACATTTAAATTCCATATGACTTGAAACATTCTCTTTTGCTCAAGCTTGTAACTTCTATCCTCATTACTTAGCTACTTACGAGTGTCTATCCTATTAACTTCTCGACTCATTATTTAAACACTCACATGACAATATATGAGAAACTCAATCCGTAAATACTATTCAAAAGCTCCAATCCCTAAGAATTTTGTATTCCATAATAAGGATAGTCGCACATGTCATTCATATGAGTAATTCATCGGGGGTACACCGTTGGGTTCTACATTGTACCCACCATGAAATATCCCTCTCTCATATAACAGAAAGATATCAGTTAATATGGGTTCTACATTGTATTTCCTATCGAAAGATATCAGTTGAAGACACTAGTATTTAAGTTAGGAAGGGTAATCTAGGAAAAAACATGTTGACCTTCAGGGTTAATTTAGTCACCCCTCAATTATCCATTCCAAATCAACAACATCCCCTCGACATTGAAATCTTTTCAAGATGTCCTTTAACTTTCACATCAATTAAAAACACTACCTCTGTGTGTTGCCATGTTCAATCCCGTTAAAATAGTCATGTGCTGTACACACATAAGAGATTGTCTTTGATTTAGAGTGAAAATCGAGAGAGATGGAAGTGATTTAGTCATAAATTTTAAATTAGAAAAGCGAGTTAACTTTGCAAAACAACTTATTTTGTATGGTTTATTCATATAATACTGCGAGTATGAGTACCACATAAAAAGTACATGTACCATTTATCTATAAATAGTAAACTAACTTATCACGAATGACGTGTCATGATGCACACGTGCATCTAAAGACAAACCTGTGTGGTGCCTGTGTGTCCTGACGAAACCGATGTAGAATAATAGTAAATATGTTTGTAAGGAACGCCCTTAAATGTAAAGGTGGTGTACTCAATGGCTATACTTGTAAGGGGCACCTCTAGATTTATAAAGGAGGTGAGCTCATTTATCAATTATACAATAAATGTTGTAATCCATATTTGAGCTTAGTGCCAAAGGCTCAAAGGCTATTTCTCACCTGGGAATAATCTAGGGGTTGTGGTATGATAAGATTAAGACAAGGTTACTCTATACCAAGAGAGAAAAATCTCCTTAAAGAGTATGACATCTTTAGGCGCCTTAGAAGTACCTCATTTTGATATAAATGGTCAAAAGTGTGAATGCTTCTGTTGGGGAGGTACCCCTTTATTGCCACCCTCGGGGAACCCTGAGGGCAGCTGGCTAGTGTTACCACCCTCGGGGAAGCCCGAGCATGGCTGGCTAATGTTGTCGCCCTAAGGGCGGCTAGCCTAGTATGGTCGAGGGCCGTTGGCATGGTCTTGCCTCCTTTGAGGGAGCTGAAAGGAAAGTAGCATGGTCGAGCCCCCTCTGGGGGTGGGTGTTATGCATAGTACAAACCTTTCATTTGTGAGTTGGTTATGCGACTGTTCGATGCCATGAGGGCACCGCCAGTTGAGAGCGTGAAGTGTGGTCACGTTTTATGGGTGTGCCCACATTTATTACATGATTTATATGCCATTACAAGGGACAGATTCATGGTCCCCACTTGGTCTCATCTATATAAGGGTGTCCTTGGTATCATTTTAGGGATCATCATCATTACTCTATCATTTCCCTAGATCAAGAAACCAGAGAATATTACGCACTTGGAGTTCTCACTCACCTTAGATCAGTAAAGTCATTTGTCACATTCTTGAAGTAGGCCTAAGGTGCTTGTCCTTCACCCTTTCAGTCACACCATTACCACATTTCCAGGCTTGCTTCATTAGACTAGGTCGCTCATTTCCATGTCACTCAAAAACTACTAAACATTTTGGTGACTCCATTGGGGAGTGACCTGTCTACTACCGTTTTCATTGAGTATGGCCGGACATGGTAGAATCACTAGAACTTCTTCCCATCTGGAAATGGAAAATAATAACCTATGATAAAGAACCAAGACTTGGAAGAAACTACTTCGTGAAAGAGGTCCAACCTTGCTATTGTCACTACTGCTACTATGACAACGGTGGAGCAGCCTAACGCTATCAGGGATCTGCAGGCTTCTAATGCCAAGATCCACAACCTTTTGGGTATGCTGGCCGCTCTCCTCGTGGCCGCCCAAAACCCTCATCCACAATCACCTGGTGTCCATGTTATCACACCCTACACGGTGAACCGCATGGACGCTAACATGCCCATCCCATCTACACAATCTGGAGGCTCATCCAGGTCCGGGATAGCAAACAGTAACCAGAATGCGGGTTACTCAAGCAACCCTACAAATGTTATCATCCCACCAATATCTTTCTTGTCGACCTTCGCACATACGACACTGATGCATGATATCTCGGTCGATGGTACTGACCCTGACTCTTTCATCACTAGGGTGACGTTCATCACCAGGCTCAGGGCCACCTTGAGTGAGACTATAATGGAATTTCATCCCCCTTACCCGTCTGAGTTGGCAATGAGGCCATATCCGTCTAGCTATGTGCCTTCAAAGTTTCATAAGTATAACGTGAATGATGTGTGAGACAGCACTCATACGGTACATTAATGACCTGGGCCCACACGGATGTGATGAGTCCATGAGGCTAAGAGAGTTCTCAAAATTGTTGACTGAGTGAGCGTACACGTGGTACACCAATCTGACGCCAGGTTAAATCTTGAGTTGGCCACGCGTGATTTCCACCTTCATGACCAAATTTTTTGTTGAAGAAAAAGATAAGGTCATATCCTGCTCCATTGACAAGGTAGAGACGCTTTCCTTTCTCCTACTCCATGGACAAGGTAGAGACGCTTCTGGATGTGTGCGTAAAAGATAAGGTCATACTGAGACATCGGGTGGATAGTTTTCCTACTAAAGAATAAAGAGAGTTAGCCCGATACTGTAGTTTCCACCGAGACACCTCCCATGCGATGAAAGATTGTAGGAATTTGAGGCGGATCTTCCATGATAAGTTTATGAAATGTGAGATAATCACAGAAGAGATGAAAGTCATGGAGGACCATCCTTTCCCACCACATGCTAATGCAAACATGATCTATGTGGTGGGAGGTCCCTCTTCATCGTGAAGGACCACGACAAATGGGGAAGAGGAGGATGAAGGCGGGCATATGGAGCAAATGTCACATTTATAGAATCGCTTTTGACGACAATAGTTTGCGAAAACTTCTTTGTCATACTGGAGCTAGACCACGGGGCTCGACGTCATGTGACATAGACGTTGGTAAACCTCTCTGAATAGAGCAAGGCCAGGGCGCAATGATATTTCTCCCAACCACCTTTGGGGAGAATGAGAAAAAATGATGAGGGTGTCATCACCTTCCCCAATGCAAACCGCATGGTGAAGATAGTGGGGCATAACCTTCCTCTGTATGTGGAAGCTTGGTCAATGTAATACAAGTTAGAAAGGCTCTTGTTGGCAATGGGTTCAAAATCAATGTCATGTTACTCGCTTCTATCCAGGTGACGGGTATACCAGAGAAGAGGCTGGTTAAGTAATAGATTGTCATCATGGGCTTCTCATCATCGTCCCTCAGAATGTTGGGATATGTCAATGTAGAAGTGTAACTAGGGCCAATTCGCACCACAAACTGCCTCTATGTCATTAAGTCTGAGACCATCTACCACATTCTCCTGGGAAGGCCTTGGACACGATCATGAGTGCATCCCTTCCACATTGCACCAATGTATCAAGTCCAGATGGAAAGGAAGGGACATCACCATAGCGGCCATGAAAGTGTTGTTCAACGAGATTGAGGCCCATTTGGTTGAGGCCACCTTGTTTGATGAGATTGCACTATTGGGATGACTGTCTCAAGGAAGATCACGACCATCACCTTGCCAAAATGGGAAGACGCATGGGGCAAGGCTAAGGTGATAATGGCGGCGAAGTAGTCACTAGGGTGACACTGACAAATGAGAAAAGAGTATATAATTTATAATGGTGCGCGTGGTCAGATGGATACCCCGTTCCCAATGAAGGCAGAGTAGAGGAGGATATGATGTCAGAAGAGTCATTCATAAACAAAAAGGGTCGATGAGTGGGACTTACGTGATGAATTGTGAAATGCTGGAAGAACCTTCGAAGCCAATACTGCCGCCATAACAAGAGGAGTTGGTGGATGTGTTCCTTTATGGGGAGGTAGGGCGGAGACCCATCCACCTAGCAAAAAGTCTGTCTGAATGCCAAAAAGAAGGCTTGATTCTACTTTGAGAATTTGAGGACGTGTTCGCATGGTCGTACATGGAGATGCTAGGGCTGGATTCCGCCTTGGTAACTCATAAGTTGGGGGTCTCCATGATACATATGGGCCAAGCAGTCGTCGTGGCACTTTCGCCCTAAGGTAGAATTACAGATAAAGGCTGAGATCACCAAGCTCATGGAGGCCAAGTTCATAAAACCAATAGAGCACCCTACTTGGTTGGTCGATATTGTGCACGTGAAAAGGGAAGAATGACCAAATACAGTGTTGTGTTGATTTTAGGGATCTGAACAAGACGTGCCCAAAAGATGATTTCCCATTACCCGATGTAGAAGCCTTGGTAGACACCACGGCGTAACATGAGATGTTCTCATTCATGGGCAGGTTCAATGGGTGCAACCACATCAGGATGGAGCCTAGAGACGTCGATAAGACTGCCTTCAGAAATCCCTTTGGAAATTTTTACTATGTTGTGATGCCGTTCGAACTGAAAAATGTCGGGACTACTTATCAAAGGGCAATGATGGCAATATTTCATGACATGATACATGACTTCATGGAGGATTATGTGGATGACTTGGTTGTGAAGTCTAAAGTACCGGACATGCATCTCAGACACCCCAAGAGCATTTTATATAGGTGCAAGACGTACAAGCTCAATATGAATCCTTTAAAGTGCTCTTTTGCAGTATCTCATGGAAAGTTCTCGAGGTTCTGTGTGAATCGGTATGGAATAGACATTGACCAATCGAATGTGAGAGTCATCAGGGATATACCGCCACCACAGACAGTTAAGGAGCTCAAATCCTTCTTGGGCAAGGTCTCCTACGTGGGCTGCTTAATCCCCGCCTTAGCAGAATCAATTAGCACTTTGTAACCACTACTGAAGCAATGTAGTAAGTTTGAGTGGGACTTTGAACAACAGAGGCATTCCAAGCAGAATAAAAAATGTCTTACTCACCTTCAAGAGCGGGAATGAGCATAGTTGTCGGTTTATTACTTGAGTAGGGTTTTGCGCGACCTAGAGGTGAGACACGCGCCTCAAGAAAAGCATTGTTTGGCGCTTGTCTTCGCCACTCAGAAACTCTGGCACTACCTACTTGGTAATAAAGTCCATTTAATGACCAAGTCCAATCCGATCCGTTTCTTAGTGTCTAGACTCGCCTTGAATGTGAGGCTTACTAGGTGGACAATGTTGTTTAGCGAGTTTGGCATCACACCCATGACACTGAAAGCGCAGAAGAGCCAAGCCCTCATAGACATGCAGGCATAATTTTTGAATGGAGAATCAGAACCCTTGGATGAGACCATCCCGAGAGAGTTCCATGAGGTAAACCTTTGTGTGAGGTAGTATGGGGGTTTAATTTTGATGGCTCATCCATGCAGAATGGAGGAGAAGCAGGACTTGTATTAGAAGATCCTATGAGAAACATGTTTCCAATGGCGTACAATCTAACCTTTCCTTGTACGAATAATGAAGCTGCGTATGAAATCTTGGTGCTTGGGTTGAGGTATGCCAAGGACAAGGGGGCAACAATGCTCAAAGTAAATGGGGATTCTAGCTTGATAATCAATGAAATCAATAAGGAGTTCACCGTCAAGGAACCTTCCCTCGCTCAGTATAAACATGAAGTCCAAAGGCTAACTGACACATTTGAGAAGCTAGTCTTTGAACACACGCCCAGATCCCATAACCGCCATGCAGACGCTTTAGCCATGCTCGCCTCCAAGCTTCCAGTATCAGATCCTATCCCGACCATTGAAGTGTTCATTCAGACGAGTCCTATTATTTCTGAGAACATCAAAGAGATGCTGCACCTAGCTGGAGAGACAATGTCTGAAGGTGGCTTAGTGAGGGGAATATACTTGCAGGCCTAGGCTTAAAAAGTTTCATTCAATTGAATGGGGTATTGTTCTATCGGGGAACAGACAGAGTCCTTGCAAGGTGTATAAGCGTTGAGGAAGGTCAAGGGTGGCTCCAATCTCTTTATGAGGTTTTTCTCCACAAATGGGCCACCGCTGCATAGACGCCTATAGAAGATGGGGTATTATTGGCCGAACATGAATGAAGAAGCCATAGCACTCTAAAAAGCTTGTCCGAAGTGTCAACTCCTACCAGACCCAAATGAGGTAAATGTCATTGAAGTTAGCATTGACTGGAGACAACCCTACATAACCTACATGAGAGACATAATTTTGCCTACAGACCCCATGGACGCCATCAACATCAAAAGAAGAATCTCACGCTTCTTTCATTTGGGGGGAGTGTTATTGAAAAAAGGGATAGATGATCGCCCGCCAAAATGCCTTGGACTTGAGGAACAATGCATAATCATGGAAGAGGTGCACAGAGGCGCCCGTGGAGAGCACCAAGGCGGGAGGCGTTTATATGAGGACTTACTAAGAACAAGGTATTAGTGGTCGACCATGGAGGTAGATTCAATGGAGTTCGTGAGAAAATGCTATGCGTGCCAAGTGTGGGGGAATGTCATACATGCGCCTTCGATGGAGGTTCCATGTCCATTTCATACTTAGGCCTTAGACTTAATAGGTCCCATCACAGCCTCTAATGGAAACATATGGATCTCGGCTGTCACGGATTGCATCACCTAGTGGGTGGAGGCGGTTGCATTGAAAAAAGGGACTAGAAAGCAAGTCTACAAGTTCATCAAGGAGAACATAATTTATAGATTTAGACTACCAAGGAGGATAATATCAAAGAATGACACCACATTCACAAGAAAGGTAGTGTCCTAACTGTTCGAGAACTACAACATCCGCCATGATAGATCCTCACCTTACTACCCTATGGGAAATGGGCAAGCATAGGTGACTAACAAGACGCTGCTAAGGATTCTGAGTATGATGGTTAATGAAGCTTAAGAAAATTGGCATGGGCTCTTACCCTTAGCACTTTGGCCATACAGAACGTCGAAGCGAACACCCACTCAAGCAACATCTTTCTCACTAATATACGGATGTGAGGCCATCATACTCGTGGAAGATATGATACCTTCTGCCAAGCTCTTGTCATCCGCTAGGGTGGAACATGCTACACATCTTGGAGACTTAGAAGCACTTAAGGAGAGAACATACAAGACAAATAAGAGCGTTCAAGCATACCGAAAGCACATAGGCCAGACATACGAAGCCATTGTGAAGCCCCGAACCTTCACCATGGGGGACCTGGTGATGAAGGTGGTTGAACATGTGATGAAAGGAGTACATCTTAGAATCCGTGACGATGGGTGGCGGAAGTCGTGGTGGTTTTTTTAAAAAAAAATTATAAAACGATAAACGA
This sequence comes from Datisca glomerata, assembly GCA_003255025.1. Taxonomy (NCBI): domain Eukaryota; kingdom Viridiplantae; phylum Streptophyta; class Magnoliopsida; order Cucurbitales; family Datiscaceae; genus Datisca; species Datisca glomerata. The sequence continues at coordinate 631,285 of QANY01003987.1, read as the reverse complement.
TCGCATTGTCGCAGATCTCAAAGACAAGAACTTTATAATTGAAAAATGTCTTTTCAGATCAGATCCATTATATATCTATACATTAAATTTAAGATATACAAATATATGAACTATACCTCTTGTAGTCTATCAAGCGTCATTGTAAACAATAAACCTGTAATCTCACGAACAACAGACTGTAATATCCACACTAAGATCTTCTAAGTCAATCCTCAAACACACTAGGACATGTGTGGGCATGTAGAATAAATTAAAGATACTTTTCTGTCTCTAGATCTACTCAACACATGAGATCTAGAGATTTTAGAGAAGGATTATCATAAGACAAAACTCCGAGAGAATCAGGAAAACTTACAAAACTTTTTTATTAACTTTTAATCACACAACTGCACAATGATTGCAGTTGTAACATATATCAATATATATCTTTTAGGTCAAGACTCATCAGAATTTTTTAAGAATTTACATAAATTAATAAATTAATCACAAATGTGTCATTGTAGTGGGACCCACTACAGTTGAGCAACAGCGCTGCGCCACACGGCACTACAATGTGCCGTAAAGAGCAACAGTGCCTCATGGCACTGACTACTCATGGCACCACTGTAGTGCCTCACTCATGGCACCGTTATAGTGTCGTGAGGCACTACAGTGTGCCACGTGTCCACTATAGGGCCACGTGGCACTACAGTAGTCCATGTTAATCTCTGATTCAAAATCAGTGATTGACGTGTGTCAGCCCAATATGTTACGTGACAATTTTTGAAATTTATTATTTATTTTAATCAGATAAATATGTAGATATCAGTTAATTTAAAATTAACTTATCTGATCTATCAATATTATCTTATTTGCTAATTAACATATTAGATAAACCAAATCAAATCATTCTCATAATGATTTAATATTATTTAATTTCATAAATCAAATATTTTATCTCACTTATTGATCAACAAAAAATTAATTGATAAAATTATTTAATTGTAATTTCCAAAAAGTACATTAAATAATTTAATTAATTAATTTTTAATTAATAAATTACATATAATTATCTCATAATTATATATTTATGCTAAAAATTTATTTTCTATCACAAGTTAGTCGTTTTCTCATGTTCTGAAATATTCACACTCTAGACTATGTAGTACAGATGTGACTTGGAGACCAAAGACTCATAATTCTAAGTTCTAACAAACCAAATTATTAATTAAACTATTTAATTAAATAATATTATTTAGTAATTCTATTTTTACTCCACTATAAATATGGAATTACACTTTTAATAATTACAGGATATATTTACAGAGTATTCTCGTGTAGTCCATTGATATAGTCATTTCATGTAGTTCTGACATCAAATTATTGGTTCGTAAATTAGATTTGGTCAAAATTATCATTTTTTACCCTTCTAATTATGTATTGATCCTTAAGTACCATTAATTCACTAGTGAATGATCAATTTATAATCATATTATAAATTTGAGCTTAATAACTATTCAGTTCTAGAATTAACACTTAAGGCAATCAATATAGATCCATTAAGAAAGCTTGGATTCCAAATCTTGTAAGATCATGTTCTTAGCCATACATATCACTGAATCTTCAAAATAAAAGTCACTAGCCTGTTTACAAACAAACCTTAATGAGTGAATTAAAAGTTCCAGTAGACATTCAAAGGAGTTCATGACTAGTCAGGATTCTGATTGATCTATATATGATCACCAGTTTTGATATGTATGAAATCTTTATGATAAATGATAAGTTAATAAATATATTAATCCACATCGATTCTGCTCTATATAATCTAATTATATAAAGTACATTCACTGATATACCTATCCGCATCAGTGATCTGGATCTAGATCACATGCATTCATAATACTTAGTGAACCCTACTAACGACCATTCATTATAGATTACATACTTTAATATGTTGTAGACTATTTTATTCATTATCTATGATCTTAATCCTATCGTACTTATACGAGATCATAATTTTATTAATGAATATTGAATTTTTAGATATTTAATTTCAATTATTCAACACTAATTTAAAAGAACAATTATATAAAAAATGTATTTTCATTAGTTTTATATTAAAATAGTCAAACACATGCTTTGAGAGCACTATGCCCAACAATCTTCCACTTATCCTAAAGTAAATGTGACATCTCTCTCAACCTCATATTTCACACATGACTCTCAAATGACTTCATAGAAAGTGTCTTGATAGAAAGATCAGCCATGTTATGACATGGTATTATCTTCATAAGAGTCACATCTCCTCGGTGTACGATCCAGACGTCAACTTTTGACTATCCTTATCTGATTTAACATCAGTATATCCAGTGAGATTGAGGTATCCACCTGAATAAACAAGCATATAATTTCTCCTTCTTCGGAGATACTTGAGAATATGCTTCATCGCAATCCAATGTTCTAAACTAGGATTTGATTGATAATGAATGACAATTTCTACTGCATAACAAATGTCAGATCTCTTACACAACATTGTATACATGAGACTACCAACAACTGAAGTATAAGGAACTTTCTCATATTCTCTTCCTCTTGAGGTGTCTTAGGACACTAGTCATTGGAAATGACAATTTCATGTCTGGTCGGTAGTTGACATTTCTTGAAATTTTTCATAGATAATCTCTCCAACACCTTATCAATATAAGATGTCTAAGAAAGTACCAGGAGTTTGTTCTTTCTATATCTTAGGATTTGGAAGCTTAGAACATAACTCGCCTCTTCCAAATCTTTCATTTGGAATTTCTCCGCTAATCACTTCTTTACTTTTGACAAAGTTTCTACATCATTCTCAATGAGTAGAATATTGTCTACATAAAGAACTAAAAAACCCACTATCTTATCATTGATGTATTTGTAAACACACGTTTCTTAACATTTTGCACGAAGCCATACGATTTAATAATTTCATCAATGGTAAGATTCTAAGATCTTGATGCTTGCTTTAATCCATAAATGGATTTAAGCAACTTGCATACTTTCTTATCTTGCCTATTTTTACAAATCCTTTTGGCTGCATCATATAGTACTATTAACAACATTGGAAAAAGGTCCATCTTCAGAAACTTTAAGCTTTGATCAAAATCATTTTTAATTAGGATAAACTATTTTTTCTAATTAAATAATATCATCAATTATCTTTTAAAATTAATTGAATTTGATTAGTCAAAAAAGAATTGATGACTCATCAATCTTGGGTCAAACCCAATCAATTAATTAATTTATTTTTCAAAAAATTAAAATGGATAACTATCCTTTTAAAAATTCAAAATTTAAAAGATAAATGCTAGGTTTAGAGTTTTCACAAAATATCGCAGGGGATATGAAAACATGGTATCAAATATCTGCGAAACATACCTTGGCAATGACAATGATTATCGTCAGCGGTGGTAGTGGGACCTCCCAACGCCACCGCCTTAATTCCGCCGATGGTCCAACCGTCAGATCCCTCACGGCGGCGGCGCCACCAGCGCCATTGTCGCCGAGTTTTTCGGCAGTGATTCAGCCGCTGGAAAGCTAGCGGCGCCAGTGTTGGTAACCACTTTCCCGACCCGGCTCTGGAGTTCTTAATTCCTATTTCGCTTTTCTTCTCTTCGTTCGTTTCGTGCATTCTTCGTCTTCTCACATACATAATTTTTACATCATGATAGTCAAGATAAAAATTACAAAATTCATACGCCCCAATCGGCTTACACAAGATCTAAATAAAAATAAAGAACAAAACTTAACCCAAAAGTCACCATACAATCAACGATTCATCATCATGCATGCATTCAAAAAAACATAATCATCCATTAATTCATACATATCAACATATATATTGAATAATACAAGAAATCCACACAACATTTAATATATACATATATAAAGACCACTCTGATATCAATTGTTAGAATTTGTGTTGATGCGCGGCGGAAGGCGTGGTGGTATTTAAAAAAATTTTATATAACGGTAAATGATCGCATCGTTGCAGATCCCAAAGGTGGAAACTTTTAATTGAAAAACACTTTTTCGGATCAGATCCATTACATATCTATATATTAAATCTAAGACATACAAATATATGAACTATTCCTCTTGTAGTCTATTAAGTGTCCTCACAAACAACAAACTTGTAATCTCACGAACAATGGACTGCGAGATCCACACCAAGATTTTTTAAGTCAATCCACAAACACACCAGAACGTGTGTGGGCACGTATAATGAATCAATGACACTTTTCTGTCTCTAGATGCACTCAACACATGAGATACATAGATTTTGGAGAAAGGGTTATTGTGAGACAAAATTATGAGAGAATTAGGAAAACTTATAGAGCTTTTTTATTAACCTTTAATCACACAACTGCACACTGATGCCAATATAATAATATCAATATATATCTTTTAAGTCAAGGCTCATAATATTTTTTAGGGATTTACACAAATTAATAAATTAATTACAAATGTGCCATTGTGGTGGGACCCACTGTATCTAAATAGCACTGCAGTGCCACACGGCACTATCTAGATATCAGTTTAATCAAAATTAACTTATCTAATCTCCCAATCAATTATCTTATCTGTTAATTAACATATTAGATAAACTAAATCAAATCATTATCTCATAATGATTTAATATTATTTAGTTTCATAAATCAAATATTCTGTCTCATTTATCGATCAACACAAAATTAATCGAAAAAATTATTTAATTATAAATTCTGAAAATTACATTAAATAAGTTAATTAATTAATTAATTGCATATAATTATTTCTTAATTATATATTTTCCCTAGAAATTTAATTTCTATTGTAAGTTAGTCATTTTCTCATATCCTGAAATATTCACACCTTAGACAGTGTAGTGCAAAGGTGACTTGGGGACCATTGACCCTTAAAAAACATATTATTAATTAAACTATTTAATTAAATAATCTTATTTATTATTTCTATTATTACTCCACTATAAATATGAAATTGCACTCTTAGTAATTATAGAATATATTTACAGAGTATTCTCGTGTAGTCCATTGATACAGTCACTTCATGTAGTTTTGTCCTCCAATTATTAGTTTGTATATTAGAGTTGGTCAAAATTATCATTTTACCCTTATAATTACCTCTTGATCCTTAAGTATCATTAATTCACTAGTGAACGACCAATTTATAATCGTATTATAAATTTGAGCTTAATGATCATTCAGTTCTAGAATTAACACTTAAGAGAACAATAGAGATCCATTAGGAAAGCTTGGAGTCTAAATTTTGTAAGATTATGTTCCCGATCATCCATCACTAAATCTCCAAAACAAAAGTCACTAGCCTATTTTACATATGATCTGGTAGACATGTATATGAGTTCATGGTTACTTAGAATTCAGGCTGATCTACATATGATTATCTATTTTGATGTGTATAAAATCTTTATGATAAACGGTAAGTTAATAAAGATATTAATCTATATCAAAGTCATGTTCTATATAATCTATTTATATAAAGTACATTCACTAAGATATCGAACTATATCAGTGATCTAGATCTAGATCACATGCATTTATAATGCTTAGTGAACCGTATTAGCAACCATTAATCAAAGATTCCATACTTTAATATGTTGCGAACTATTTGATTCATTATCTATGATCTTAATCCTCCCGTACTTATACAAGATCACAGTCTCATTAATAAATATGAAATTTTTAGATATTTATATATAAATTATTACAATAATTTAAAAGAATAATTATAAGAAAATGTAATTTCATTAATTTCATATTAAAATAGTCTAAATACATAATTTAAGGGCACTATGCTGAACAGTATACGCCATGAAGTTCGAGCCAAGTGGGAAAGACCATACGAGATCACCTCCGTAGCTGACAATGGGTACTGTCGGTTAGCTCACCCTTACATACATCAAGTCATACCAATGATAATCAACTTCAAGTACATAAGGATGCATTATGCTTAGTGTTGTAATTTCATTTCATGTTTTGTAAGGTGGCCAAAAAATTGGGAATAGGCTTATTGTCCTTAAATGCACTTAAGACGCTTCATAAAAGTGCATCGAAGGCTTTGCTGACCTCCCTAAAAGAGCTACCCGTCGCGGGTGAAATTTTAAAAAAAAAAGTATATAGCAGAACATATTCAGAATGTAAAAAAAGAAGAAGAGAGAGAGAAAGAAGAATTTATACTTACAAGAGGTGTACCGAAGGCTCAATGGTTAGTGTATCAATAGGTTTTTTTACAGAAAGGCCACTCACTGTTGCTCGAAGGTGTCTGTGCGTTCTGTTTCTTGGTGTTGACTTGAGCGTAGGAGTGAAAACTGAACTTTGGGGACTACGCGAGATTTATCATCTGAAGTTTCCACATACCCTGAATTCAGAGACGGGACCCGCTCAGGCTCTAAAGCCTCCACCCTGGATGCCTCGATAGAAGTCTTGGGATAAGATTCATCAACGGCGAGAACTTTCCTCTCCCTCTTACTCCCTTCTTGGTCAGAAGACGATTTCATGGTTTGCAGCGTTAGGTCCCTTTATAAATCCTTTTTCTCTTGTAAGTTGTCAAGAGGAAATTGAAGGTACTTCTGCCACGAATGAGCTAAGTTCCCAAAGTTCCTCTTCATTAAACTGATCATGTTGGGCTGGCGAGTGGACTGAGCAACATGGAAAGATGTCACGATGTTACTATAGTTACGGGCCCATGTCATCCAATATTCAAAGGCCTCTCTAAACTGGAGGTGGGGCCGTCGCTTTAACGCAATGCCTTGATCAAAATCTAACTGACGAGCCACTCAATTAAATTGGTAATGAATGCTCAAAAAACCATGTACCCCTATCTCGTCCTCACACTCGATCACTACAAGAAGTCTCGACGACGTTAGAATGGCCAATATGATCGCATTATTGTCTGAAAGCCAGAAAGGTGAATTGCCCGCGCCTGAGTCTATATCCTTCCTAAGAAGGGGTGCACTTTATCCCTGATGTAGCCATTTGGATAAAGAGCATAATTCCACACCTTTAAGTACCTAAAGATATTAGCCTCGGTAGGGAAGGTCAGATGCTTTGGAATTTTACTCCCAGATCTCGCCCATGCCTGGGGCGGGTCAACACAATCCTTGCACTGTAGCGAGGCAGGAGACCAAGAATGGGCACACATTGGGAACCCTCCCAAATGAACATCTGCAAGAAGGTGCAATCGGCGTAAGAGATGATCATGTACCACCCTTAGTTCCTCTATATGCCTCCATATATGTGATCCAACATGTAATACAAGTTTCCCAAGAAGATGGGTGCTAAGGGGATACGACAACCTGCAGCTAGTCTGACAGACATCATGAAGATTCTCCCATTAACCATGTCTGCAGGCTGACCTACGAGGTGTAAAGGCAATAAAAAATGATATAAAAATTCATATAAGTAAAGGAGACCATGTATGCGAGTGAAGCCCAAAGACGTGTAAAGCCCGGAGGCGTGTCCATGTGAAGTCTAAAAGCATGTCTGTGAAGCTCGAAGGCGTGTTTGTGTGAACCTTAAAGGCACGTTCATGAAGCCTGAGGGTGCGCAAGTGCCAAGCCCGAAGGTATGTGTGTCGTGGGTGCCCGAGGGCGGGTGTGCGTAGAGCTAAAAAGGGTTCATTATGGAGCTAAATGGTGACATATTTTATGAAAGCATGACGGTAAAAAAAGTAAAAAATAAAATAAAACTTAAACACGTACCTTGAAGGATGTATCTAGAGAGCCACATGACCACAAAGGTAGTGAGCTCCACTTTCTTGATCTCAAACTGAGCACCCTCCCTAGCTTCTCTCCTTGAGATTTTCTTCTTAGCAGGAACTGCTGCGCATCCTTGAAGAAGTAGCATAGCTACCCACTAAAGTTGGCCCGCCTACTTAGAACGCCCTCTGCTTTGGGTTTGTAAGACTTTGATAAACCCTTCCGTAGCAGTTCGAGAGTTTCCATTTCCTCTAGAGTGGAGGCGCTCTCGAATACATCATGATCAACAAAGAACGAGTGGCGTAAGAGCATGTGGACATCCTCTAAAGTAGGCCCTAGGTAGCAACAAAGGATTGAGTCTGCCTACTCCAACGTAATACCAAAGCTTCCATGGTGGCTGAGCTGACACGAATGTTGAGGTGCAAATTAACTCTCAAGGCTTCGTAGATACACGCCTTATACAAAGTAGTGACATACTCTAGCGTGGAGAATATGTACTCACACCACTTCAATCAACCTATCACAGGTCTTGCATGTCCATCATACAAAATGATCGATGGAGGGAAGTCACCGTGAGTTAGATTTAGTAACAAAGCTTAGTCCTCCTCCAAGCTCTCACAATTCCCCGATACCTCATTTTCCATCAATAGTGCGGACGACATTAGGACAACCGCCTCTGGACTTTTATACATCGCGCGAATGATTTGCTTGGCCGTCTTGTCAGAGATGCCCTATGGTTTCGGTGCGCACTTTGCTGAAGTATCGTACTTTCTATAGGCGAGGACTTCTTTGGGGATCATATGTTTTGGTGAAAACGAAAGAAAGATTGAATGGGGAAGAGATGAGAGCTTGAGAGAAACCGAGAAGAGGAAGTGAAAAACTCCTTTTGTGGCGTGGATACATATAGGTGGGGGGAAGTGACTACCCACTCCCCCACGCATTAGAAAGGCATTGCCTTCCCACGCCTTAGAAAGACAACCCGCCTTGGGAAGACGCCAGGTGTGCCTTCGCAAGGTGGGAAGGTACGCCTTCTCATTATTTGCGTACGAACAAATGTGGACTCTTGTTGGCCTACGAACCAATGTGGAAGATGCAACACTCAATCAGAATAGGTATGTCCAAGCTTGATCGCTGCACTTTCAACCTTGAACATGGAGCTAATGTAAATAGTAGTGATGTACACGTGGCATCATATGCCTAGGTGGCGCCCGCGTGGCCTGACGAGACCGATGTAGAGTAATAGGAAATATATTTAAGAAGGGCGCCGCTTAAATGTAAAGATGTTGTACCCAATGACTATATTTGTAAGTGGCTCCCCTAGATTTATAAATGAGGCGAGCTCATCTATGAATTATACAATAAGTGTTATAATTTGTCTTCGATTTTAGTGACAATCTGGAGGCTGTAGTCTTCGAGCTTAGTGAGAATCGAAGGCTGTTCCTTGTTTGGTAACAATCTAGAGGCTGTGGTATGGTAGAATGAGGACAATGTTACGTTATAGTAAGATAGGAAAACCTTTTTAAAGGGTATGACCTCTTTTTGATAAAGAAGGGTAAAAAAGGTGATACGTGTCTGTCAGGGAGGTACCTCTTTATTGTCGCCTTCAAGAAAGCCCAAGGGTTGCTGGCCTAGTATGGCCACCCTCGGGGTAGCCCGATGGACGGTTGGCATGGTCTTTCTACTTTTGAGGAGCCCAAAGACGGGCAGCATGGTCGATCCCCCTCAGGGGTGGGTGTTATGTATAGTACAAATATTCCATTTATGAGATGGTTATGTGACTGCTCGATGCCACAAGGGCATGACTAGTTGAGGGAGTGAAGTGTGGTCACATTTTGTGAGTGTGATCACGTTTTAGGCGTGACCACATTTATTACATGATTCCTATGCCGTTACGAGGGACATATTTATGGTCCCCACTTGGCCTCATCTATATAAGGGGGTTCTTGGTATCATTATGGAGATCATCATCAATCATTATCATTACTCTCACATTTCTCTAACCCAAGAAATTAGAGAATATTTCGCACTTAGAGTTCTCACCAACCTTAGAATAGTAAATGCATTTGTCACCTTCTTGAGATAGACCTAAGATGCTTGTATTTCAGCCTTTTAGTCATACAATTCTCACGCTCTCAAGCTCACTTGTTATTAGACTAGGTTACTCAAAAATAAAGGGAAATTTTTTTTAGACGTTTTGTCCGACAAATTTATCTAATCTAAATTTACACACTTAAGACGTTGAAGGATAATAATTAATTATCTAATTTTATCCAACCATCATGCTACAATTTACTCATAACCTTTCATTTTAATCATTCATAAGTCCAACCAAAATTAAATCTAATTTTAGATTTACCCTTATAACATTGAATAATAATGACTAGTTTTCTAATATTATCCAATTATGACATCGCTATTTCATTTATAATCTTATATTTTAATCATTCATTTAACAATAATTAGCAATATATATAAATAGAGGATGGGTTTTATACCCTAGGAGTACTAGAAGACATTATAATTGATTTATTGCAAGTAGGGGTGCACACAGTTTAGTTCGGCGTGATTTAGGGGGTCTGAATGAACCGAACCACAAATGTAATTTTACGATAATAGAAACCGAACCGAACTGGGAAACAAAAATAAAAACCACAGCTAAATGAACCATATAAAATCTGTAAAAACCGTATTAAACTGAACCAACAAAAAATCAAAGTAAAAAACACCAAAATCTGCACCTTTCCCAGTACAAAAACTTCAATTATTAATTCCTAAAAGAAGCTAAAACCCTAACAAAAAAATCTATAGATACCAAACAAAACCAAGCTAATCTCAAACCAAAAATCACCATAATAGTAGCAAATCTCTCACAAAAAATCAACCATAACAACAATGAAGCACAAATCAAATGAACCACGATTAGGAGCTGCGAACACGAAAGAAGCTTTAGGCTTCGATTAGAGAAGCTTTAGGTTCTGATTTGAGGAGTTGCGATGGTTACGAGTTAGGAGCCGCAAAGACGATGAGTTAAGAGCCACAAAGTTGATGATGACAGAGGCACGAAGACGACGATGACAGAGCCGCGAAGATGATGATGATAGAGCTAGCTGCGAAGATGAGGATATATTGACGACCTGAGTTCTGTGACAAATAAAGTTGTAACTGGGATGTGAGAGAGAGAGAGGTATGCTGTGTTTAAAACACGTGATGAAATTCTTATTTAAAATTAGGGTTTCTTAGATGTAAAGTGTGAAAAAGAAAAAATAATGAAAAATATAAAAGGGATAGATTCGAATCGTGTGCATAACACTTAGAGAAACTTTATAAGGTGACATCTCCACTCAACTGACTAGTAGTTCATAACTAAATATCCCTAATTTTGTATATAGTAGTGTGGTTAGGTTTCTAGCGGTTTTTACATCCTCAAACTGCAAACCGAACTAAAAATTGTGGTTTTTCCATTTGCTAAACCGATGCAAATCTAAATGATATGACAAAATTGTGGTTCGATTCAATTCAGTTTGATCGGTTTCTCGATTTTACTTACACCTCTAATTACAAGGCTAAAGTTTACTTCTACTAGTTAGTTTTACAAGCATCGACAACGTTTGTTTATTTCATATTTTTAAAAAAAATAATTACCTTTGTTGAATATCATGAACTAGTAAGATAAAAAAAATTTCCTAGCTTTTCAGTTTTTATTGGCAATTTCAAGTGGGGTCAATATCAATAATATGCCATTTTTAATAAAAAATTAAAAATGGTCAAAAACAAAATAAAATAAAGGAAAAACTAATCATAGGTTATTCTTTCCATCAGAACAATAGGACCGTTATGCTCAAAACTTGTTGAAGAGATGAAATATAATCAATGTATATCTTTTTTATCAGAGGTTGAATCAATCATAAGAAAAAGAATTAGGCAAAAAATTAGGATACATTCTGGGAAAATAAAACTTTCATCGAAGAGAAGTAAATGAAAGGCTTTCATAAAAATTTTCGTAGAATCGAGAATGAAGTTTTCATTCTGTACATGCCAGATCATGAATTAGTAACTGCATCCAATCTCTAAAAAAATTCCAATTGTTTCGAACTCTCTCTTTTTGGAACGGAATATTTATGAAATCCTCATGAATAGGATCAAACCTTATTCCATGGTATTTACATGAGATTCATTTCCACCGTAATTCTAAAAAAATGAAAATTCGGGGCCAAAACTGTTCTCCATGCGTGCGTAGCAAAAATTTAAATTTTTGTCCAGAAAGTTTATATAATATATATTGTTTATATAAAATATACTTCAAAAATCACACATGTATATATATTATATATTTTATAAAGTACTAAAATTTCGTGCAAGTATTACGTGTGAGTGAAAATTTTTCTTACGCGTGAATGTCTGTTTTTCTAAAAAATTATGTCTCACAACTATTTTTTAATACTTTTTTATTTGAGATCATTTTTGATATTTTTTTGAAAACTTGTCTATTTATTACTAATTTCAATTGTATCTGTGGTTTTGATTTGCGGCCCATTTACTGGGTCCGGTATCATGTTATATAACCAATCTTCCTCGTTCTATACAAACCCTAGTGGTGACTGGCGGCTCTTCTGCTTCCCGATTCACAGGTTTCTTTCTTTCCTCTGTCCAAATTTCATGTATGGAGGCTCCGGCAAAGAACTAACTTCTACTTTTCATTTTTCGTCTATTCAGGTAGGGTTTCAAGTGGTCATTTTTACTTCTTCGGCAACAAATGGCTCCCGCTAAAGGTACCATTCGTTCATACACCTACTTGATTCATTGTTCTTTTTTCATTTCTTTTTTCTGAGTGGATAGAGCCTAGCCACTTGTTATTTCTGCTCTGATTTTTTCAGTTCGTATTTTTCTTTTTCAATTGGGAAAAAGTGTTGCTTATCTGCTGGGCTGAGTTTTTGGATCCGATGAAATAGGACATAGGAGTTTCTTATATTCTTTTTGTTCTGACATTTGAATTTCATCTCTCTTAAAGGCGTATTGAAATTGGCGAACCATGTTAGTTCTTGTACTCCGCAATCCGCTTTTTGTTTTTAAGGGTTGTGTTAGTGTAGGAATTAAGTTTTGCATACGAAAAATGAACTTTTATTTGTTGGGTTTCATGCTTTATTCTAATCTGGCTATTCTTCATAGTTTCGCATTTATTATGCTTATGCAGTCGACAGTTCGAAAAAGGTCGATCCAAAGGTACAAGCCTTGAAAGCTGCAAAAGCAGTGAAATCAGGCCCAACATTCAAGAAGAAGGCTAAGAAGATCCGGACATCAGTTACATTTCACCGACCGAAGACACTAAAGAAGGAGAGGAACCCCAAGTATCCTCGTATTAGTGCTACACCGAGGAACAAACTTGATCACTATCAGATTCTCAAGTACCCTCTCACCACTGAGTCTGCAATGAAAAAGATTGAAGACAACAACACATTGGTTTTTATTGTTGACATACGTGCTGACAAGAAGAAGATTAAGGATGCCGTAAAGAAGATGTACGATATTCAGACCAAGAAAGTGAACACCTTGATCAGGTGAGCTTTGAATACTTGACTGGTAATACTTATAAAAAATCACTTGACTGGTATTGCTTCACTTGAAGACTCATCATAATCATGGTGTCTTTTTTGAATTGCAATGCAAGGTAAACAGCTATTTAGTTAAATGGATCCTATCTAGTTTTTCTATATCTTAGGCACATTATGTGAAACCTTAATGATGACTTCAGCCAGGGTTGAAAAAAATGTGATATTTGTTTCCATTAATTCTTTGAAATTTGTAAGGTAAAGACTTGGCATATCATAATGCTTGTATTCTGTCCGAAATGGAGAAAAAATGACATTGCAGTGTTTAAAGAGCTAGGCACAACTGCACAAGAAACTAAGATCACTGAAACATAAATTCATATATAATGGACGATAGGATGCTAATTCTTTTTACCTATAAATAAAAGTTAAAACTCTATCCTCAAAAGCCGCTTCTACTTGAGATATCTAGGAAACTCATGTTAAGAAAAAGTTGTAGTGTTGAAGTCCTACTCTGTATTTGTTCATTGTATATCCAATACTCTTGGGGTTTTTGAGCATGATATGACATTTGTGTTTTTTTAGCATGATTTGATATCACATATCTCGAATATGAGAAATAACTATGTTCTAACCGTTTATAGCTCCTTGGGAGCTTGGTGTTATATGTCTTGAAAGAGCCACTTCTGCCTTGAAGGCTGCAAATACAGTTCATGAAATTACTCAATGGATTTTTGTTTTGTTTTTACCAATATGTGTGTGGTCTTCACACAACAATTTCACCATTTCCTCTCTCCTGAAAAAATGTTCACTTTGCAACGTTGCGGTAATCTGTTCTTATTAGTTACTGATTCTAGACTTGTGTCAATCTGACAATTAATGGCCCAATTGTGGCTAACTCAAACTTGGAGAAGGCACCTCTTCTCGATTGTAATTGTACTATTGATGTCCTTTTTATATAAGTTTGGGTTCCTTGAACTTTTAAGCTGTATATTATTGATGTACACAAATTCATTGACAAGAAAGAGTTAGTTTCACGCTATGGATTCTGTTTTTAAAACAGAATTTTAGACATTATATTATACATACATAAATATTAACATGTGTGATGCAGGCCTGATGGTACTAAGAAGGCATATGTGAGGTTGACGCCAGACTACGATGCGCTAGATGTGGCCAACAAAATTGGGATTATATAAAGCAGGGGGGTTTCCTCAACCCGAGCAGGCTCTTTTTACTTCAATTCATTTGCTATTGCTGCTGCATTAAAAGATACAATATTTGCAAATTTTGTGCTTTAGAGTTGTAATCTCTTTGGATGATTCTGTTTTATGTTTCATGCGGGTTAATGACACTGCAAGAGTAGATCACTGTTTATTGTTGATTTAATGGTTTTGTAACCAAATTAAGAATCAATAGTTGCCATCTTACTTCTCTCAGCCTTCCTTGTATTTTGGTGGCTTATGTTTCTGTATCGGTACTAGGCCTTAATCTATATGTAAATCATTATGAAATGATCTAATAGTAGATCATTGTCTAGGGTTAGGCATGTTTCTGTTCGATCTGGTTTTTAACAAAAAAAATTAGATTGAATCAAAATTTATGGTCTTGTTGAAACTAGGAATGAACTGATCAATAATATACATATAAATCAAATTGATCTGAGCGCAAAACAATTAACAATTAATCGGTTTTTTCAGAGGTCAATCAATGAATTTCGTTATAATAATTTTTTTAATTTTTATGTATTATAATAAAAATTTACAATTTAAATAACAACATTTAAAAAATATTATAGAGATGAGAAATATAAAAAATTAAATATGATATCTTTGAGGGAAGTTAAACTATTTGTCTAGTCTAAACCGCAAGAAAGTTTTGAATCGAACACAACTATAGTTAGCTAGAAAATCGATAAACTGATATTTTTTGTTTGATCAGGGTTTGGTGTCGTTTTTTGTCAAAATGTTTTATGTAGAATTTTAGTTAGTGTGTTTTCTGACAAAAGAAAACCTTAAATAACAGGACTACAATAATAGAACATGTGGTGCACTAGAAACACTTTTCATGATCAGCACTACTATTATGTGCAGCATCTGCTTAATTTTGAGCCATTCATATCAATTTTCTAGTTTGCATTTTACGAGGCAATGAGATATTAAAACGTAGATGATGACGGAGCGAATAGAAGGAACTGAGTAGGAGTCTTTGATTTAATTGGCAAACATGAAGTCTAACTAAAGAGATGGATAGATTAAAAGACTTAAAATGAACTTTGAGATCTAAAATAGACTTATAAATTCTGCAGAGGATAAATCCAAAGACAAAAATAGCCATTTTAATTTCAACTTCAAAGTTCCATAATCAAAACTCTATACCATTTTACTTACACCCCAGCCCCTCAAATTGTTTTTTTTTTTACAAAAAAGAGAAGAAAAGAGCTCTTCTCATCAAAGATGTTTGTTCCGTCATTGAAATCTTTCTCGCTTCCCGGCCGGAATCTGTGAGTTAATACCCGAACTCGGATTCAGAATCAATGAATTGTTGAAACAAGAACTAGAAGAACCACCATTGAAACTCAACATCGATGCTGAACACATTTGAGAAGACCCACGAGACATCTCTGTGTATGAATTCAATGGCTGTTTCTGATTGAGATTTGTAATAGTCTCACAGCTCTTGATTGAAACAGGCGGGATTTTAAACGGCTGCAGTGGTGGAGGATTCCTCCACCGGGGAAGCGGTCCGGCAACAAGAAGTGTCTGAAGCAAAGGACCAGCCTCCATCACAGCCTGCAAAAGTTTTCCCTTCTCAGGTAATGCCTTCCCCTTCACAAAACTCTCAATTACTTCACAACCCGGATCCACTTTCAAACCGGCAACAAAACCAATGTTACTTGAATCAGCCATGTTCATATTTGAAAATTCAGGAGAAGAGACTGTATCAAAGATTGAATCTGCTGACCGGGGAGTATGCGTATCGGACAAGCTGTTTGATTCAGTTATGCTTGAATTAGCCTTAGTAGTAGTGGTGGGGATGATTAGAGGGGTTTCAGGGTGAAGATGAGGGAGAAACGTTGTTGGAGTAGAGGGTAATGGTAGGATTTTGTTCATAAGATTGAGGAGTTGAGTTCTTGCTTCATCTCTTTCTTGGTATGCTGTTTTAAGAAGATTGACTAAATTCTTCACACTCTCTTTGCTCTTTCTTATTTCATCGTTTGCTTCCATTTTTAGTGATTCTAGCTCAAGAGTCGTGTATAGCAGCTTCTGCTTCAGCTCATCAATGCTCTGCATTTTCAAAGCATTCAAGTTAGTTTAATGAAATGAGAGAGAGATTAAAACAAGCTTTATGGATTCATAGAAGAAATGGGTATTGAACAAAATCGTAATTTGGTAAAAAAATCAGAGATTTCTATAATCCAAAACAAAGAATCGTAATCCCAAGAAAAGACAGTGGCGATCACACTAGTCCTTAAAGTCAAACAATTCTTTTTCTTCTTTTGATAGAAATGGGAAAAGAAAGACTAAAAAAACTTTAACCCACAATACATAAGGGGGTCCCCATGATTATTTGCTATGAAAAATTTATCAATACCGACATGTTCTTAACCAAAGTCTCAAAGGGAAACATGTTGTAATCATAGCAACACACAGAAAAAAAAAAGTATTTCTCCATACCAAATCAAACCTTTTTCAACAAACATTTCGTAAACTTTACAAGGCCATGACTTCATGTAGCTTTTGACAGAGAAATTTACCATTAAAATTTAACCCAAATGAAAATTCATTTCTCAAAAAATGAGATTTTTTTTCAAATTCATAATTCTAACCCATTTTGCGGTGTAAGAAGACAAAGCTAGAAAGAAAGTAGATTATCAACAATGGTATTGGTTAAACAGAGAAAAATCTTATCAGAAATGAAAAAAAAATTATAAAAATCCTCTGTGCACTACACAAAATCTTGTTTGGGAAAAGGGAAAGCAGAATTGAATCAAAATCCATAAATTAATCAACAAAAACTTTGATTAAGAGGCAAATTAGAAAGAAACCCAGAAATTTCATCTTCCATTAGAGTGATAGATAGAAGACAATCCACACAGACAGTATAATTTTGAAGTGGGAATAGTGTTCAAATGTCAAAACAGAGGAAACCCAGAAGAGAAAGATGAAATTAATAAGAAATGAGGAGTGACCCACCTCTTGATAGCTCCACAGAGAGCCCAATTCCTCCATAGCCTGAATTTCTTGAAATTAAAAAGAGAGAAAAGAGGAAATGAATATCAAAGTATTAGGGAGTTGAAGAATGGTGGACAGAGAGTCATTTATAGAACACAGGCAGAGGCAGATAAGACAAGCAAGTGCGAGAGAGAGAGAGAGACTACCAGCAAAGAAAAATAAGGAATTTTAAAAACTTTACTTACAGAAAAAATTGGAGATTCCATTTTTTCACTCTTTTTTTATTTTCTTTTCCTTCACCGCCTATTTCTCAATGCATATAAAATTAAATCTCCCTCTCTCTCTCTGTTAAATCCAGTTAGATTTTCCATACATAAATTGATCTTCTGAAGGAAAAAAAATTTAAACGGCTATTTTCCCTTGAGCTTTCCTTAATTGAGTAATTACGCGGTTTAATAAATGTGAATTTCAGAATTTTTTCATATATACTCCTTTAAAAAGAATTTCCCTCCGTTTATTAGTCAAAGTTATTTAAATGCCGGTAAATTTTGCGGCTAACCACGGCGGATGATGTTCTGCCTCTGTTGATTGGACGATCAAACGTGTAGACAAGAATGGATCGCCGCTTGATCACATTTTTTTTCTTATTTTTTCTTTATCATTGTTTAAATGTTTTAAATTAGTATTTTTTTCTAAATGTTAAATTATCGAGTGATGTGTTATTTATCACTCATTAAAATGATATATTAAATTAATTTATGAATAAAAAAATATGATTGATCACTTAAAACTTGATTTATAATTTAACCGGTCTAGAATTATTCTATTAAATTTGATACATTTTGGCCCTCTTGAATTTGATACATCTCTGCCTGGCCTTCTATTTGTAATGGACAGTCTATAGTCATGATCTTCCAAATAAAATCTCATTATTTTTTACAGTCTAAATCAGACTAACTGCATCATTTTATAAATGATGAGGATTTCAATTCAGTTTCTTTTCCGAACAATGTATTTAAATAGAATAATATATATATATATATATATATTTCTTTTCATAGGGCGAGTAACAGATTTTTTTTTGTTTTATTTTGAATTATATGAAACAATTAGTGTTTAGTTGTGAACTACATGGCCGTGAAATTGAAAAAGGGTATGAACGAATTTTCATTTGTCACAAGTATGAATGATTAAGTATTGTAAGGCAAAAGAAATAATATATAGATCTTATCCTTGCAAATGCATTGTAATTAAATAATGTTTGTTGGAGACATTCTTTGTAAAAATAAAAGGATGGACCCTAATGGGAGTACTAGATTTGGCTTGTGAACTGCCCGAGAAAACTGAATTCAACCATTTTGTAGTTGACTTATTATGTTGGTTCCTTGATTCTATTTTTTTCTAACTTAATTTATAGCCTTTTAGCTTAGGCATCCTAGAACTGAAGATGCTTTAAAATTTTAATAATTTAACTTGTTTTCAACCTTTAGATCTGTTTAGCACGGCTTTATATTTGTTTATACTTTGTTTAACATAAAATATTTTAGGGTAAACTATAGTTTCACTCGCTGCAGTTTAGGATAATTTTTATTTTATATCATATACTTTAAAAATTTATAAAATAGACTCTATAATTATATTTTGCATTCGCATTATATCTTCCATAAACCCACCGCTTAAAAATATTAATGGTCATTCATGGAAGTCCTTCGTGGTAAATCTTTTAACGCCACATCACTTAATTGTTTACCTCAACAACCACATCATTTTAAACCCCCTTATCTTTCCTTTCTTCTTCCTTCTTCCCTCTTTTCACGAATGACCATTGTTGCAGACTTTCAAGTACAACACATTCCACGATTTTCTTCCCCCATTTTCTTATTTCTTCCCCCAGTGATTTGCTTCCCCTTACTCCGTTCATATCCACAAGTAAATTAAGTTGGTTACCCTTTGAAGGAAATAATCCTTTTTTTCCTTTAATTCTTCTTTAATGAGAATTATACAAAAAATAGAACTATTAGTACATAATTCAGAGGTGATTTATGGCCATTATTGGGCAATTTATGTGTTGGCTTCTTTCTCTAGACCATTTCTGGTGTTCTTGGGTTTAATTTGAAATGAGTTTTCTTCATTTTGGCTATCGGGGTTTGATTTTGGTGGAGATTTGGGGTTTAATTTCAAGTGTGTTACTTTAGATCTTGATGGGTAAGCAAGCAACATCAACAAAATTTGCAAGAGAGATTGAAGGGTTAGAGGCCAAAAAGCCTTACCAAAAGTGAGAGTAAAAGTTGGAAATTGCTGAGCCAAGCAAGGGAAAAAGCTGTGGTGCCTCTGACATGAACAGAGGAAAGAGTAAAGTTTGCAACAATGGCTATTCGTGATTAGAGTTTTATTGAGGAGTAAGAAGGAAGAAGAAGGGAAATATGAGGGGAATAATTAAGAGTATTTTGGGGATTTTATCCTACGTGACAGTTGAGTAAATTAAAAAACTGATGTAGCGTTAAATTACTTGCCACGTAATACCACGTAGACAGGCCGTGACATGCCGTTATTATTTTTAAGCGGAGGTGTTACGAAGGATCTAACGTGAATTCAAAATGTAACTGTATGGTCTATTTTATAAATTTTTAAAGTGTAGGATCTAAAATAAAAAGTACTCCAAACTGCAGGGAGTAACACTATAGTTTACCCATTGTTTTAATAGTTTGGGGGATTTATACTAATAAAAATTTAGACTTTTAATCTCTTAACTTTTAAACTAGTTATAAAATGGTCATTTATCATTAATACTCCACAATTTTTTTCTTTTGAGTATTTCTAAACTGACTAAATATTAATTAATTAAATGATATCTCAATTATTTATAAAATGAATATTGTATTACTCATAAAATGATTTGATGAATTAACATATCAATGATTAACATTACTTGATCAAATAATGCGAGGTTTATAAATTGGTTGGTCTAGAATTACACTTTTCGTCTCTAACTATATAGTCATCTACCAAATTTTCATTAGTATTCCATTAGTATGCGCTAATATGGACATCATTCATTTACGTGACAATGACATAAAAATAACAAACCATTGATAAAGAATAAACTTGAGTGCGTCGTCCATGAGGATCAGGGTTGTCTGGCGTTGGAGAACCTGGCAGTTTGCAGCCTGGCCTTTTAGGCCCATTCGATCACATTTGCAGAGCCCAGATCAGGTCATACTTCAAACTACAAAAAAATTATTTCATTTTGCCCCCCTTTTGGGCCATCCAAGTTAGATTGGGTAACCCTAAAGGGAAAATTTGCACTCGACAGTTGGGGTCAACTACCAAGAAATTCATTTTGTCGATGAATTCATGAAATGTTAAACCTAACCTTGACAAAAATAAATTCTTCGAAATGTTAGACCAAGAAGCTTGCATCATTTTGCACCATAAGTATTGTTTTGCATTAGAAAGTCATGAGGCAATATTAAGTTATCATCGACTAACTAAAGCTAACAATATTGTAACTAATTTAACTACTATTAGTTAGTGGTTTATTATCCTTAACACCCCCCACAAACTGATGCCATAGTTAAAGGGCATTAGTTTGTCTCTTAAGAAAGTAAAATCGAGGATTATAAAGAGGTTTAGTAATCATATTAGCAAGTTGAAAAGATTCAACATGGTTTACAACAAATCAATTTTTACATGTTTTATATGGGCATGGAAGACTATATTAAAGGTAAGGTCAAGGCAGATGTGTTATCACACTATAGTGTGGGAGGGAATGGTAAATAGAAATGAAAATCACATAAAATATGTCTGATCTAAGGCTGTTCAGCTGATGTATAAAGCTTTGTACTTTGCCTTTGTTGAGTACCTAGCTATTATTGTCTGCTTCTTTGCACTACAGAAATCAGATTCAAACAAAGAAAAATTATATAAATAGTAGTGAATCATTCATCAGAAGGGCCTCAAGCATAACCTATATCACTGAAGGTTTGAGGATGTAAAGAACCTAGTATGAATAACACGCCATGATCTGTATACCACAATGTATCTCAGTGTTCTCTTGACAACAACTTAATGGGTAAAAGTGGGTTCATGCATGAACTGACATACTCTATTGAAACTAAGACTAACATCAAGGCTCGTAAATGTAAGATATTGAAGTGCCCCAGCTATACTTCTACAAGAAGAGATGTCAGATAATGAGATCTAGAGATCCCACATGACTGTATAAAGGTGACTTAGTAGAACATGAAGAATTACAAGGTTTTACATCAATCATTCCAGCTTTCGATAATAAGTCTTTAGCATATTTCTATTGATTAACAAATATATCCGATGAAGAAGTTTTGATCTTAAGTCATAGGAAATACTTTAAGGGTTCGAGATTTGTCATTTCAAACTCTTACTGCAATATGTGAACAAGTTGATCAATGTAGATTAGGTTTGTACTTGTTAGTATGATGTCATCCAAATAGAGAAGAAAAAAGTATTAGAATTATTAGTTGTCTTGACAAACTGAGATGAATCTGCCTGAGATGCTGTAAAACCCAAAGTAATAAGATATGAGGTAAACTAATCAAGCCATACCCATGGAGCTTGTTTCAAGCCATTAAGAGATTTGTGAAAGCTTGCAAAGATGATGGGCAAAGAAGGGTTAACAAGACCATGATGCTTGTCATATAAACTTCTTCCTTTATGAATCCATCCAAAAAAATCATTTTTGACATCTAAAATTTTTAAAGACCAACCATAATAAGCAATTAGATACAATATGATCCTAACAATAGGCTTTTTAATTGTAGGGCTAAAACTCTGTTCATAATCATTTCTTGCTTCTTGCTGAAATCTTTTGTCTATAAGTCTAGTCTTATACGATCCCACCCATCATGATGATACTTCAGCTTATAATCCCATTTATAGCCAACTAGAATCTTGCCACTAGGTAAATGGACCAAAGAACATGTTTCTTGAGCTAAGAAAATATTATATTCCTCTGTCATAACCTTAGTCCATGCTGGAATTTCACAACCAGTGAAAAAACTTATAAGTTTAAGAGTTCTAGAAGAATCAGAAGTGAGATATGATTTTTTATTAGAAATACCATATTCATATCTGGTTTACATGGGATGAGATGCATGAGATGAATGAATGATGGTTTTCAAAGGAATTGAGGTATTAGGTAAAGATGCAGGAGTAGGGTAAATAGAGAGATCTATAGTAAGATGTAAGTGATTGAGATTGTAAGATATTAATGTCGTGTAGAGAAGGTGATATCAGTGTCATGTTATGATTAGGAATATAATCATGATTAGAAAGTAAACCTAAATGAGAATGTAAGATAGGCAATAAGTTGGGAGATGATGATGCAAAAATGTGGGAAGTGTTATGTTAGACACCAGTAGTCTTCTTCACTTATTGTGCATACGAAAATAAAAATTCATCCAATACTAACATGTATAAATGTATACGTCTTTTCAATAGTAGGATTATAGCATAAATAACATTTATATTCAAGAGCATAGCCTAAAAATACACCGAATTATTTTTGGTTGCAACTTACAAGGTTTTAAGGCAATGATAGCAAGCACAATAAAAAAATCTAAGATGACTATAATCCGGTAGTTTACCAAAAAGTGCTTTAAATGAGGAATATACTTAGTAGTTTGAGTAGGCATTATATTGATTAAGAAAACTACTACAAAAAAGCATAAACCAGAATTGAAGGGGAAGAGAAGCTTTACAAAGTAGTGTAAAAGCTTTTTCAACTATATGCTTATTTTTCTTTTATGCTAACTCCTTTTTGTTTAGGAGTATAATTGCAGTACTTGTGATGAGATATGTCATAGTTTTGAAGAAAAGACTTAAACTAAAGACTATAGTATTATCCTCCTTCATCCATTCTTAAAGTCTTAATATGTTTTGATAACATATTCTCAATGAATGGCTTAAACTTTTGCAATATGGTAGGAACATTAGATTTTTGAACTAAAAGGAATGTCCAAGCGTATCTTGTCATGTCATATATAAAAGAGGCATGATACAGAGTCATTTGAAGAAGTAATTCATGAATGCCTCAAACATCACTATGAATCATATCTAAGGGAGAAGAAGAGACGATATTGGACATAAAATGTAACTTTGATATTTTACTATGTAGGTAACTTGTACATGTACATGATTCTG
This sequence comes from Datisca glomerata, assembly GCA_003255025.1. Taxonomy (NCBI): domain Eukaryota; kingdom Viridiplantae; phylum Streptophyta; class Magnoliopsida; order Cucurbitales; family Datiscaceae; genus Datisca; species Datisca glomerata. Next base: position 607,655 of record QANY01003987.1, on the reverse strand, counting down.
AATTTAGAAAAAGAAGTAACAATATAAGGCAAATGTGCCTTATTTAAAATTTCTTTGCTAATAAATTAGATGCATGAACAAGCCCTTCATTCCATGTAGTATATGATACTTTTATGTTAAGAAATGCTACTGGTGCAGGTGAAGCAATGACTTAAGTGGTGTTATGATGGAGTTTGAAGTAGGAATTGGATATAATCCATTCTCACTGAATCCTTTGTAAAGGATTGGACCTGAGATTTTGTCTTGAACTAAAAAGAAAGATGCATTTATTACCTAAACATCATTTTTGAATAGAGCGATGTTAGAGAAAATTTGTCGTGTGCAAAATACTTGAGGCATAGAAAAGGTTTGAGATTGAGTGGATAAAATGCTTGAACATGCTTGTGTAGTAGGAAAAGGTTGTTAATTTCTAACTGTAACATTATCATTGCAATTATACTCTAAAGTGGAGAAAATGTTCTTTAGCTCAGGTGTGAGTTATGAGTTACGTCCAGTATCTATAAGCTAGACTTGAGAATCTGAGGTTGAAGGTTGAAAAACTAATGTTGCCATAACTGTAAAGGTCTTAGGAGGATTTTTACCATGATATGAAAAATTCATCATGTGATAACAATCTACAGTAATGTTCCTAAGTTTTAAACATATATGGCAATGGGTTCTTACAACTTGAGAAGTGTGATCATGGTCGTCAAAGGGTCGAGCCGGGCTAGCTCGATCCAAAAATTGTTAGCCTTGGACCTAGCCCAAGCCATGTCCAGTAGGTCGTTGATCAGTCAACAGGCCGAGCTGGCTGGCCCAGACTAAAATATAGAGATCCAAGCCCGGTCCATGAGCTCGGGCTTATGGTGGACTATCGAACTAGGTCGAAGGGCCAGGCCTAAAGGCTCGACCGAAGGGCCGGGCCTAAGGGCGGAGCTTTTAGAATACTCTTTATTTAAATTTGTTTTCATCAAAATATCATTTTCCTCAATTAATATTAATAGATGTCGTTATAGTTATTTAATATGGAAGGTTATAACTTAGAAACTAATAAGTAACCCAACATTGTTAAAAATTACTACCAAAATTATAAACTACCTAAATATGTAATTTAATATGATTCCTCAAACTTTAAAAGTTTGGAGTGGTTGAGTAGATGACTTGAAACTTAATTGCTCACAAAATAAGAAGTTAAACACTCAAAACTTTGAGACTTGAAAACTTATAAATTTAGAGTTTCGTTTCTAGCAATAAAACAAGAGTTTAAAAAATTGAAAGTTAAAGGCTGTAGAATGTATAAATTTGATAAAAAAATATATATTGAAGAGAATAGTGAAGAATAAAAGAGGGCGAGAGACTAGCAATTACCAATTACAGAGTAATTTGAGACCAAATGATCATGGAAGCATGCCTGGCAACCCGGGCCAATTGGCGAGTCCAATCGGGCTAAATTTAGCATGACTCGCAAGTCGACCCTAAAGGCTAAATGTTAGCCCAAACATGACCCTAATATTTTAGGGCTGAGCCATAGAAGCCCAATAGTCAAGCTCATGCCAGGCTAAAGCCAGTTGTGCTCGGGTCAGTCTAATCGAGCTATTGGGATTTGGGCTTTCTGATGAGGCTTAAAGTGTGATGCATGTTAGACTGAAAATTCAAACCACCTCTTCCTATTGTTTCCTATTGTTTGATTGTTCTGTGATAGTGGAGCTCCTAAGATTGAGAGAAACTATTCATAATGCTAAGTTAATGACATTTTATCCCTTCCTGAATTTAACCTGCCTCCTTTATAAAAACTAGAACCATTATCTCTATTGTTCATACATCCTCTATTTGAATTAATATTTGTGTGCATCAAATATTGATATGGTCAAAAACATATTATTATTATGTATCCGTTGTGATTCTAAAAAATGTTCTTCAAATTTAAGAATAACAGGAAACTCTTCAAGTGTCATAAGTTCAGTTAGAGGTGTTCACTGTTTGATTCGGTCAGTTTTTTGGTAAGAAAACTGAACTAAACCGTTCATGCTAAAAGAAACGAACCAAACCGTGAGTTTCGGTTCGGTTCTTCGGTTCAGTATTATTAATTAAAAATAATTTTGAAATGATATTATTGAAAAAATATAAAATTAAAGTTTTTTTCAGTTCGGTTCAGTTTGATTCGAAAACCACCAAAATTCTAAACCGAACCAAAACTTTGGTTCTCCCATTGTCCCGAATAGAACCAAACTGAACACATATAAAGAACCGACCGAACCGATCATTTTTGGTTCGTTCAGTCGATTCAAGATAATTTTGAACACCCCTAGATTCAGCCCTTGTTCTAATAGAGGTTCTTATTGTTGGTTTCGTAACAAAAAATTGGTTGTCGCAGCACAATCGTTGCCTTTATGTATCTATCGATATATTAATTTAATATTTAAAGAATTTAATCACACGATGATGAAGAGACCAACTCTTCAAGTATGATCTAGTTCCTTGAACTTTTTATAATTTTTTTTATTCATTAGATATTCTACGCCTAGTCTCTGACAGTAGATGGACGGACGTGTGAGTATTTAACAAAAAAAGGATGATCACATACTCACCTTTTTAGATCCCGCTATGATCTCAACATATGAAAACAAAGGAACATGAAGAAGAGAATAATTCTCTATTTTTCTCTATTGGGCAAAAAAATAAACTTCACGCGGACCCATTAACGTTTTTCTCAGAACCAAAAAAGCTTAACTTAAAACATTTAAAATCTTCTATTTATTACAATGATTTCTGCGGAAGATTAAAATTAGATTTCTAAAATTCAAATTAAAAACTAATCAGATAATCATTATCTGATAAAGGACCACCCTCACTTGGTGAGGTGTCCGATCATCTACACGTCACACATGATCTCATGTGTGCCGTGTTAATAATCTCTTGGAGGTGATGATCATTTTAAATCAAATTCTTTACCCTTTCAGATTTTTTTGATAAGATTATCTATAATTTTATTTATCAGATAACATTATCTGATGAATAACTAGATAATCCCCACTTTGAATTATAAGATAATCTTTATATGATAAGTGATCATCTACTAATTAAACCAGTCACACACCACACACGGTTTCCAAAGTGGTGTGGTCTTCTTCAATTAAAATAATCTTTTGGAAAACAATCAAATGCAACTGGAAATAATTCTTATGGTAGGAGGATACTGTGTTTTCACCACACCGTCTAATCTACTTTTAACATGCTAAACAATTTCATCATTTACATCAAAATTAATTTCATGAAGTAATCGATTAGGTTCTTGCCACATAATATATGAGAAATGGACACTTGTATCATCACATATTTATAGAATTTGTAATACTTGTGAATCAATTATTTTAAACTATATATCCTAATCAATTAATTTTACTTGCCCAACTAGTGCTTCACATAGATGACACAATGGCCCATTGACTTGAAATTTATTTATTGATAATCGATAAGCTCTTTACAATTAATATACCATTTTATTTATTTTGAAGTTATTCAACTACAAACTTAGAATTGCACTATTTTGATATTATATATACTAACTACTCGATGAATTGAATAGCTATTTGATATAATTACTATGTATAGATCAATCCACTATAAATAGTTTATATTTAGAGCTAGATAAATAATTCTTTTACCTCTCTAATTATTTATTTCTCGTTGAGTTTTTGTTGATTCTCTAATGAATAATAAATTTATGGTCTTATCATAAAGTGAATGCCATATCATTTAAGACCTAAATCAATACTCAAGAAAACTATTTATCTCACTTCATGATGAAGGAATCAATTCTATTTTGTAAATTAATATTTCCAGCTATTTACTTCATAATACTTTCAAAATATAAAGAATTAAGTTCGGTGAGATACATGGACTTTTATTGAGTAAGTCGAAAAGCATAACATTATAAACATGAGTATATTATTTACTCAAGATTGAGATTGTTCTTAGATAGTCATCAATATAATAAATTTTGAATACTCTATAGGCTAACGATGATTAGATGTTTAAAATTATCATGCCTTAGTCATATATAATCTCATCATATAAAGTACCCTCATTCCAGTATTTCCACATTAACAGTCCGGATAAGATTGTTTCATTATCAGTGAAAATGAGTTGGACTTGTAATTATTGTTTAATTAAGGGTCTCACTTAAATTTTATCCTTTTGTATAGAACTACAATATTTATGGTCACATATAATAATCATTGAATTTTCATTTACATTTATAAAGCAACTAACATACATGTATACAAACATAAATGAATAATCACTTTATTTATTAGTTAGCAATAAATTTTTTACATCATATGCTTCTAGAGGATTATTCCTAACAGTTATAGTATTAAACTCACATGGCAGGCCATTGAACATACAGATCAATACATCTTCATCTTCCAGATTCATAAAAACTACAACAAGTTTGTTTTTCATTCCCTTGATTTCTTAGATGTGAGAATCAATATTCTCTATGCTTAATTTCTGGTAAATTATCTTGGTTCTTAATATGGATTAGAATCTGATTGAATCAGAGACCTTCCATTGGAGCTCCACTGCCTACCACATAAGAAAATGACATCAGTGACAAGGTGGCATCGATAAATGCCATAAAATCTTGATCTTATGCAGTCTATAGTTCAAACTTCAGATTAACAGTGGTGGTGATTTCTCCTTTATCATTTTTGAGAAACTTGTTATGACATACTAGTATGCCATCGACATAGTAAAAATAGAATTTATTTTAAGAATAAAGATGACTAGATACTTTCAAAGGACAAAGATTGTAGTATTAAGTCTGATATCAAATTGAAGATATTAGAGAGAAGAAAAATGAGAGAATGAGATCCTAACCCATTTGTAACACAAGAATAATTTTCTCGAGAAGAAGAATAGGTAGCCATTTTTAAGACATTTGTCTCCTATGGCTTTGATACCATAAAGAGTTTTAGGAGAAAGCAAGAAAGAAGAGAGGAAGCAAGAAGTTAAGATGACTTATGTTATTCATTTCATACCTCAATAAAGAACATATGTAAAACTTATATAGTGAAGTCACTAAGCAATATTAAGTTATCATTGATTGAACTAAGGCTAACAGTATTGTAACTACTTTAGCAACTATTAGTTAGCGATCTATTATCCACAATACCACCACCTAAATTCCTTAAGATAATAAAGAAAGAGCATGAAGTTTTTTAGGGATTTTGGGTGATGTGTAATGGAGCGATCTAGTCTATGACCAACTAAGTCTGAGAACATGAAGATTCTGTGTCTTAAGGGTGAAGAATAAACACCTTAGGTCCACTCGTGAATGTGACAAAATGCCATTTTCTTTAAGGATTGGTGAGAACTTCAATGTCCATAATATTCTCTCTATTGACCTAGGGGAGTGTGAGGTAAATTATCTCCAAAATGATGCCAAAGGTACCCTTTTATTGTGGGGACAAGTGTAGTTAGCTCTTTTCAAAAATTAGGTTCGCCTTTTAAATGTGACTACCTTATCTAGTCATGTCTGCGTGGCATCGAGTAGCCATTGATTTCACAGGAACATTTGGAGAGGGGTTCTTTCTTACGCCACCATCACATGTATAACCTTACACATGCTGTGTGACCATAGATAAAGGAAAGACCTTTGCCCCGCCATTGTGCATACCAAGGCGGCATTCTGAGTATTCTATTACTCAATGTGTGTTTCATGCCTTAGTGCATTCTCTAGTAGAAGGCGGCACATCCGAGGTACCTAAGGCGGCCATATTCATCAAAGTAGTTTTATCTCTCTCAGTACGACGTAACCTTGTCCTAATCCTACCAGACCACAACTCCTAGATTTTCCCAAGCAAGAGATAACACATGAGCCTTTGTCATCAATCTCGACTGTGGATGATAGTGAAATACAAAAAAACATGACATTGGGTTCACCGTTTTTATAGGCTCGGGGGCATTTCTTACAGTGAAGATTACAATGATCATAAAAGAAAGGGCATCATTAGGTACGCCGCCTTCATATACTTAAGCAACGTCCCTTACAAACCTTTATATTTATTCCACGTCAGCATGTGTGATGCAACATAGATGTCAATTAGGTTCCTCCCTTAATGCCACGTGTGCCCTTTTGACTCGTTACTCACGCTGACGACCTACTATTTACAAAGTTGAATATAAAAGAGGAGTTACTGTTGTTTGGCGTATGATTTTCCATGGACAATGAATAACCTTTGATAGTGTCGTCCCAAGTTTTTCTTTTTTAATTTCTTAGTTCCATTTCATTGTCAAGTGAGTGAATTATCTTGGTTAGTAATAATGGAAAAAATATGGAATGACTACATGGAAACAAAGATAACAACTAAGAGATATGAGTGTTAAAAAAAGTTCAAGAACCATTTAGAATCATTTCTGAAAGTCGAGGGATTGGAAGTATAGTTTTTCTGAAATTAATTTATGAGTATGCATCATTGCAAAATACATTTTTGATTATCCATGTATACTTTTATTTTCATTTCAGTCCATAGTTTAATTTTTTAATCATGTTCTTAAATAATTTAAAATGTTACAATTGAACTTTTTTTGTTAGTATTAGACTTTGATTTTTTTTTTTATATTTTAATGACCTACACAATATACACATGAATATTCAATGTTTGAGCTTTAATTGTAATATTTTAACTTAAGTATTTGATTGAGAAGAATTAAACGTATAATGATCAATTTAGAAATTAGAGTAAATTTGAAAGATTGAAATGCATTTTACACAAACTTTTATGAATGTAACTTGACATGTAACAGTAAAGATCGATAGCTCATGCCTCATATTTGACAAGAAAATGAATTAAACTACTACAGCTCGAAAATGACCCATATACCTCAAAATTAAAAAAATCATCGTTTATCAAAATTTGTTGTAACGAAAGTAGCAATAAAATAATAACAAAATGATATTTTTAATATGGTTCGGTTAATTTGCCTATGCCAATGATTTTTCTCATTATATCACCATCATTACAAACTCAACATCGACTCAATATCACCTAATTCAAATCTCATTACACTCAAATCTAAACTCAACGCACACACATACAAAAGAGACCATAATTAGCTTAGATAAAAGTCATCACTTCTCGATCGAATTATATGTAACCACTAGTTTAGAAACCGTCTTTAGCACATGCAGAGTCCTCTCACTGGTCTCTCAATATTTTAGAATATTCCCTCCTAGGATAAAATCATCTCTCACGTCAAGGGCTACCATTTATCTCTTGGGCAAAATCTCCTCACAACGAAATGCTCTCTTTAGGGTAGAACCACCTCTCACCATCTGTCGAATCAGAATCACCAAACGCTAAACAAAAGCCTCTTATTTATAGACTCATAAAAACTCTAATTTTCCTATTCAAAATAGGAAACTCATTCAAAACTATATCACAAATATAATTTCTAAAAATTCTCATTTATAATAAACTTGCTCGCCAAAGAATTTGAGGCATCAAATTTCAACAAAATCGGACTATATATACTATCCACTCTTAACCCTTTCTCTTTGTTTTTTATCAATACTGAATTTTCAGAATGTAGTTCTTTGACTAATTTCAAGAATGTACTGACTCTTAACTAAAAATTTCTCACAAGTATACAATGGATAAATCAAAAGATAAATTTTCACATTGATAATCATGAGATAATATAACTTCTTGTTCGAATTCATGATTTGGAGAGAACAAATCCACAAACCCGCGGTGGTATTAAATGAGCTACGTTATCCCGCAAGAAAGAGGCACGTTCTGGTTCCACCCAAATTTGGAGTGCCAACACACCGTGTAATAGGTACCAAGACAAAATCTAATGCTTGTACTATAATAATATAAAAAATCAAATACCACCTGAAGAAAACCTCGTTCTGATAGGGACAATGAACGTGGGTGAAGAATTCTGTTGGAGAAACCACCATTTTTCTTTCTTTCTTTATTCCCATCATAATGTCAAATTAATTTTCTTATTCCCTTAATAAAAAAATTTAAATAACATTACCCCTTGTGATATAGTTATCTATGCCACTTCAATATTAGTCATTGGATCAATTAACAATGATGTTAATTATTTAACTAATTATCTCATTATTCCTTAATCCGACTTTTTTTTGTTGAAGTTGTATAGGATCACCATACAACTATGCAAATGATTAATCTCTCCATGTTCCCACGGTGTTATACCGATTATAAATTTAATTTAAATTTTTTAGTTCTTTGATTGTTTATAACTAGCAAGACGACAAGGCAATAAATTAAATAAATGAATCGATAACGACAAAACAGCTTAATTAAAAAAACATTACAATTAGGAATTTTTTATGAACTTAATACAATGTATCTAGTGGCTTGATGATACAACTCTTAAGGTGGAGTGTATAAACTATGTTTACTTATTTGATTAGTTTTGTTTTATCACTTTGATAACTGTTGAAGTTGATTCTTCCATTTTTTCACATGTTATCACTTGGATTGCCTCAATCATTCTTCCTATTTTCCGTGAAAATGACAGAGACTTCCAATACTATGACATGAGTGAGATATTATGTGTGATGTGAAATTATATATGTTATCAAATCATAATAATGTTAATAATCAATATATTTAAACATTGACCAGTATAAAGATTTCAATGTACATACTACTTTTTATTCTTTTTATTTGAACTGAAAATGTGCATTTAGATTGATCTACCTCGACTGTTTTAAAATATCAAAAGACCGTGCTTGATAATTATGTGTTTTTAGTTTATTAAAATTATAAAGCTAAAAGCAATTAAATGTAAAAATATACGAAAATTTTTGTGTTTCCTTTTAGTTGTGAAAACATGGTGAAAATATATTAAGTTATCATAATATTGATGAATCAATCAGCATGTTCATGCATGTGTGAGTTTATGCGTGCATGTGTGAGTTTATGCGTGCATGTGTGTTTGTGTTAATAAACTGAATATTCACTCTAAATAATTATTGGAATGTTAATATTTGAAATAGAAGTAATATTTGAGGATGAAGGAAACAACGAGTCAAAGATGAGTTAGTCTAGTCGGTAAAGAATACCCTCACTTTCCTATCCAACCAGATTTTGATTCTTGTAGAGAGCACTATGAAAGCTAAACAATTCTTAAATACACCAGATAAATGAGTAAAAGTACACCTTTATGACCGGCCAAAGAAAAATAGCCGAGGTGCGTGCAAACTAGCCCAGACTTCATGATCGTTAAAGGAGGAAAGAAACAAATGAGAATTTCTAATATGTGCTATATATCATTTTAAGAAATAATTTAGATTCTTGAACATAATCAAACATGTTTCTAGATATTTTTTTTAATAAAAAAAGCACAAATTCTTATGTTTTAAAATCCAAAATCTTAAAACTTCTTATAATTTCAATGAGAAAACTTTAGGTAGTACTACAAATTCAATACTCATTTATAAAATCAGTACTTCTACTTACGTCACGTGACCAATATTTTCAAAATCATAAAAAGTTTACTCATTATCTTTCCTCAAATCGTATTTTGTTATTTTCCTTAATATAACTTACCATGTGTTGACCCACTTATCTAACTCATTTTTTTTATCTTCGCTTGAGTTATAAACTTACGTGATTAAACTCGGCAAATAAATATTATCTTTTTAAAATATTTATAAGAGTATTGAGTTTTAATATTTTAAATATTTAAGAAAATTTTACCAATGGAAGGTGTGACAACTTAACCTCTCAGACATTCTTGTGTGAAATGAACAAATAGAGCTAGAAGCACATCGTTCTCTCACTCTTAACTATTTGACGGTGCCGCGATTAATCACTATTGCAAGGTCAAATGTTGCCTCTTGGGCACTTTTAATGGTCCTACACTTTTTTTATTCTTTTGGAATTAATACATTTATTGATAGATAAATCCACCATATTTATAATTTATTATTCTCTTTTAGTTTCTTACACAACTATTTATCTTTGTTATTTTCTCGCTATATTTTCTCTGTAATCTGTAAATTCTACTAACAGACTATGCAAAAAAGTGTTGAAAACAAAAGAACTGTTTGTTAAACAGAGACTTAGTTACAAGATGAGACTGTTACAAAATTAATATATATATATGCCAGTGTCTAATTTTTGTTTGGATTATGAGATTACATTAACATTCTAACATTCTTAATTAATAATGAAGAGAGATGAGATAATTATAAATTGATACAAGAATTGATCTCATTTATATATCACACAGGCACAATTTTGTGAGTTAGAGAGTAGATTTGAATTATATTAACCTTTTAATATAGAAAAATGAGTGTGCATATAAACTAGATATCACCTGCCCACGCGAGCTTTTATGTTCCAAACCTTCCGACCTTGTATGATATAGTGAACGATAATGTAAGGAAAGATCTATGTAGCTTGTACATTGTAATCTAAAAAAGTAATAGCTTACTCCTCTCTCTCTTATATAGATTAATGATAAGAATTGAATCTTTAAAAGTAATAGCTTACTCCTCTTTATCTTATATAGATTTCATAAAAGATAAGAATTGAATCTCTAAAGGATATATGAGACTTGATTGAGCTATTTTACAAATAATCTCTCCTAGATTCATGAGAGAAAATAAATAAAAACGTGAAAAACAAGAACCCACCAGAGAGCATTATTCCGATCATCGCACTACACCTACAACACACCCGATCGCCCCTACATCAAGATCGAAGCTCATGCAAGATCAAAATAATGAGCAGATTCGAACCTTTAAAAGAATTATGAGAAATCAGACTTACGTCAAACTTACGTTAAATAAGGTTGTTTCAGTCGAAAACATCAACAACATTCTTCGTGTATAGTCTCCCCTCCGGATTAAATTCCTCATATCCTCAATGTTTGTAAAATCTCCTTTCCACATAGGGGCCCCTCAGGCGGGAACCTGCACAACACAGACAAAGAACTCTAAGGTGAAGAGAACTGGGAGTGGTTTTCTCTCGAAGAGCCTCTAATGCCTAAGTCAGTATTTAGTCGATAATCTGAGATAATTTCCTTAGGGGAGAATAGGCCCACTTCTTCTGTTTATTAGTAGATGTATTCATACCTGTCTTTGGGTGGGAGAAGCGTGTCGAAGAAACCTTAGATGCATGTTAGGGAAGCTTCATATGACACAATGTCTGTCGTGACTGCCATTGATTGGACAAAAGAGAAGCCACGTTGACATAAAGAGTTCTGCATTAAATGTCAAAATGACCAGAAAGAGGCTATCCTGACATCCTGTCATGGAGATTGGACCCGTTTACTGCTACATTCGGCGGGCAATGATGGCCTTGTGCTTAGGTATGTGCAACCCGATCATCCTCAGGACATTCGATGTGGCAGAACACATGTCATCGGGTCATCGGTGATCGGGAAAGCACCCACAATAGTTGACACCAGTCGAGGACTTGCATGACTTTTGCTTAGCCAGATCTGAAGACTTCATTACTAGAGCTGCCTTTCTACTTCCTTCATCATCGCCATCATTTTAGAATTGAAACTTTCATTCTTTCCCCCGATTCTTCTTTCTCCCTTGTGAAAATAATGATTCTTCTTCCTCTTCTAGGACCTCTTCCATTTTAGGGGGATTTCTCTTGAGACTCTCCCAGCCTTCCTTTCATGGTTGTCTCTTCCCTCACTATTATCCTTTAAATGCCAGGCCTCAGAGTCGTCGATGTTCCATTCACGTTGATTTTCCTATCGTCAATAAGCATGTTTAGCAAATCCTTTGTTCATGTTAGCTACCAAACCATGGTTGTAGAAACACCATCCTTGAAAAATGCCAATAATTCAGCTGGTAGCTTTAATCTCTAATCCGTAATGAAGCAATTTTACTGGCTACGATCCACTCTCATCTTTTACTACCTCTGTCCTTTCGGACCCCCAGCTGTTTATGACAACATGCTTTAAGAGTGGGTAAGGCAGCCTTTGCAACATCATTCAGGATCATCTCGAACTCGAGCGTGGTGGTCTCCTTCCTTTCTCACCCTAAGGGGGAGAAATTGAGGTCTTTCATCCTCTACACAAAAATTGTTTGCCGCCCGTGGTTGATATCCATTTTTATCCCGACTTGGTGTGGACATCAGACTAAGTCATTATGATCCTTAGACGACTGAAGCCTCCCAACCATTAAAAGAGTTCAAAAAAGATGTGAAAATCCCGTGGCCATCAACCCAGACGTGGGGTGTCTTTTCCTTTCAAGCTAGCCTAGGAGGGGGTTTGCCCATTTATCCAAGGAGATTTATGTACTTACTCCTACTTGAAGTCTTCTGTTTATTAGTGAAATTAAACTTTATTTAATTCTTTCTCCTTTATTTATCTTTTTTCTTACTTATTTTCTATCGCAAACATGCCTCAAGTAGATATCTTTAACTTTTTACCTTGGCCGTGCTTTAACCTGATCCAGATGAGACCTTTATCCTGAGTTGCGTTAAAGTAGTTAACTTTTGAGTATTATTTACTTTCTCAAGATTTGAAGTGGTTTGGTCAAGACCTTTGTCCTTCGTTGTAGAGTGTTGTATCCTTACTGATCCTCGCTAAGCTAAGTTGCGGGATTGTTGCGATCCCGAGCCTGAGTGAGCCTTAAAACGACCATCCCTTTTAGGGGGTCTGTTTGAGCATGCATGCTTTAGGTCGGGAGTGACCTTCGCTAATGCCTAATGAAGTGTCTTTTCCTTTAGCGAATTACCCTGATATGGAGAGTTTGGAATGTAAGTCAAAATTCCTTTTCTCTGGTGATCGGTCCGAGGATCTTCATTTCTTGGTGAGCGAAAGTGGTTCGTATCTAGCTGAGCATTCCAACTCTAGCTAGATCCCATTTTTGGCGAGCTAAGGTGCTCAGTCAGGCCTTGCTTTTTCCTTGGTCTAGCCAATCATTTTTACTCTGGCTAGACCTTTATCCTTATTTGTTTACCTTTGGGCCCTTGGGACTATCCTTCGTAGCGAGCCAGTATAAAGCCTTTTTCTTTCGTATCTAGCCAAATACTCTTACTCTGGCTAGACCCTTAGTCCCATCTGACGAGCTAAGATGCTCGACATACAACCAATTCCTTAATGTCTTGATGTCTAGCTAGGCGTGCTTGCTTTAGCTAGACTCTTGAATCCCGTCTGCGAGCATGAATGCTTGGCATACATCTATCCTTAATGTCTAGTCAAGTGTGTCTGCTATGGTTAGATCTTTGAATCTTGTTTATAAGCATGAGTTCTCGACAAACATCGTTTCTTATTGTTTTGTTGTCTAGCCAGGCATTCATTCTCTGGCTAGACCCTTGAATCGCGTCTGACGAGCAATGTTGCTATGCAAATATCACTTTTTGACTTGAGGTCTAGCTAGGCGTGCCTGCTATGGGTAGACCCTTGAATCCCATCTACAAGCATGAATGATTGGTAGAGATATTTCCTTGATGTCTTGATGTCTAGCAAGGCGTGTCTGCTCTGGCTAGACCCTTGAATCCCGTCTGACGAGCTAGAGTGCTCGGCAGACATCACTTTTTACCTTGATGTCTAGCCCAGCGTACCTACTCTAGCTAGACCCTTGAATCTCGTTTGCAAGCATGAGTGCTCGACAAACATCCCTTAAATCCCATCTGACGAGTTTAAGTGCTCGACATACATCACTTTTTACCTTGATGTGTGGCCAAGTGTGCCTGCTCTGGCATATATCTTTTTTTTAATCCCGAGGGGTGAGCTAGAACACCTCATCAGTCATGACTTTTTGTTTAATCCTGACTGGTGGGCTAGAACACCTCAGATGTCGTCACTTTTTATTTTATTCTGACTGATGGGCTAAAACACCTCACTAGTCATCACTTTTGTTTAATCCCAACTGGTGAAGTGTTCTAGCCCACCAGTCATCAATTTTTTATCCTGCGTCACACATCGTAGAAGAGACGATCCTTGGATACTTGTAGGATGGCCAGAAAATCATTAGCAAATATTCCTGCAACATATTTTATTTTTGCGTAAAAGTAGGTTTGCTCGAAAAGGTCCTTACGAGATGTTAATCCTATATGAGGAGAGAAAAAGACCTCTTATTTGAAGACTTCCAGTTAGTAGCTAACCTTTATCGTCCGTTACACCGAGGTGGGGGCCGAAGATAACCGAGCTTCTATTGCTCGAGCTCTTGGTCCTTCATCTCTTGTCAGAACGTCTCTTTTTTGAGCTTCATCTTCGCATTAGCGGTGAGACACCTTGAGCCTCGCATTCTTCTTGCGGGTGAGCGTTAATCTGTCCCGAGTTTTCTTTTTTGACGGTCTTGGCAGGAGAAAGATTGACCACCCTGGTCCTCTGAGCTCTTCTTCAAACCGCCTTTCGGGCATTTAACCATTCAGAAGTCCTTCCTCCTTGTTAGCTCATTCGCTTCATTTGGGGGTGTCAGAGGGAACTACGTTGGCGTGACCCTATGTCAAGGGCCTGATCCCCTTGGAGTCCTGTGTAAAAAGGTCTTGACCATCCCCATTTCTTGACTGGGGTGGCAGATTAGGTTTGGCCTACTGGTCCGTCTACCAATTTCGACGGGGCTTATCGTCCTTTCATTTATCCTGAAGTGGGACGCATGAGTTTGGAGTTGGATGACCCATTTAAGTACTTTAACCGCGATGGAGATATGAGGCACACCTCTGCATTTTAGCTGGGAACTGACCTTATTATTGTCGTAGAATTCTTGGCGGCCAAAGGTGTACCAAAAAATTTAGGTGGAGGGTAGTTTGGTGGCACTTTCTTCCCTCCTTCACAACCACTTATATTACTTCGTTGGGTTCCTCTAGGGCCTTCACCTTCATTCGATCTTTAGCGACCTTGTTCTCCTCCTCTGTCCTTCTAGAATGACCTCAACTAGATCTTTACAAATGGGGAGCCTGGCTATCTAGAACCTAGTTTTGTTTTGGTCCCAGTTTCATGAGCGATGGCACCCTCTCCGAGTTAGGAGATAGTCCCGCCCTTTTCTAGGGTAGTTTTCCCCCCAGGGTCCTTTGAATACATGGCGGTCCTGCCAGTGAGCCTTTAAGTCATCAGGGAAGACTATTTCCGTGCAAGAGACTGTTATGACTTGAACGGTGACTGGTGACCTTTCTTCCCATGCCGAGCGATCATCATGATGGCAAAAAGTTTCTCTCCCGACGGGGGAAAGGTGATTCCTCCAGTTTTTATTGGACTTCATCGACGTAGAATACCAGACTCATTCTCTCCATGCGGGAGAAAAAGGTTCCAAATGCTTCAATAGGACAGTCGATCCCCACAGACATCGCCAAATGTTTCAGCCAAAAAAGTCAACAAAATTCTTCGTATAGTCTCCCCTTCGGATTGAGTTCCTCGTATCCTCAATGTATGCAAAATCTCCTCTCCACGCTGGGGCCCTCTTAGGCAGGAACCTACACAACACAGACAAAGAACTTTAAGGTGAAGAGCCTTCGATACCTAAGTCAGTATTCAGTTGATAATCTAGGGTAATTTCCTTATAGGAGAGTAAGCATATATTTTTTGTTTATTGGTAGATGTATTTATACCTAAGTCTTCGGGTGGAAGGAAGCGTGTCAAAAAAGCCTCAGAGATGTGTTGGGGAAGCTTCGTGGGACACAATGTTTGTCCTGACTGCCCATGATTGGATAGAAGGGAGACGACTTTAACATAAAACGTTCTGCATTAAATGTCGAAATGATCGGACGGAGGCTATTTTGACATCTTGTCATGATGATTGGACCTGTTGAGTGCTACTTTCGGCGGGAAATGATAGACTTGTGCTTGTGATTATCTGAGCTCTTTTTGCGCACTCTATTCATCCTTTTACATGTACTCTGGTCTGCGCAACCCCAACATCCTCGGTACTGATTAGATGAGGTCGATTTTTTCCTATAAAATTTTCGTTTACCGGAACTTCCAATACGACACAACACGTGTTATCAGATCACTGATGATCAGAAAAACATCCATAATAAATGTCAAATCTTACCATTGAATGAACTATAAACGTTATTTTACAATACGATCAATATAACAATAGTCATTTATATAACATCGCTGTCAAAAATGTGGGACAAAGGAGCCAATACTGAAATCCTATAGGATTGTCCTGTAATGCGGTTGCACATGGGGTTAGGTACAAAGTCATGTGGGAGCCATCCTAGCTATGACACGTTTGCTAACTTCAAATCCTCGAAGTCTCATGCACGCACCCCTCGATGCCGTCCTCCTCGACACTTGGCATTCTCACCGTGCGGCGTGGCACATGTGATGGTGCTATTCTACGTCGCCGTTGGTAGTCGCACGTGCATCCGACATATGACAAATTCACTGAAGCACAATATTTCTTTGGCAAGAAAATTTTGCGATAATTTATTCTATTTCTACCTCTAAGACTTTTGGGTTTGTTTGATGAAAAATTCCACGTACGGTATATATTATTTGTTATATATATATATATATATATATGCACGTAAAATTTTACATATATTTTTAATATATATATAAATAGTTAATATATCGTATAAAGATTGTCCTGTAAAATGACTCTCGTTTGCTATATGGTGGAAACTAAAATTTGGTTCGGAAATTTGGCACGAAATTTTTAAGTTAGAATTGTTGGTGCATTTTACAGGTAAAAAAATATATCACTTTATACGTTTAATTCAAGTATTTTCAAGTGATTTTTGAAAGTTGGGAAAAATAATTATTGATATTTTGAGTAATAAGTACTTTATCGTTTAGGGCGTGTTTGGTACATGGCATATTTTACCAGTTACTAGGAATCCAAGAGTATTTCATTGATTCTCTTATTTGGTGTCCAATATATAGTCGGTTTTCAGATTACAACAATGTTGAGATATTCTTCATTTCAGAGTACTTGAATTCCTCCTAAATTGAGAGGTATCGGGATGACCATCAAACATTCACACATCTATAACCAAAATTATCTCCATCTTCTATATCCTTCTCTAAATTTTTTTTAATTTTGTGCCCTAACAACAACCAGATAACTTCCTTAACAACGTCCACTTCCTCATTTCTTTCTCCTAAAATTTACCAAACTATCATCCATCAGACCCTCGCACATCATCTTCTTCCTCCATCTGGCCAAATCAAAATCTATTAGAATTGTAATAGAATAAAAAATAGAGGAAGAGAAGCAGCTAAGCTAGACTGATTGAAGAAGCCCTGCACGCGAGGGAGATAGACAAAAATTTACAAATGCATTTTAGTTTTTGTTTTATCGTTGAAAAAAGTTTTCATTTTTCCATATATTACTTTTACGAGTATTAACATGAAAAACTTGCAAATATTTTTTTCCGCATAACTTTAATTAATACGTGGATATATGATCGCTTAAATTGTTCTTAAATAATTAATTTAGAGAGGTAGATGGAGAGTAGAATGTCGACAATGACAATGAGAAGTCAAATTGAATCTATTCGATGGCATTCACTATACCTTCCTTGTAATAAGCCAAAGACTGGCTTAAGAAAAGTTAGTTCAAGTTGAATTTTGACGTGACCCTGGATTATGTATGAGACTTATCAAAATAATTTTACTTTTTATTACATTATATTTAGTCTACTTTATTAATGATCAATTTATGGTTCAAAAGCTTTCGGAAATAATATTTATTGAAATTGACTTGTAATGGACCTAGTTTATAATATCTTTCTAAAGGATACTTTTTAGTAACTCCAACTTTGTGAGGTAAATAATATTTTTTATCATCTCTGTTTTTACTTAATTTGAAAAAAAAATCCCCCACAATTCGTGTAACATATTTCTCAATGTGTAAGTGGTGGTTTTGGATTATAGTTAAATTTGATAATCACATTTCTTTCTAAATGTTAAACTTCATATATAATGATTCGTATAACATTGTGAGTGACGCATATTATACACAGAATTGATGGTTGTGAAGAAATGACTGATTTTATTTAATAACATTCACGTATAAGCTGGGATATTTAGTGTTTGTTTTTTCAATTCTAACCCATGAACAAGAAGAAATATCATCAGAAATAGAGTAAATATATTTAATAGTCGAGATACTTCAATTAAATACCATATCTCAAAAGTTATGTATAAAAAAGAAGCAAATGATTTTATCCAAAAGGTACTTGAACTACTAGCCTAGTTGTAGTTATCATTGCCATGATGGAAGAAAAATATTGGCAAATGTGGGTTATGATCAAGCATAAGATATAGTGTTATTTACTTTAACTCACCATCATTCCCAATCATACATTTTTCACCAAAAAGTGCTTGCAATTTCAACACAATTTGACCAATTTATGCGATACATGGTGGGTGACTGAATAGTAAGAAAAAATGGCCATGCATGCACAACATGTTATAGCTAGACTGAAGCTGGCCTCAGAGAGTGAAATAGATAGTCCTAAGAGACCTCATTGTCAGCCTAGTGATGAGGCGTGGCTTTGAAATTTGATGGTAAAATCATATATCCAAATTATAACTCAAAAATTTATTCTCGATTCACCTTATCATAAGATTGAAAAACTTATGAGTTATACAAAATTGAGATTTGTCTATGAACACACGTTACACTTTCGAGAATACTCGTCATATATATATAAAGAGAAAATATTATTTTTATAATGTTTGAAAATATTTTAGAATGTTACATTTTTTTTGTGTGGAAAGCAACATTTTTAAGAGAAAAGGTTCAATCTTACATTTATGTGTAGGGGAGGCAGTTTGGTGTATAAGTAGGTGAGTGACGGCAAAAGGTGAAAGGAACTACAGCTTTGTTTGCATGTCATCTCTTTCATATGAACTTTATTTATTTAATAGTCATTCTATTTTCCCTTCCATAATAAATGTTTTCTAATGTAATTAAGAAGGAAAAACTAAATTCGATATTTCTTTTAGAAGTGTTGTAACTATCAGTTAAATTCTCATACATGTGAGCGATGAACTAAGATAATTATTTTTATTTTTACTGCTTAAAAACGGGGGGATGTTTTTAATGAAGGTGACTACCAAACACAAAAGCAAAAAGGGATTTTTGGTAGAGAGAAGTATGATTTTTAATGGAAAGTCAAAGCATATCCCTATCGACAAAATCATTTCAACTCACAATGACATAATTGAATGCATAGTTAAAGCCTACTTGCTAATAATAATTACTCAAACGACATGAAATAATTAATCAAATTGGTTTTCCATGAAAAGAGATTCTCTGTTGTCGAGAATATATAGTAGTATGTCTTGTAGATTATTTAATCAGTTTTTGGTTAGGAAAAAGTGAATTTTTACATTCAAGGTTTGCAACAATGTCATAAGTATTTTTCAAGATTAAAAATTATACTTGTTTTGGATCATGCTTAGTCAAAGAGGGCCTGGCACAATTGAAATTTGGGCTTTAATGCACAAAAATCACTTATCAAATATTATGTGCAATTTGTGGATGTGTTAAAGGTAAACTGTGATGCTGCATGCGTTTATTAGCTGCCCTACGAGCTCTGCAGTTGGGGTAATTGCTCGAGATAAGGATGGAGCTTTGCTGCACTTTGTGGGTAGAATGGTAACTGCTTACTGTGTGGATCAGGCTGAGCTTCTCTCTGTCATGAAGGGTTGGATATGGCAAAAACAATCAAGCTGGAATTGTGTTGTTACGACCACAACCAAAGAAATAAGAAAACATGCAAACTGTAAAAAGGATAAATAATAAAATGTGCAACACAAATGACTTAGGTGTTCGATACATATTTTTCTCAAAACTTAAAAAGAAGATAAATAATAAACTGTGAGGATGTCACTTCTCTTAAAATGTGGAACACAAATGACTTACCTGTTCTATAGAAGCACAAATTGAAACAGCACCCTAATTAGAATTAACAATACTATTCTTCTCAAAGCTATTACCAACCTGGGGATCTTCTCCATTAATCCTATCCTTTTTACTTTTTATAGTAACGGCAACCCATTTCTATACTTTAGATTTAGGAAACCGTAGCTGGGATATCAACATGAGGGCATTTATAAATTATAACCCAATAAAGCATTTCAAACATTTACAGGGAGTCCAGAGGTATTCAACACCGACAATTATAACATCTTTATAAAGATGTTATAATTGTTACATTACGTAAATCACCATTTTTTGGAAAAAGATAAAAGTTTTATCAGTATAAACCGTATCTTAAAACTCTAAGAATTCATGTTGAATACATCAAGAATCAAGTAACTGATAAAGTGGAAGTGTACCCGAATCCGATCGTAATTTAGAGCCAAGCGATTGGTCTTCCAAATCTACACGATTATCTATCAGAGGGTCTAATTTGATTAAATATCTATGTTTTCTCTCTAACGATGTGATATTAGAAAAAATATAATGATTAAGTTTTTTCATGTGATTTGAGGACCATAACTACTTATAGATAACATATATATTATCTTTTGATATACCTATTTTAGCCCATCATAGAAATAAAAATTTTCTTATAGATAACAAATATTTACCTTCCTTTGAGTCAGTAAATATTCACATAAATTACACACACATAACACTTTATATTTTAAGACAAAATTAATTTTCACAAGAGAAGTCACTTTAACGATATGTTGCTTCAATTAATTCATCTNTATATATATATATATATATATATATATATATAAACGTATCAATGTTTGAATTTAAAATTGTATCGTAATTAAACCTAAAACTAATTGATATTAATTTTACGATATTAAAAAATTGTTTTGAAATTATTTAATCAAATAATCCGTACAAATTAAGTTATCAAATAATCCTTAAAATTAATTTAATAAAACAATAAAACAATTTTTTTTATTTGAAGAAAAAGAGGGCTGGGAACCCTTCCTTACGGCCACAGTCTTTCCTTTATGGTTGTGGTCGAAGCTCACAGCCTTTCCAAATATTTTTTTTAAAAAAATCGATTGAAACCCTAGGGTGATAACCATAGGGTTTTCACCCCTTGCGCCGAGGCTAGGCCATGACGTCCCTGGTAGCCTGGCCAAGGCCGCAGCTTTCTGTGATAGCCACGGCTTTTTTCTGGTAGTTACGGCTTTCCGTTACAGTTATTGTGTACTTAGAGGAATCGTACCATAAAACTGTATCTTAAAACCTCAAGAAGTGATGTTGAAACCCCAAAAATCGTATCTTAAGGCTGCGGCCAAGGCCACTCTGATACCGTATCTTGAAATCTTATCGGTATAAACCGTATCTCAAAATCTCAAGAACTCATGTTGAACGCATCAAGAATCAAATAACTGATAAAACAGAGGCATATCTGAATCCATGACAGTAGATCGTAATCTAGACCTGACTGGTTGACCTTCTAGATCTACACGATTCTCTATTAGAGAGTCCTCTTTGATTAAGCTTCTATGTTTTCTCTCTAACGATGAGATATTAGGGAGAATAGAATGATTACTATTTTTTGTGTGACCCGAGGACCATAACAGATTTTAGATAACATATCAATTATTTTTTAGTATTTCTATTTTAGCCCATCATAAAAATAGAAATTATCTTAAAGTCTCTACACATCAAAATGTTTACAACTTATCAGATATATTAAAAATCAACATACCAAACCTTAGCCGATCACTTTTAATTAGGTTTAATCTTATTTGACATTTTACAATAAATAATTATTTACATATAAGTTCAACGTTGAATTAAAGATCCAACGACACCTTCATTAATTTTTTACCATATTGCAGGGTCATGTGGAAGATGTGCGGTGCCAATCACTATACATTTTCCTCACTCATCTATTGCATGCTTTTAAATAATCTCTAAAAACTATATTGTCAATGACTCAATCATAATCATCAATTCTTCTTACCCTGAGGAATACCAGATCGAATACCTAATTGACTTGCAAGAAGCAAAAAACAATAACGTTAATCTACTGAGTTTTATTCTAACTAATTTTAATTAGTAAATGTTAAAAGTCAGGAGCTCCCATGTATGAACTGTGGAGCTTCAACCGTATCAAGTTGTGTTGTGAAGGAAAATGTATTAGTAAATGAATCAATTTATTATGCTCTGTTCAGTTGCGTGAGTAAGTTGTGCATTTTTCGCTGGAATGGTATACAACTGGGCAACTTTGAGCTTTGCAAATAAGTTTGGATGGCTTGTACGATTTCACTGTGTGTATTGGACTGATCGGTTGTTGTGTGTGTTGGACTCTACATCTCCTCTCCATTTAGAAACCATGAATTTAACGCAATGCAATGAGTTCTTTCCATGTTCCAGTGTAATTTATTTTTCTTATGTTACTACTTCTGCTATTACAGTCCTCTAAGTACACAATATATGTTTAGTACCTTTCGTCATTACATGTTGGTGATGAAGATAATTTCTCTATCATGTCTTCTCTTTACAATAAGGGAAAGAAACTTCCCTCACTATGAAGGCCAAATAAAAGTGAGCACCATACTAACGAAAGTCTCTGCTCTCTTTCTTACCCATTCTTCAATTTATTTTTTTATAAGTATTTATAAGATTCTGTCGACTCGCGTCTCTAATTACGAATAGCTATTAATCACTTTAGGCCTACTCCCATAATTAATATTGAGTTTAGATAATGTCTGTTAACAGGTATGCTTGAGCATTGATGAAGACTTTTCTGCGATGGATCCATGGGTATTTTTGTACTCATTCATGTTGTTAAACAAAATATGGCTTTACATTCCATTGTGATAACTAAATTCCCATAACTTATCTCAATTGCACATTAAGCAGTTAAGATAGTAAGATTTGTTTGCTGCAGCTTGTTAACTTTGACGTCTCTCTAGGGACAAGTGATCCATATGTGATCGTGGAATTGGATGGTCATTGAAATATGAAGCTTTCCGAAGTGACATTGAGTTCTCGTGGCTTGCCTGAAATATGCAGGTAAGCTTTTCATCTAGTTGGTGTGTATCCTCTCTGATAGTCTTCTAATACTTCTACGATGTCTTTGTTTTGTTATATTTTGGTTAACTTCTTGCATCCTATTTGAATAAAAAAATCCATTGGCGATCTCTGGAAGGGCTCCCCAATTGGTTATAAAAACACATTGATCAAGCATCATGACTATAAAGTTCATATTGGGTTTTAAGAATAGTAGCTAAGATTTCATAGTGTGAGACAAATCAGAGCATTTTTGAACTTCTGTAGTAAGCATTTATTTTCATTTCTCTACAAATTTCACCTTTTTTTCCTTGGGATGTTGGAGTTCAAAATTTTATTAAGATAGCTAAAAGACATGCAAATTATCCAGAAAAATTAATATGCTCTTGCAAAGATTGAGTAAAATGCTACAAATAAGAATTGAAGCTTCAAGAACTTCATGGCTTCACTGCATACTTTGATCTAAATTTATTTTGCAGGCCTATTTCACAAGATTATTGTTAGCCCGCTATCAAATGCATGTCAACTCGAAATCTTTCTGAATGATGAATGAAAGCTCATTAGTGTGAGACGTAACTTTTTCGTTGAAATTTATATTTTTTGAATGAGACATGTTGTTTTTATAATTAATTAATTTTTTGGTACTCATTATAGGTTCTTTAGATGACTATAAGTAGAGAATTAGAAAATATATGTTAGTATTCTAAAATGTACTTTCTATAATAAAATGATGTGTAAAAATTTGATTCATTATATAATATTGTTATTTAGAGTACTTTTTTATTTTCAGTTTATTTTATGATTTGTTTATAAAGATATTTAATTTTAAGAATGAAAATGGGATTGTAAAAAAGCTATTATCTATTAAGGGGTATTAAAATGCTATAATACCGTGACTACTATAACGTACAAAAAATGCAATAAAAAGTATTAGATTTTTATATGCTCAACATATACAACATTCACCAAAATGTTATAAATGACATTTATACCTATTATGAAAATGAACATTTTATAGCATGCTCAAAACGCTATAAAAGACTAGTCTTTTATAGCACCCGAAAAATGCTATAAAACACTAGGAATGTTTATAGCGCTCACATAGATGACATTTTCTGAAATACTATAGAAGATAGTTTCTGTTGTAGATCTATCTCACCGAATTGAGCGAAATAATGAAATCGTCCTCAATAAAAATTTCAGAAAACTTAGGCATAAATTATTCTTTTACAATTAGTTCCAGAGTTTCACCTAAATAGAAATTTTACGAAAATCTTCTTTGACAAGCGACATATTTTGAACCCGCTTGCCTAATATATCTGCCTAAACCAAAGCCCTTGATCCAAGGTGTTTTGACACTAATAACATTTTTTTAAAATTCTGCAAATACAATTTTTTTAACAATTATTCTAAAAATAAAGTAGTTTTGACCAGCTTAAAAATTATTTTTTGAAAAGATAAATATCCTTCAACTCAAAATTGTTTTTTCAAAAGATGGTTTAGTGCGAGAGTGAATTCCTCTTTGAAAAGATGATTTCAACTTTATAATGAAATCATTATTTCAAAAGAGTGACTTCAATAAAACTTTCACCTTTGCATCACTTAAAGACCAGACCTTATCAAGCTATAAAAAAATTCATAAAACAAAAAAACATTTTACAAACATACATTATATCCAAAATAAGAAAAACGCAACTTGCATTTTTTATTAATCTTAAAATATAAAAGAGTAAAATATGATTAAAAATATACTATTTACACCCTTCTAAAAAGAACATTAACAATGTCTCTCACACGCTAACGTTAAGTATTAAAGAATAACAACCATGTTCAACATGTTGTTCATTTTCTAATTCTTGTAGGACATCTTTCATATGTTTCTTATTGTGTTACTTATGATGGACCTTCTTTTTTAGCACATTCTTCATTATTTACACCTTGGTTAACCACAATAGGCGTGTCTTTCACATTAGGCGCATCTTTCAAGTTTCAGGTACGCCATTTACCTCCTCTTCTTGGAGCTATATCACATCCTCTACAACTTAAGTTGATGAAATGGTTTAGAAGCGGAACTAACTTGAGTCACAGACTCATCTCGAAATGTATAACAAACTGGTAACGTGTATGGTTCTTATTGAGACATGTAATCATCATCTAACCTTTAAGAAATATGTCGACTCCTCTGAGATGAGGTATGTGTTGAGTGTCTCTTAAATAATTGAGTTTGATAAACCATATTCACTTGTCTTATTGCTTGTAGTGTTGTCTCACAAACACTATGTATCAGAGACATTATCCAAGATGGTTCAATATCATCTAGTGCCAGGTTATTGATGTTGTCAAAGTCATCCATCTATATGGATAAAAAAGTTGACGATACATTTTGAAAAACAAAATACCCATTGGTTGCATAGATTATTGAAAAAATACCATTAAGTTGTATAAGGCTCCATGTTCAGTTATGTATCATCATGTGATTGTCTTATACGATTGTATGTATGAGTTGTCAGATCCATCTTCATCCACTTTTCCTTAGAATTTCTTGCTCTACGCTCAGCCCATCTCTGAATGTATGCATGATGTTGGACACCCCAATCTAATTCATACTCCTCATCAGGTCAATGTCATGCAACTATCATTCAGTATCACATGGCTCTACTGCACTTTAAATCATACTAAATTGTCTTAAAACACGATCAAGGGGATGTCATTCCACTATATGAAAAAAAATAAGATGAGAGATAGTTCGTCATATCTCTTTGTGTGTAATGCAATATTATGAAAATGCAGTGATGATTTCGTTGTAAGCTTGCCATAAAACCTGTCAAAAGCATATTATAAATAGTTCGACAAAATTTGAGAACTTCATACATATAATATATAAGAGTGTGGCTTGATCTGGAGTTTGTCAGTGTAACATAAATCTGTACACTTCAAGAACATGGGTAGATGTTTCTGTTACACTAAAAACATATTTCCATTTATGAGACAAAATGCACAGTTACATATATATGAACAATAAAAATTAAACAATCTACTAAGTTAACTTACCGTAAACCCAATGGAGGAGATGACAATTGAAGTCTATCTTCTTTGACATTATCATGTCTCACTCGTTGCAACCTCAAACTGAAAGACTATGTATCTTTTTTCAGAAAAGTCAAACTTCAAAAAGATAAAACAGGCTCGTTGACAAACACATCCAGCAACCCAAAGTATTTCTAAAAGTTTATAAAGCACTATAGTCTTTACGGGAAAAAATAAGGGAGAACTGCAAAAATAGTCAAATTTTCAGCTCAAACTCAAAAATGGACGGGTGTAAGTTTTGTAATAAATTATTCACTTCGACCATTTTTGCAAAAAATAATTTATGTTATTTTTACAGTTTGAAGACTTTTTTTTATTGAAGACTAATTCAAAGTCAAAGCTAGATATTTTTTAAGAGTTGTTAATATAACTATTCTTTTGGTTTCCTACTTTTTAGCTATTGTAGGCTGGGATATTTGATAGATTTGTTATTCATTTAAGCCTTTAAATATAGGCCTCTGGCAGTGGTGTTATTTATTCGACCACACACTACAACAATTATGTGTTGTTATAGCACAACACAACCGTGTTTTTCTCCAAAGCACGATAAAAAATTAAAAGTGTAAAATGAAAATTTCGCGAAGCCTCGCGACTCTCTTTACCAAATGAAAATTTCCTAACCCCGCGTCTCTCTTTCATTGTAGGTCTCTCTATCTCCCAACTCTCTCTCTCTCTCGATCTCGAAGTTCACCAACGATCTCTCTCTCAATCTCGAAGTTCACCAACAAGCTCTCTCTTAGCTCACTCTCGAGAACCTTTCTATCTAAACTCTCTCTATCTCCCAGCTCTCTCACGTGAAGCTCTCTCACAACTCTGTCTTTCAGCTTCGTTGCAGGTTTCTCTCACAGTAGCAAGCTCTCCCTCGCGGCTCTCACTCTCTCAGATCTATCTCCCAAGTCTCTCCTACTTCCATTTCGCACCTCAGAACTAGTGGTAAGAGTTTCATTCTCAAAATCTTGTCTGATTTTTGTGATTTTGATCTGATTTCATGATTTTTTTTTATTTTTATCTAAGTTGATTAGGGTATGTGTTCCCGATTTCTGGGCATGCAGTAAGTTTTGAAATGAAAATGTTCTCAATCTCTTGTGAGGCCAAATTTTTCCTGATTAAAGTCGAAAGCGTTAATGATTTTGCACAATTTTGGGTCTATCGCGTCCTGACCTACCTATTTTTTCAGATTTGTGTTTCTTCCAGGTCGAGCTAGGAGTTTTGAGCTTCTGATTACACGTCTGAAATCCAATCTCCGCCCTGGGGTTTAGGTTTTGTCCAATTTCAAGTTTTGAATTTTGAATGTTGATAATAAGGATTTCATCTTATCTTAAACTGAAAGAATGCATAAATTTGGCTTCCTTTTTTCTATTTTTGAGTTAAATTTTCTAAATTTTATTTGCTATATGTGTATGTTCATAGAGAAATTCTGATTTTTTGTTTGTTGTGGATAATTTTTATAGGATACAGGTGAGATGCTCTACAAGACTTTCAAGAATCTCAATTACGATGTATCTCATTATTTATCTTCCCTTTCATGTATCATCATTTGCACAAAATAAAAAATACTTCACTAAATTTATATATAATCACTAATAGTTTTGGGATTAGGACGCACCAGAGAAATGCTTCCATGTTAGATTTATACATTTTATAGGATTTTTATATCTGTTGCATATAAGGCGATGGAGAATGTCAATGTCTAACTAAAGTAGAGGCTTAGTTTATACAACCATTTGTAATCATCTGGTTCGGTTTTGCTATAGTGAGAGATAAAGATCAAACCTAAATATTATTTGTCCTGAGAAATTTCTAGTGTCCGCATTGAAATGAAAAATTTATTCAGCATGCCTCTGGTGGGAAAATGTAGTGAGTGGGACATTTTGGATGATAATTACAACTAGTCCTTACCCCTTTTTAATATGGAAACCTTATTTTTCTAATCAAAAGAAAGAAAAAAAGTTGGATGTTGGATGCACTTTTTGATTAGAGTTCTTTTTCTAATTGCTGATATATTTAGGTACTTGACTAGAACTATGCTAAATGATCAGTTCATGATTCAACGGTGAAGTAGAGAGATTACATGTAAGTTTCTTTCTCAAATTCTTATAATGTGAACATTGTGTCCATAAGTTTTTCATTTTATGTATTAATTAGTAGTAGTAAAAATAATGAGAAGCAAGATACATATGGTAACAAGTTTATGAAGATGGATAAAAAGCACTATTCGATGCAACTGATTACTACATGAGAGCAACTCTTTAGAAACAGAGCCCACATGAATTTGCTGCTGGGGAATTACAAAACTTATCTAACAAACATTGAGGAGGCTATCATGCTTTGTCCAACAAACATCAAGTTAGTAATTTATCTATTTATCTTACTAAGTAGTGTTCTGCTCTGCCCCAATGCCCCCCTCCCCCCAAAAGAAGCAAAAGTAACTGTGGTATGTTGATTTAATCTTATGAAGCAATATGGCCGTTACTTGAACTCTTTACCGGCATATTATTAATTAACTTATCCTGGTTATAACAACGTTGCATATTATTAATTATAGATTATACCATCATATTCTAAAATTTTTACAGAAAGTAAGATCATTTGTCATCTTCAAGTTGAAGGATTATCCATAGTTCTAATCAGTTGCAATTGCAATATATAGGTTTGGCTTTAAAGTTTGTGTACTTCGTTTCTGATCTTCAGTAACAGAACTAATGTTATTAATGTTACATATGGAAAATTCATTTTGTTTATGCATTTCCGTTTCTCCAGTAACAATACTAATTTTAAGATATATTTGCTTGTTGTCCAAAAGTTATGTTTCATATATATTTAGTTGATTATTTGCTTTATTCTAGGAAATTGATAAATTTGCTAATATGGACATTGTAAAGGAAATTTTTTTGGATACAAAGACAGATTATCCAGCAGCACGTAACGCTATGGTACTATATTCTCTTATTTCTTTTCTCATATTAACATCTCTTTTTCCCCATTTTCTACATTATTGCAAGTTTTATGGTAGATGATAGATGCGCTGCAAGTTCTAGAGGTGTATTCTGTATCCCGTTCTCTCTTAGGCTCGGTTGGATGAGTGTTGTTATGAGAACATCTTTAGATGAAAAAGGGAGAAAATTGAGGAATTTTGTTTGTCTGTGTGGCTAAAGCCATAAAATTCCATGGAATTTCAGTTAGAATCCTTATCAACGCAATAGATTTTGTTTCTGTCATAATCTGTTTTACTAATTTACAGTATGAAGTTGGGCCATTTTCCAACAAATCTTTACAATGAGCCTGGTTCAATCCATTAGTAGTTCCAGCATGTTTATATTGCTTATTTGTTCAGTTAGTTTTTCCTTTTCTTTAATGTCCTAGTACTTGGTTGATGATTACAGGGAAGGATCCAACCAAACATACTTCTTCATTCTGCTGATAAATTCTTTGGCCTGTTCAATTCCAGTTTCTTGCAACAAGTATTACTATCTTTATTGTACAGTCTAAAGGGTTCATAACATCAACTGCAGGTTATACTTGATGTACTTGGGCTATAGGTTATTGTACATTCTGAAGAGGTTGCTTTATATTTCCTATAGCCTCTAAATGTTGAGAGATATCATTGTGGGTGCTTAATTTCAAAATTAAAGTTCTTGTTTTCTTTTACATGGATGTATATGTATTAATGTTGCATTTAGAGGTTTGAGTGTTCTATTTTCCCTTGGTAGGTGTAAAATTGGAGACCAACAAGATGGAGGCTCCTATTGTAGGGCTTGCTCCAACATTAGAGACTTTGATTTGTATCTGTGGGTGACTCTTAGGAGGAAAGCTTAGTCGAAACTTAAAGCGAGAGACATTATTAAAAACGACACAACGGTTCATGAAGGTTCAATATTGGAAGACTTCCACATCACTACAAGAAAATCATTTATTTATTACATTGAAGTATACCTGGAGGACTACCACCTCCCCTTCCTCCTACGTGCAATGGCTCGAGATCTATATAACTTAAGTGGTCTGGTTGTAAAATTTATTTAGATGGAGGCTTATACTAGAACTTAATATTTTCTTTAAGATGTATTTCTTTGCTTGTTCTATGAAAAAATTAATATGCAATTGTCATTTTGAGGTATGATTTCTAATAGAATATTATGCAATAATTTTGAGTAATTAAATAAAATGATGTGATTTCTATATATTGTGAATTGTCAAAATATATGTATTTGTCAATGTAATCCTTATACTTTCATTTAATTCATATTTGTACAATTGTAAGTGTAAGTAATAAAAAAAGTTATAAAAAGTATTTAATAACATTAACAAAACAATAAATAATGAAAAATGCTATGAAAGACCTACGATAGCATTTATAAAATGCTATGAATGACCTAAGATGACATTTATAAAACCTAGTAAAAGACCTACTACAACACTTATAAAACCTATGAAAGACTTTTGATAGCGTTTTAACGCTATGAAAGACTTTTTATAGCGTTTAAAATATGCTATAATAGGTAGCAAACTTTTAATAACATCGATATACATAATGTTTTTAGAAACACTATCGAAACCCTATGATAACGTTTTTTGGCCGCGAGCGTTTCCTTTTTATGTTATAGTGACAAGCATAATAAGAGTTATTAGAAGATTTTATCTTTCTTTGTTGTATTTTCTCTCCCTTCCTGCATTTGGGCTTTTCATGTTTCCGTTCATTCCCAACAAATTTGGTAACAGAGCTAGCCAAAGCTCCGTCGAAACTCCACCAAAGTTCCGCCGAAGACCATTCCGCATCTACAAGAGATTTTTTCTTCCTTAAATCGTTTCTTTCTCATTCCCAAATGGTAGCAACTATATTTTCTTCCTCACAACCACCCATACCCTTTTTTAATGATGAAATATATGAGTGGTGGAGCATCAAAGTGAAAACACTACTTAAATCTCAGGAGCTATAGGATTTGGTTGAGCATGGGTTTGTTAATATATTGGAACCCAATGGAGAAAAGGAAGAAAGGCTGAAAGCAACGAAGAAGAAGTATGCCAAGGCATCATTCATTCTCCAGCAAGCAATACATGAGACTATTTTCTCACGGATTGCAGCTGCAACCACATCACATCAATTATAGTCAATTCTGCAGAATGGGTTCCAAGGTGGTTCAAAAGTCATAACAGTGAGATTGCAATCACTAAGACGACTTTGAAACCTTGGTTATGAAGAATGGTGAATCAATTGCTGATTTTTTATCGAGAGCAATGGCAATGGTCAGTCAGACGCGCTCTTGCGGTGAGCAAATCTCATATGAGACAATAGTTGCAAAAGTGTTGAGAAGCCCACTACAAGAACATAGTGTTATCGCGACGGTTTTGTAGTCTTTAGCGACGGTTTTACACCGTCAAGAATTCTATGTCGTTGGTTTCAGAACCATCGTGATCATCGCCGTCGTAAAAATTAAACAACGATTTTAGCAACCGTCAGAGAAATGTCGCAAAAACTTAATCTATCGCGACGGTATTGAACTGTCGCAATAGACATCCTATGGCGATGGTTCTAACTAACCGTCGTCATATATACAGTGGCTTATTTTTTGTGTTGGTTTTATAACCACCGTTATTGTTGTCGTAATTTCAAAAAAAAAATGATTGGGGCAGTGTCAAACCTATTACCTCTCATTCTCTAGTTATACCAAAACTATCTTGAGCTTCGATGGCAACAAATATGTTTCTATTTTTACAATGTTATCAATGCTAGAATACTAGATTTGTCATATGACTGAATCAACAAAAACTCGCATCAGGCCTACTAATTTGGGAAATGCTTTTCATGATTACTGGACTTCCCTAGTACTCCACCTAAAATGAATTTCATTATCAATACCCTTATCACAGTTGCATTCTTGCAGGAATCATTATCAATTACAACTCTGAAAAAATGGAAAACAGACCAAAATAGTGAACCTCAATATGAAATTGTGTTGATTTAACAATAAGTTAATTCAAGAAACAGAGTGAAGAAGATAGATGGCATACCTGGGTGGATTCATCCTTCGGATAAGTTTCTCATATTCGACATTAATGTCGTGTGAGAAGCTCATGTTAGCCTCTGTAATAAAAAAGAAACAAATTAAATGGATACTAAGGAAAGGCATGCTAGTAAAAAGAAAAAAAAACAGCTATATATTGGTATCATAACAGAACCAGCAATGCCAATCAGGAAAGGCATGCCAATAAAAAGGAAAAAAACAGCTATATATTGGTATCAAAACAGAACCATCAAAGCCAATCATGAAAGAGATCCCGAATCTTAAAAAAAATTAAGAACCAAAAATAGAATGAAACAGTACCAATAAGCGAATCGAATAATTTGCTTCCAATTTTCAAAGAAGAAAGCAGAAGGGAAGGAAGCGAAGAAAAGGAGTTTTAACAGAGTATTTACATTTACCCAGAAAAACCCACTTAACAAGCCATTGATTCAACCGTCTCCTTCAACCGGGATAAAAAGAAAGAAACAAAGAAAAAATAATACCATAGAACTAAAAACCCAGTTTACCAGGCAACAAGGCACAAAAGAAGCAAATACCATATTTCTATACACAACACAGCAAAAATATCACCAGAAAAATAAAACAACATAACCATGACTAAATAATCAAACACAAAAAAAGAATCGAAACACAGAACACTGAGAAACCAATTTAGTATATGAAAAAAAAAATATAGAGATTTGTATATGAAAAAAAAAGAATGAGATAATATCTAGTATAGGAAAAAGACGAACTGAATCTGATTTCACCCATCACTTTGAAGAGCATAATGATACTTAGAAAATAAGAAAATTAATGGAGAAGAAGGATGATATCGGGGTTGATCTATGGAGAGGAGAACCATGGGGCTGAGATCAGGGTTGAGCTCAGCAAGAAGGACCGCGGGGCTGAGATCGGGGCTGAGCTACGGCGAGGAGGACCATGAGGCTAAGCTATGGTGAGGAGGACCACATGGCTGAGATCTCTATAAAAAATGAGGAAGAATTGCGCGCCTGCGAAAATGAGAGAACTGGGGAAAGTGGAAAAATGGGGAAGAAGACACGGGGATGGTTTTAATTTAGGGTTTCTTTTGGCGATGGTTTTTAAAACCGTCACCGTAGATCATAATATTGATTAAAAAATAAATATCGACACCTGCTTAGCGACGATTCACCTAGGATATATCAATGGAGACTTTCCTGAACCCCATTCAACATCTGCATCCTTCCGGAAATGGCGTACAGACAACGCCATTGTCAAGGGCTGGTTGATTAATTCTATGGACCCTTCGTTGATTGGGAGTTTCATTAGGTTTCCTACGGCAAAGCAAGTCTGGGACTCCATTGCGACTACATACTTTGATGGCAGTGATACTTCGCAAATCTATGACCTCGGACGTCGTGTAACCCATCTGCGACAAGCTGGAGGTTCTCTTGAAAAATATTACAACGATCTCCAAGGTTTGTGGCGTGAGATCGATTTCCGTCGTCCAAATCTGATGGAGTGTCCTACCGATATTGAAAACTATAACCATCTTCTGCAGGAAGACCGAGTGTATGTCTTCTTAGATGGGCTTGACGATCGACTGGACAAGATTCGGGGTGACGTGCTGCAGATGCGTCCATTTCCTACCATCGAAGAAGCTTACGCCCACGTTCGCCGAGAAGCAATCCGGAAAACTATTATGATCACTGGCGAAACCAATGATACCCCAGGAGCAGTTTTGGCTTCTAAAGGTCTCAAAGCGGGAAAGTCAGCCTCTTCCTCTACTGGATTTCTTTCACTGAGCAGTGGGAAATTTGGGGCATCCTCTAAGCGACAAACGCCATCTGATGGCACCAAGTGTACTCACTGTGGAAATATGAAGCATACCCGTGAGACTTGTTTCAAACTACACGGGTATCCCGACTGGTGGAACGAACTCCAGGCTCGGAAATGCCGTAACGCCACGGGAACTGATGGAGGGACGGGGAAGGCTGCCATAGCTACTGCAGAGTCATCTCTTTCCCTTACACCACCTGTCGAACCTTCTCAGGGAGTGTTATCTCTTTCGGATTCAGGTAATTCTGGTGTTGCTTTATTTAGTTCTCATCGAGATGCTGATAGTGGTACTTGGATACTTGACTCTGGGGCTACCGATCACATGACGTTTGACGCTAACGATTTCTTGCACACTTCTCCACCGCGACGCACTAGCATTGCAAATGCCAATGGAGTTGTTTCTTCGGTCACTAGGGCTGGCACTGTGACTCTGTCACCTTCTCTCACATTATCTAATACGTTATTGGTTCCCTCCCTGTCTCATAAGTTACTCTCCGTCAGCCAAGTAACAACAGACTTAAATTGTATTGTGCTCATTTATCCTACCTTTTGTCTTCTTCAGGATATTCTCAGCAAGGAGATTATTGGGCGTGGTACTAAGAGGGGGGGATTATACTGCATGGATGATTTCAGTGTGGGCCGAGCACATCACATGCATCATCCGAATGGTACCAAGGAAAGACAGATTTGGCTTTTACATCGCCGGTTGGGACATCCGTCCTTTGGTTATATGCAACATTTTTTTCCTGATTTGTTTTCACATATATCGACTGTTGACTTTAAATGTGATACTTGCATCCTTGCTAAAAGTCATCGAGTTACTTATCCATTAAGTATGAATAAAAGTGAGGTTCCGTTTGCTTTAATTCATTCTGATGTATGGGGCCCCTCTCCTGTTTCTACTGCATCTAGTAATCGCTGGTTTGTCATATTTGTTGATGATTGTACTCGCATGACTTGGTTATACCTGTTGAAACATAAAGATGAAGTATTGAGTGTGTTCAAATCATTTCATGCAATGGTTCAAACTCAATTTTCAGCTAAGTTACAGACTCTCCGATCTGATAATGGTGGTGAATATGTTAACCGGGGTTTTCATGATTATTTCCAACACCATGGAGTTCTTCATGAAACCTCTTGCCCGCAGACTCCTCAGCAAAATGGTGTTGCTGAGCGGAAAAATCGACATATCCTTGAAACTGCTCGTGCTCTCTTACTTGGAGCTCATGTACCTAAACGACACTAGGGTGATGCTGTTGCTACAGCTGTGCACCTCCTCAACCGTATGCCATCCAAAGTCTTGGGTTTTAGGACACCCTTACAGGCCCTTTCAACTTATGTGTCCTCACCAACAATGTTGATGATTCCTCCCCGGATCTTCGGATGTGTAGCCTTTGTACATCTCCATAAGAACCAACGCACTAAACTTGATCCATGTGCTGTTCGGTGTATTTTTTTGGGGTATGCCTTACATCAAAAAGGGTACCGTTGCTATGATCCGACCACCAAGCGCACCTATGTAACTATGGATGTCACCTTTTTGGAATCCGACACATTCTACTCTCCCTCGGTATCCCACTCTTCTCCTCAGGGGGAGATCCAAGATGAAGAGCAGAATTGGTTAAGATTTGACTGGCAAGGGTTCAATGACACAGATATGGTGGTTGATGAAACTCCGAATGCATCTCCAGAGGATGACATAACTCTAAAAGAAACATCTACACCACCTGAAGCTGAACCAGAATCCCCCCACTCCTTCGTACCTGACGAGCTATCTCCTGAGAATATCCCTGAGGTAAACTCTCACATTGCATCTCCAACTAATAATGATATGGATACTTCTGCTGGCTATATCTTACCTTTCAGGGATAATCGTGGAAAGCCACCAAATAGGTACTCTCCAGAATTTGAGAAACGAAGATCAAAGTATCCAATTGCCAACTATGTATCCACAACGAGACTATCTAAACCCCTCAAAACATTTGCGAATGAACTTTCGTCATGCCATGTTCCCACTAGTGTTCAGGAAGCTTTAACAGATCCTAAGTGGACCCAGGCTATAAAGGAAGAAATGGAGGCATTACTGAAGAACAAAACATGGGCTCTTGTTCCATTCCGGAAGGGAAAAAGACGGTAGGATGCAAATGGGTGTTCTCCATCAAACACAAGGCAGATGGATCGATTGAATGGTATAAGGCAAGGTTGGTGGCAAAGGGTTATACGCAAACATATGGTGTGGACTATCAGGAAACTTTCTCACCAGTGGCCAAGTTGAATACAGTTAGAGTCTTGCTATCTCTAGCAGCAAATCTTGACTGACCACTACACCAGTTTGATGTAAAGAACGCATTCCTTCATGGTGATCTTGAGGAGGAGGTGTATATGGATATTCCACCAGGCTTCACAGGCTTCACAGAAACCTTAAAGACTGGGGCTGTGTGCAAATTACAACGAGCATTGTATGGACTGAAGCAATCACCTCGAGCATGGTTTGGGTGATTTAGCTTGGCAATGAAGAAATATGGCTTTCAACAAAGCAATTCAGACCATACTCTCTTCCTAAAGCATCAACTGGGCAAGGTAACAACGTTGATAATCTATGTAGATGACATGATTATTACAGGGGATGATCAAGAAGAAATTTTGAGACTCCAGAAGCAGTTGGCAACTGAATTTGAGATGAAAAATTTGGGAGGACTTAGTCAGTCCTTCCCAAAAGGGATTGGAACCGCTCCACATATATCTCTTTTGGAACGAGCCTTAACTGACGCTGCTGCTGCTACTGGTCTTGACACCAAAAATGCCGTCGACAGAGTGAAAGCAAGCATGCCGAGCCGGGAAAAGCATAACGGGCAAAGGTATATTTCTCTCCCAACGAAAATATATACTGGATCTACTATCTGAGGTGGGATTACTGGAGTGTAAGCCTGCAGATACACCAATAGTTCAAAACCACAGACTTGGAGAATATCCGAACCAAGTGCCAACAGACAAAGAAAGGTACCAGAGGTTGGTTGAGAAACTTATTTATCTCTCACATACTCGCCCAGATATTGCTTATGCTGTAAGCGTAGTAAGTCAGTTCATGCATTGTCCTAGTGAGGATCACATGGATGCAGTGATCAGGATTCTTCGATACTTAAAATCATCTCCTGGAAAAGGACTTATGTTTTCAAAGAATAATCATCTAAGAGTTGAAGGATATACTGATGCAGATTGGGCAGGGAATATCTTGGACAGAAAATCCACTTTAGGTTACTTCATGTTTGTTGGCGGAAATCTGGTTACATGGAGAAGTAAGAAACAAAAAGTAGTGACATTATCAAGTGCTGAAGTCGAGTTCCGTGGAATGGCTAAGGGTCTTTATGAGCTCCTCTGGCTAAGGAGACTATTGACGGAAATTGGCTTTGCTCCTAGCTCCGAGATGGCTCTGTTCTGTGACAATAAAGCAGCTATTGATATTTCTCACAACCCTGTCCAGCATGATCGCACAAAACATGTGGAGGTAGATCGACATTTCATCAAACAAAACCTTGAAGACAAGATAATTCATTTTCCTTTCGTGAAGTCTGAAGACCAGCTAGCGGATATACTTACAAAGGCAGTATGCAGCAAGAACTTCTACAACTCTCTTGACAAGTTGGGCATGAGAGATTTGTATGCACCAACTTGAGGGGGAGTGTTGGCGTGAGTTGTCATTAGAATCAGTTAGCAAGATTATAGGGATGTTTTTTTTTAATCCCCTGTTTCAAGGGTCAGTTATGCAAGCTATAACCGCTGTATAACTTCCAATTATCTTCTATATATGTATATTTTCCATCTCTGTAAAAACACAATGAAGGAGTAAAAAGATTTACCAAAAGTTGTCACATAATATACTGAAAACCACTCTTATGGAGCTCGGAAGAACGTTGGCATTAGAAGAATGTGCACTTTGGATGCCAACTCGTACTGGGTTGGAGCTTCAACTTTCCTACACGCTTCGTCAGCAAAATCTAGTGGGGTATACTGTTCCCAGTCATCTTCCCGTGATCGATCAAGTCTTTAGCACCAATCGTGTAGTAAAGATATCACCAAGCTCCCCTGTGGCTAGACTGAGACCTATTGCAGGAAAGTACATGGCTGGGGAGGTTGTCGCTGTTCGTGTCCCTCTCTTGCATCTCTCTAATTTCCAAATTAATGATTTGCCAGAGCTTTCTACAAAATGATATGCTCTGATGGTTTTGATGCTTCCCTCTGATAGTGCTAGGCAATGGCACGTTCATGAGTTGGAGCTTGTTGAAGTAGTTGCCGATCAGGTTTGCCATTACAAACTTTTCGGTTTCCTGTTGACATGGTTTTTCACACGTCTCAAAGATGCAGTTTTCCCGAAGAAGCCAATTCAAAATATTATTGTAGAAACCAATTGCTTTTATAGAACTTGTGGCAGGGAACAATACATTGCCTCTAACATTAAAATTTAGTATGACAGCATGTCCACTTCATGATGCATGTAGATATGTTTTCATAGTTTGATGGATTTGGGGTATTTGCTACATTTGAACTACGGTCCTAGTCTGGCTTCCACATGGGAGAAAGACATTTAAAATGATTCATTTTGGTGCTGGTGGGTTATCTTAGGGTTTTACTCACATTTAAACCAAATATATAAAGAAAGTTAGAAAGGAAGTATTGGTTCTAATACTCTTGTATTTTTTTTACTAGTTATGCCTATCAGAAGATTATGTGGTTTAAGTCAGTATAAAGAAATCAATGGAAAGAGGGGGGAAAATAAGGCATAGAAAGATTAATTATCTTCAGATCTTATCTCACTAAGGGACCTTTGTGAAAAAAGATTAATTTTGGATCAAATGGTCTCTAATAGTTTTGTTTTTCAGAAGATTATCTTGTTTAATTCAGTACAACGATGGAAAGAGTGGAAAACAAAGGCGTAGAAAGATTGATTATCTTCAGATATTATCTCACCGGGAACTTTTGTGAATGAAAGATTAGTTTTGGATCAAATGAAGATGTACTGTAATGGCTTTGTGTTGGATATTATGGTTGGAACATGATAATGTTCCATGATAAGTGTGAAGATTTTAATGTGAAGATTTTAACTTTCGACGATCTCAGGGTCTGGGCGGACTTTGAAGACGCCATGAAATATTGATCGGATACTCTGTTCCAACTAGCTGACTAGTACATCTTTTCTACTTTTCCTTAATTGTGTTTAGAATGGGTGATTGTTTGTGAGCATGAGTGAGAGAGAGAAGGAGAGGTTGTGGCGAGAATCAAATCAGCGGCTTTTGAATTAGTTGCGATATGTTCGGTAAATTTACCCGGTACATGCTTGATCTCCTCCCTCTACCTCTCTCCCTCTACCTCTCTCGTCCTAATACCTGCTATGAGGTGCGCATGTCAGTTCCTAATTTGAAGGCTGTATTATGTTTTTTACTTCATGGACTTTGTCAAAATATACTGCCGTAAAAAAGTTTCTATTTATTGTCAATTTTCTCTCTCTATCGAGCAGAATAATTACGTGTATTTCAGCAATATTGACTAACCATGTTTCTCTCCCCCTGATATGGAAAGATTTAATCTTGATTGTCAAAAATTTATGATCATTGATTGCTCATCCAGGAATTGAGCTCTGACCTGTTATAATTAGTTGAGTTGCAATTTGGTTCCCTCTTTATAAATTTAAACTCTGAGAAATGACATGAGTGAGATATATAGTCCATTTCACCAACCCCGCTACAGGCACCATTGATATATAATCTCTTATGATGTAAATGGGATAAAATCAAGTGCTCATATTCTTATTTTATCTCGTAGAAAATGGAACATAAAACGAAAAAAAGATCTATTTTATAATAGTAACCAAACTTGAATCTCTCTAGTTTAACGTTTCTAGTTGAATTACTCATTGATGTTTATCATTTCTGTAGTGACATCTTTTAATTTATTTTCATGAAATTTGAGAGTTTCTTAACGATGTAAGTTTGATGTTTATCAGACACTCGATCTACAAGGATGGGATGGTATGGCCTCATTGGTTGCTCTTGTAGAGGTATATTGTCATACTTACTTTCTATCTTTGTCCATTTATCTCTCATACTGAATCATTTTCTTTTCATTGTTGGCATCTTTTATCTATGTTTTACCATTTTGATTTTGACCATGCATGTGTAAGAGCAAGATTTCATGCAGAATACGTTTGAGATTGTGTAGGAGGCGCTATTGGTTGTCCAAATTGAAGTAGTTTGGGTGCAAAACGAATTGTTAGAATGTGAACTTTCTGGTTTACTTTTTATGCAGAAATTTAATTTGGTCTTTTATGATTCTCTGTCTTATGGAGTAGAGCTTGATTGTTGATGTGAAGGCGAGCTAATAAATGTATCTTCTTACCTCCTTCTTCCCTTCGTTCCCTGCTTTTGTTCTGCGATTTTGTTTGTTTGAAACTAGGATACTTGGTATTAATAAAGTTGAATGACATTTTCTTAACCTTGTCGTTTTATTCAAGTTGGTCTAGAACTTTTTTTCATCGCCTTGTGTTTTTAGTCAGATTGTTCTAGAACTTTTCTCAAACTTAATTGAGTTGCTAAGTAAGTTTGCTGGTTATTTATTGTTTACGTTCTTCTTACCAATTTTATTGTTTGTGTCTCAGGTTTCTCCAGCTATTTTATTTCATTTTTTTTTCAAAATGAATATCTTTAACAATGGTTGTTCCATAAACCGTCCTTGTAAAATTTCTAGGAACCGTTGTTAAAAAAACTCTTACGACAATGTGACGATTTATAACGACAGTTCATTTAATCATCGTCTCCAAAACTTCACCATCGCAAAAAAGATTTTTTACGACACCTTTTTGCACGACGGGTGAGAACCTGTTGTTAATTATCCTTTACGACGGGTTTTCTCCATCATGAAAAAAGTGTTTGTAGTAGTGTACCTCATGTAGTTTATATCACGCGTCATCGCAAACAACGATCATGCGTTCCCATAAACAACAGACTTCGAGATCCACACCAAAATCTTCCAAGCAAATCCTCAAACGCACTAGGAAGTGTGTGAGCGCGTAGAATAATCAAAGATACTTTTTCTGTCTCTAGATGTACTCAGCACATGAAATTTACTAAGAATGATTAATTTTTGTGAGATAATTGTCTGAGAGAATATGATGATAATTCTTTTAGAGCTTTTTAATTAACTTTTTAATCACAAAAAAATTCACTCTAATAGCAATTGTGTTCGTAATTGTCTATCAACCCTAAGGCCAATAA
Source organism: Datisca glomerata (assembly GCA_003255025.1). Taxonomy (NCBI): domain Eukaryota; kingdom Viridiplantae; phylum Streptophyta; class Magnoliopsida; order Cucurbitales; family Datiscaceae; genus Datisca; species Datisca glomerata. Next base: position 566,589 of record QANY01003987.1, on the reverse strand, counting down.
AATAATATCTATAAATTTCTTAGATAATGGCATATTAAATTTTTAAAGATAAATTAAAAATAATATTTAATTTCAAAATTATCATTGCAGTGAGACCCACTACAATTTGTGCACAACTGCAATGCCACACGACACTGTAATTTGTGACCCATTTACCGTGTGCCATTACAGTATTACACCCCACTACTACAATGCCATGTGCAACTACAGTAGTTCATGTCAATCTCTGATCTCCAATCAGTTATTGACACATGAAAATTATTGCAAATTAAATATTTATTTTAACGAGATAAATATTAATATATCAGTTAATTCAAAATTAACATATCAGATTATCCATATCAATTAACTTATCTGTTAGTTCACAAATAACAGATTTAGTTGATTAAAATTATTATCTAATGATAAAGTATAATTATCTAATTTCTAAAATTATATATTTAGTCTCACTTATCGATAATTGAAAAATTAATCAATATAATTATATGTGTGTGTGTGTGTGATTTCTAAAATTTATATATAAATAATTCACATTAATTCTTTATTAATTAATCACACATGATTATCTCATAATTACGTACTTGCCTTAAAATAATTTTTTTTACAAATCAGTCATTTTCTCATGTTCTGAATAGTTGACTTGGGGACCATGAACCTATAATTCTAAGCTCCAATAAATCAGATTATTAATTAAATTTTTTAATTAAATAATCTTATTTATTAATTTCGTTATTACTCCACTATAAATATAGAATTGTACTCTTAGAGATTATATAATGTATTTACAGAGTATTCTCGTGTAATCTATTGATATAATCATTTTATGTAGTTCTGTCCAACAATTATTGGTTCGTAAATTAGAGTTGCTCGAAATTACCATTTTACCCTTCTAATTACCTCTTGATCCTTAAGTACCGTTTATTCACTAGTGAATGGCTAATTTATAATTGTATTATAAATTTGAGTTCAATAACCATTTAGTTTCAGAATTAACATTTAAGGAAACTAATATACAGTCTGTTAGGAAAACTTGGATTCTAAATCTTGTAAGATCATGTTCACAGCCATCCATATCACTGAATGTCCAAAACAAAAGATCCAGTAGACATGTTCCCAGCCATCCATACTAGCTTATTTTACAAACAAAACTTAACGAGTGAATCAAAAGATCCAGTAGACATGTATAAGAGTTCATGATTATTCAGGATTCAGACTTATTTACATATGATCATCATATTGTTGTGTATTAAATTTTTATGATAAACGGTACGTTAATAAAGATATTAATTCACATTAGTCCCTTCATATATAATATTGTTATATAAATTATCTTCACTAAGATATCTATCCACATCAATGATCCGGATCTAGATCACATGCATTCATAATGATTAGTGAACCGTACTGGCAACCATTCATTAAAGATTCCATACTTTAATATGTTGCTGAATTTTTATTCATTATCTATGATCTTAATCATTTTGTACTAATACAAGATCATAAACTCATTAATGAATATGGAATTTATAGAAATTTATACAAATTATTCAACAATAATTTAAAAGAACAATGTATTTTCATATTAAAATGTTAATACAGATATTTTGAGGGCATAACCCCCAACAATCTCCCACTTGCCCTAAAATAAATGTGCCATCTCTCTCAATCCAATGTTACCCACATGACCCTCGAATGACTTTGTAGGAAGTGTCTTGGTAAAAGGATCAGTCAAGTTCTGATCTAACACTATCTGCATAACAATCGCATCCCCTAGATGCACGATCTCTCTTACAAGATGATATTTACTCTCTATGTGCTTGCCCCTCTTGTGACTCATTGGTTCTTTGGAATTAGCTACCGCCCTACTGTTGTCACAATATAGGACAATGGCTTGTCCACATCTGTAACTACTTCCAGATTAGTATAAAATTTTCTGAATCATACCGTTTCTTTCGCAGTTCACAAGTCGCTATATATTCATCTTCCATAGTGGAATCTGCAATGCTGGATTGTTTGATACTTCTCCAGACTACAACTCATCCACCTAGGGTGAATACTGATCCAAACATTGGCTTTTGACTATCTCTATCAGATTGAAAATCAGAATTAGTATATCCAGTAGGGTTCAAGTCTCCCCTTGAATAAACAAGCATATAGTTTCTCATTCTCCTAAGATACTTGGGAATATGTGTTCGATTGATAACGACTTACAATTCTCACTGCATAACAGATGTCTAGTCTTGTACACAACATGACATACATGAGACAAACAACAACTGAAGCATAATGAACCTTTCTCACATCCTCTTTCTCCTTAGATGTCTTTAGATATTGCTCTTTGGAGAGGAAAATTTCATGTCTAGTCGATAGTTGATCTTTCTTGAAATTCTCCATAGAGAATCTCTCCAACACCTTATCAATATAAGTTATCTGAGAAAGTACCAAGAGCTTATTATTTCTATCACTCAGGATTTGGATGCCTAGAATATAGCTCGCCTCTCCTAAATTTTTCATTTGGAATTTCTCAGTCAACCACTTCTTTACTGTTGACAAAGTTTCTACATCATTTGCAATGAGTAGAATATCGTCAACATAAAGAACTTAGAAAACCACTATCTTGTCTTTGATTTATTTATAAACACAAGCTTCGTTAATATTTTTCTCGAAGCCATATGATTGATCTCATTAAAGGTAAGAATTCAAGATCTAGATGTTTGTTTTAATCCATAAATAGATTTAAGAAACTTACATATTTTCTAATCTTGCCCCATTTTCACGAACATTTCTGGTTGTATCATATAAATGCTTTCTTCAAGAGAGATATTCAGAAAAGCTGTCTTGACATCCATTTACCATATTTCATAGTCAAAACCAGCAGTAATGGACAAAAGGACACGAATGAAATTTAGCATGACAACAAGGGAGAATGTCTTTTCATAATTGACTCATTCCCTTTGTGTATAGCCATTGGCTACCAGTCGTGTCTTGAAAATCTCTACTTTCACATCTGCACCTTTTTTCTTCTTGAAGATCCATTTACGTCCAATGGCCTTGACATCTTCTGATGGATCTACAAGTTCACATACGGAATTGGAATATATCGATTCGATTATCTAGTTCATAGCATCTTGCAGTTTCTCATTTTTAGGATCATTCATAGCTTCTTCATAAGATAATGGATCTTCTTTATCAGTGTCAGACACTAGGACATGTGCCTTTAGTTTATAGTGAATAAGTTGTCTTATAACCTCCCACTACGAGGTTGCAATGAGGTTTCCTTAACATGAACTGTGGTTTCTATGGTTTGTTGTTTATCAGTTGATAATGAAGGTGGTCTGATCTCATCAGACGCTAATTCCTCGAAAACTACTTTGCTTCGAGGTTTGTAGTTTTTCATATACTCGTGTTCAAGGACTGTGACATTTGTCCGATACAAACACATTTTGATTCTTGTGACTTTAAAAGTACCCACCTCTAGTCTCTGGAGTATAGCTAATGATTATGCATACTTTAGACATTGAGTCTAACTTTTCAGTCTTGTGTCTAAGAACGTGAGTTGGATAGCCTCATATATGGAAGTGACACAAATTGGGTTTGGAGTCATTCAATAACTCTAAAGGTGTCTTGCTTACAGACTTAGAAAACACTACATTCAAAATGTATGTTGCCGTGTGTAATGCATATCCTCAAAATGTAAATGGTAGTGATGAGTAGCTTAATATTGACCTAACCATATCTAAAAATGTTCGGTTTCTGCTTTCTGAGATACCATTTTATTGTGAAATTTCAGGTGCTGTGAGTTGGGATACGATTCCATACTCCAGTAAGTAATCATTGAATTCTAAATCCAAGTATTCACCACCTTGATTTGATATAAGGGTTTTCAATAATTTACCTAATTGCTCTTCAGCTGCAACTTTGAAATAGTTAAACTTTCTAAAAGATTCAGACTTTCTATGCATTAGATATGTATAATCATATCTTGAATAATCATCAATAAAAGTGACAAAATACTCATAGCTACATCTAACTTGTACATTGATCGGTCTACAGACATCACCATGCACTAGCTCAAGTAGTTCGTTGGCTCTTTGGCCCTTTCCAGTGAAACGTTTCTCGATCATTTTACGCTCTAGACAGGATTCACAAACAAGAAAAGTTTTAACTTTTAGTTCTCTCAAAGCACCAAGGTTTGTTAACATGTTTAACCTATCTAGATTAATATGTCCCAACCTAGATGCTAAAGATACGTGTTGAAAAACTGTTTGTCGTTTGTTACTTTTAAGTTTCGCTACTTTAAATAATTAAGAATTATTTAACACGTGTTCATTTAGTTTAAGCATATACAGTCCGTTCAATACTTGTACATGAAAAATATGAAATCCATTCTTAGAAATAATAATAATATTATTATTAGAAGAAACATCAAAATTTTGTTCATGCAATAAGAATAAAGAAATAAATTTCTAGAAAGTCCAAGAATAAAATATACATTGTTCAAAATAGTTAAGCTCTCACACATCCATTCTATTGAGAATTAAACTTCAAGATCTTAATCTGTCTTAATCAGGTGTATGCTAAGTTGTATCTCTCGGTGGAACGTTTGAATCAAAATGATTCGTTATCTGTTTTTTACAAACAAAAGTTCCTTCGTCTTACTCATCATTATCCATCTAATTTTACTCCAAAAGAGCTCTTGATGCTTGATGGCCAACTTGAGATCCATCTATAGATGAATTTGCAGAGGTGAAAGCAGTCGGTGAACTTGCTAGAAGTTTGGTAGGAAATACGAAAATATTGTTTATCCAATGATATATCTGCTAATAAGTTAAAACTATTGGTATTGTAATTGTAAATTGTAGATACCGTATTTTATCCGGCCTAATACATGAAATATACATGTTTTATATTTTGACTCTTTTAATAATCCAAGACTATGTGTATAATTTGAAAGCTAATCCAATACTAAAATAAGAAAAGTGGTCCAAAGACTAAAAAGTAAAAATTGAAAAAAGAAGACTAAAAAGTAAAAATTGAAAAAAGA